>PPLI02000028.1:0-113836 GCA_003707745.2 Williopsis misumaiensis
GCCAAAAAGACGAAATGCTAATTTTGGCACAAGCTGTGTGATTTCCTCTTCTGGACTTTACGCCACTCAAACTTTTTTTTTTTTCGTAGCAGCTCATCGCAGTGTGAGGGTTGAAGATACATTGGTTGGAGTGCCAGATGTCCTTCTCTTTTGGGTTCACTGGCGACAGTGACGATGAGCTGAGCACAAATCTACCAGTGGAGAACCAGCCATTCGTGAATCCTTTGGATAATATCCCTTCAACCGTTTATCCAGCACATGAATTACAACTTGATCAACTTCTAACCACGCTCAAAGACACAAGGTTGACTTTTGAGACCTACATCACACCTCAGGGGAATGCCGTGTTTAGACGTGAGCTCTTTGATGTTAAGCATCAACTCATGTCTGAGGACAATGGCGATGAATTGGATGATGAGTATAAGATCTTGATTGGTGACGATACCACAGACTTGAAAAAAAATGTATATGAGGGAGGCTTGAAGTCCTGGGAGTGTTCAATCGACTCTGTCGATCAATTGTGCACAATGCCTGATGAACAGGTATTCAATGGCAAGATCGTGGAGTTGGGGTGTGGTACGTCATTACCTAGCACATATCTGTTCAACAGAGCATTGAGAGCACGAAGGGAGGTCGATTTTGTGCTGAGTGATTACAACGAGTCTGTATTGAGGCTGGTGACACTCCCTAATCTAATCGTAACTTGGGCATCAACATTGGAGCCAGCTGAGCTAGTAACATTGCAGAGAAGCGAGGATGAAATGATGCCAATTGTCCCTGATGAGTTACAGCTAACGAGCGCGCTGCTCGGTAGATTCCAGGATGAATTGGCATCAAAGAACATCAAGATAAGGATCATCGCTGGTGCGTGGAGCAGGTCTTTTATTAACATTGTCGAGGATCAGACCCCAACCGGACTGGTGATCACATCGGAGACAATATATGCTCCGGAGACGCTCCCAGTCATATCTGAGCTTGTAATTGAACTACTGGCGCGTTCAAAGTCCCTCGGAAATTCACCTTTGGCACTTGTCGCTGCTAAAGATATTTATTTCGGAGTTGGTGGAAGTCTTGTGGAGTTTGAACAGTACTTAACAAAGAGACAATCACAAGGAATTGACATCACTTTTGAGGTGCATAAGGTCCAGGCGGGACTTCAACGGTCTATTGTGATACTCCAATAAAAGTACATTTCTGCTACGGTAGATGAAACCAATTGAATGTTGAACTCTTGTCTATAGAGAACCTAGCCTCGAAGACGCCCCCCTCCTCCTGCAATGCAATATAAAACCAAATGAGAGAAAAAAATAGTAGGCATGGGGTTTGCTGATCTCATCCTCTCTCAAGTCTCAACATTCGTCCCTTCTTCTTCTTCTTCAATTGGGTTTCAAAATTCTCGTAATAAATAATGGAACTTGTGTGTCTGAATTGTTTGGGTCTCCATATGCTCCATTCTCAACTCTCTCTCTCTCTCTCCCCCCCTCCTTTCAAAATGACGTCCACGTCATCTTGCTTCTCTAATCTCCTTCATCAAAAACTCCTCGAAAACATAGCTGTATAGTGGGCCGTAGTTGACTCACTTACTCTGCACTTGATCATAAGTGGACCATGGGTTAGCATTCTTGGACTTCAAGTAGTCATTCGACTGCTCCTGCCATTCACGGGTCAATGTCTTTGGAGGCTCTGGTGCGTTGGCTCTGATGGTGAGGAAGATGCCAAGGGAGATAGCGAGACCAGCGAAGACACCGGTGGCAATCTTACCAGCCTCACCCTTTGGATGGATTGGACGACGTGGGCCCCAGGCACCGTAGGAGATGTACCAGGCAGCCTTCTTCTCGGACTCAGTGAGCTCGCCCCATGGGAGCTTTTGGCGCTCAGCGAGCTTGGAGACAATCTCTTGCTGATCGGATGATGGAAGCTCCTCCCATCTGTTTTCGAGCTCGGCAATGGTGGCCTTGGACACTGGGTGTGTGGAGGCAAATCTGACAGGAGTGGCTCTGGCCAGTGTTCTAGCAGCGGTGGAGCGAAGCATCTTGTGGTATTGAAACGTGTGTGTTGTGGTTTAGTGCAAGAGAGTGTTCAGCAGCTCTAGAAAGAAAAAAAAAGAGACCACTTCCCACACCGCGAAAAAAAAACCGCTGGAAACAAACGGGATTTCATTCGCTGGTTCGACTGGTCAGGACCGCATGGAGTTCCTAGGTGGGCTGAGAGCCCGGAGTTTGTGGGGACGGGCTTCGAGTTCGGTGTCTGTAGGTGGAAAATGAGAAATGCGTTGGATTTCGCCATTGAACTCGTCAAGCGGGTCTGTGTGTCTGTGTGTCATTATATATGCTCACACTGGGTAGGGGTCCATGGCCCTGCGCAGTGCGTGCCCAGCTGTCCAATACAGAGTTGGTGTCCCGGTGTGTGCCTTTCCCATTATCGCGAACCGATTCTGGATTTCGATCATCACGATCAGCCCGCTGAGGTGTGAATATACAACAACAACGACAAAAGTTCTATCCGCGAGCAGGCGCAGGTTGGCAGCTGATGAGCGGGGAAACTAAAGATCCCGCGGAGACGGATGGTGAGACCAAGTTTGCCGCTGTAGAAGAGCTCATCGTCGGGTGCAAGTGCTGGGTAGAGAAGGATGGCGAGAAGCGGAAGGGCGAACTACTTCACATCAGAACAAGAAAGAATGCACAAGAGTACTTCATCCATTACGTTGACTTCAATAAGCGTCTGGATGAGTGGGTATCGGTGGACCGTATCGACCTTGAACAATCTGTGACCTTCCCGCGCCCAGAGCAGAAGAAGGAGCAAAAGAAGAGTGCCCCAAAGAAGACCACGTTGAAGAAGCAGAAGACAGAACCAAGTGCGACTCCGGGTCCTCAATCCGAGGATGTGATGGACCTTGATGACCTAAACGTTCAAGGTGTACGCAGAGAGGAGGTTTCGCGAGAGGATGAGATTGAGAAGTTGAGAACATCAGGCTCCATGATCCAAAATCACTCTGAGGTGGCAAAAGTTAGAAACCTATCCAAGGTTATCATGGGTAATCATGAGATTGAGCCTTGGTACTTTTCGCCTTATCCTATTGAGCTGACAGAGGAGGATGTCATTTACATTGATGACTTTACTCTCCAATTCTTTGGTTCGAAGAAACAACTCGAAAGATTCAGAAAGAAATGCACATTGAGACATCCTCCAGGTAATGAGATCTACAGGGATGACTACGTTTCGTTCTTTGAGATTGATGGGCGGAAACAGAGAACGTGGTGTCGAAACGTGTGTTTGTTTTGTAAACTGTTCCTCGATCACAAGACACTGTACTACGATGTTGACCCATTCTTGTTCTACTGCATGACCAGAAGGGATGAGCAGGGTCATCATCTGGTTGGGTATTTCTCCAAGGAGAAAGAATCATCAGAGAACTACAACTTGGCTTGTATTCTGACCTTACCGCACTATCAAAGAATGGGGTATGGTCGCCTTTTGATTGAGTTCTCGTACGAGCTCTCCAAGAAGGAGGGCAAGATCGGGTCTCCGGAGAAGCCATTGTCGGATTTGGGTCTTTTATCTTATAGAGCGTATTGGGCAGAAACACTCATACAACTCTTGGTTGAGAGTGATTCTGACTACATCTCTATCGATGAGATTAGTCAAAAGACCTCAATGGCTACAGTGGATATACTCCACACTGCTCAAACGTTGTCGATCTTGAGATACTTCAAGGGACAACACGTCATTTACATAAGTGACGAGATCGTTGAGCAGTATGAGAAGACGAAGAAGAAAAACAAACGCTCGATCAACCCAGAGTTACTCGTGTGGAGGCCGCCAGTCTTCACTGCGGCCCAGTTGAGATTCGGCTGGTGAGTGCGGGTGCTCCTATATTTTAATGATGTTATGATTGAGCCGGTGTAGAACGTTTAATGTGTTGTGTGCGTATCAGTCGAATGGAATTGGTCTTGACTTATTCATCTCACTTGCAGCTATGGCGGAAGGAACCTTGATGCCACAGCAGTCTCCCCACGTATGTTGATGATCAATGATCCCCTCTTCGTTATCCTTATCATGATGTTCTCCACATCCGTCGTCATGGGTATGCGGAGAAGCCCTTGCGGGCGAACACCTTTCTGGTGCCCTCAGTATTGATCCAAAGTAGAAGTGTTGAATGATAGGAAGCTTTGCCAAGACTTCTGCTTGATACATCTTTTGCATACCCTCTGATACTTTCGTCCAGGTCTTGACACCGCTGATGTCGTCGAGCATAGGTGAGTGCCATCTGAGAGGTGCTGTCTTAATGTTGTTGATAAAATGAATGCACTCAAAGTACATATACTTTTTGGAGAACATATCCACGAGGTCTGAATCATGTATAGATTTTGGTTTCAGATGCTTATGCGTGGTTAACTGTGCCGCACCAAAGAGAAAGGGCAAGAAATGGTAGTCATCGAGACCCCAAACGCCATGTGATCCGGCTGGTTCAAGCCAATACTCCTTCTGCAGCACGCGCATAACAGCAATATACTTGTTGAAGACCTTGAGTATCACCGCCGTGAAGTCATCTGGTCCAATCACATCGAGCTTCTTCAAACAGAGCAGAAACGCCAGGAAATTGAGTTCGTGACCCGAGCCGAAGTCAATCCGAGTCCTGTTTCCCCATGACTCGTTGAAATACACTTTGAGTTCCAGAACTGCACCAGACGGTAAGCTGAGATGGTCCTCTAGAAATGTGGGAGATGTCCCCGTGATCTCGTCATACACGTCTCGAAACTCAACTTTCCCGAACCTCGAGCTCCCCCTATCGGCGACTGGATGTCTCTCTATGATCCCTAGGATCACATCCAGTATCTCGATCAGCCCTTGGGTGGATTTGGAAATGTGACACTCTGCGTCATTAGTTTTGCCATTGACCGATGAGGCCAGTTCGGAGACGAACTGCACAACTTCTGCGTGGGCTTCGCCGCTCTGCCACTTCTCTAGATCATCAGGCGTAAGAATCCGTCTCACGGGCTCGACAAACCGCATCTCAACTGGCCGTTTTGTATCCTGTAAATGGCGCTTGAAGCTGATTGCGAGAGGGCCCAGAAATGCACGCGTAGCTTCGCGAATCGCCCCCCGCTGTTACCCGGAGATAATTTGACGTGGAAATTGAAGGCAGCCATTCCTCGTTTCCTCTATCACCAACAAAACAACCCACAGAACTCACTCAGAGGACGCAATTCTACCGTCAGCGATGAGTGAAGAGGCCATTTTCCGTGAGTACATCACTACTATTCCACTATGGGCTGCCCGATCAGTGCGGTTTGTCTCTCAGAGTCCACTGCTACTCCCCATGCGCCCCCGAGCTCTTACGAACTGAATGCTAACGATTTTGACAGGCTCGGCGGATATGACCCTCGTCCAACTCTACATCCCCTTAGAGATAAGTCGTCAGACTGTCTATGCTCTCGGTGAAACCGGGTCTATACAGTTTGGAGACTTGAACTCCAAGATCAATGCGTTCCAGAGATCCTTTGTCAAGGAGATCAGACGTCTCGACAATGTGCAGAGACAGTACAGATACTTTAAGCAGGAACTGGAGACGCGTGATATCACCCTTCAGCCGGCACCATATGAAGACGATGAGAACGTCAGGCGCTTCGCAGCGCCAGTGAAGACGAGCGATATTGACGAGAAGGTTGAAAGTGCACAGCTCTTGGAACAACGACTTTTCCAACTCGTTGAATCCAACGAGGGCCTCGAGTACAAGAAGAAAGAACTGCAGCAGCTGAGATACACTCTCAGAGGAGCTGACGATTTCTTCCGTAAGGCATCTTCCAATCCAGACTTGAACCCAGTCGCAGAGGATGACCGTGACCGCGCCGCAGAGCACTTGAACGTGAGCTATGTCGTTGGCGTCATCCCAAGAGCCAAGAAGGCTGTCTTGGAAAAGATTCTTTGGAGAGTGTTGAGAGGTAACTTGTATCTCCAAACCACTGAGATTCCAGAGCCGATCTACGACCCAAAGACTAACGCCTCGACAGATAAAGATGTGTTTGTCGTCTTCTCGCATGGTGCTGAGATCATCTCCAGGATAAAGAAGATCGCTGAGTCTTTAGATGCGGACACATACGAGGTGGACCAGGACACCGACCTTAGAGAGGCCCAAATCAAAGCTGTCAACACTCAGTTGGCAGACCTAAACATTGTGCTCAGCAGCACTACAAGAACCCTAGATACTGAGCTCATTGCACTTGCACAGGAATTGTCTGTATGGTCCCAAATCATTGCAAAGGAGAAGTCTGTGTATGAGGCGTTGAACCTCTTTGACTACGATTCCAATAGAAAAACGTTGATTGCTGAAGGTTGGGCCCCAACTGCTGAATTGAACTCTGTGAAGGAGATTCTTCAAAACAACAGTACTGGTCTCCAGTCCATTCTCAACATTATGCATACAACCAGAACCCCACCAACCTACCACAAGACGAACAAATTCACAGATGCATTCCAGAGCATTGTTGACGCATACGGAATTGCACGGTATAAGGAGGTGAATCCTGGTTTATCAACTGTTGTCACCTTCCCCTTCATGTTTGCCGTCATGTTTGGTGATTTGGGGCACGGTTTCATCCTCTCCTGTGTTGCACTGATGCTCGTTATCCATGAGAAGAAGCTTGGAAGAATGCAGAAGGATGAGATCTTCGATATGGCATATACGGGGAGGTACGTCTTGCTTTTGATGGGTATTTTCTCCATGTTTACTGGATTCCTTTACAACGACCTATTCTCCAAGTCAATGGCGATCTTCAAGTCCGGCTGGGAATGGCCAGAACATCAACTTGGTGAGACGATATATGCCAAGCAGACTGGTGTTTACGCCATTGGTATGGACCCAGCATGGCATGGAACTGAAAATGCATTGCTCTTCACCAACTCGTACAAGATGAAGCTCTCCATCTTGTTGGGATTCATCCACATGTCTTACTCTTACCTCTTCTCCTTGGTGAACTACATTCATTTTAGCTCCGTGATTGACGTTGTGGGCAATTTTATCCCTGGTCTGCTCTTTATGCAGTCGATCTTTGGCTACTTGTCCATCTGTATCGTATACAAATGGTCTATTGATTGGGCCACTGCAAATAAGCCTGCACCTGGTTTGCTCAACATGCTGATCTCCATGTTTTTATCCCCAGGTAACGTTGATGAGCATTTGTATGCTGGTCAGGAGAAAGTGCAAGTGACCCTCGTCATCATTGCTCTGGTTTGCGTGCCATGGCTTTTGTTGTTGAAACCACTGTATTACAAGCGTAAGTTTGACCGTGAAGCTGCTGCATACCAGCCTGTTGCCGATGGTGGCGAGGCCAATATTGTTGATGAGCAACACAATGACGATGACGATGACGATGAAGAGCATGAGTCACATGAATTTGGTGACATCATGATCCACCAAGTGATCCACACCATTGAGTTCTGTCTCAATTCTGTCTCCCACACGGCATCCTACCTCAGACTCTGGGCTTTGTCTCTTGCCCACGCACAACTATCTACCGTGTTGTGGTCCATGACTATCCAGGGTGCCTTTGGCTCCACTGGTGTCATTGGCGTTATCTCCACAGTGTGTCTCTTTGCCATGTGGCTGGTGCTGACGGTGGTGATCTTGGTTCTTATGGAGGGTACCTCTGCAATGTTGCACTCCCTGCGTCTCCACTGGGTCGAGTCCATGTCCAAGTACTTTGTCGGTGGTGGAAAGGTGTACGAGCCATACAGTTTCAAAACTGTGTTGCTCAACGAAGACCTTTAAATAAAGTAGAGCTGGTGTTTTTACTCTCGAATAGATTTACTCATACAAGTGTAACAGTCGCAAGGATAATTCGTTATTAGTTTGTGTATGCTGATGTCAATCCCATACTTTGACAACCTGGTCGGTGCCCCCAGAGGCAAAGACGCATCTCATCGCGTCATTAATTGACGCCTCATCATCGGCGAGTTTATCCTCCTCACGCTCAAATATGGATGGTGCCCATGTCAACGTGTTTACAAATCCCTCGTGACCGGTCAAAGTCCGTATGCAATCACCTGTTTCCAAATCCCAGAATTTGATGGTCTTATCATCGGAGCAACTGATCAAGATCTTGCCATTGGGGTGTAGCGATAGTGCTCTGACCCATGATCTGTGGCCTACGAAGGTCTTGACAAGCTGGCCTTGAGGGTTTGAAGAAGGCAGTGGATGGTTGTGTGGTCTTATGATCGGCAGTGGTAGCAGCCAAATCTTTATGGTGTCGTCCCTACCACCTGTGGCTGCATACTTGAGCCCGAGCTTGTTATAAGTGTCTTCATCCCCCTGGTACTCCAAGGTGTTCATCTTGTCAACCCACTTGTTTGAAATCATGGGGATGAATTTGACACACTCAACCACCTGGTTATGTCCAATCATGAGTCCTAGCCCTGTGCCGGTGTCACCGTGCGAAAATCTCACACTTTGGTCATTGGAGCCTGAGAGTAGATACTCGCCAGCAATGACATCAAGAGTCCTCACCCAGTCCGAATGGCCCACGAATGATTTGAGACACCATCCTGTTTTGATATCCCAAATTTTCACCGTTGTGTCTCTGGAACAAGTATAGATGACATGCTCGTCTTTGAACACCACATCTGAGACGACATGCTCGTGGCCAGAAAGTGTCCTTATGAGCTTTCCGGTGTGTAGGTCCCACACTTTTATGTATAAATCTGAACCACATGTGACCAAGACGTGGTTATTGTCGTTGAATTCCAACCTGTTGGGCGAGATGGCTATGGCATTGACACCTCGCGTATGGGCCCGTACTGTGCTCAAAGGTTGGACGAGGTCGAGCAAGCTCCAAACGGAGAAGGTTCCGTCAGCCGTGGCACTGACAAGTTGGGGCAATGTTGGATGTACGGCCAATGCAGTGACGTTTGCAGTATGGTTTAGTGTCTTTCTAACCTTGGATGGTATCCAGCTCAACTTTGTGAACTCTACGTGGGCAAAGTTCAGATCGCCCAAATGGTTCTTTGACAGTTGTTCCACCTGTGATTCCAGCTCTGTTATCTTCTTCTGTAATCTAATAATAGCAGTCCATTTCTTTGGTAGTAGCGCGTTATCGTCCTTGATGCTGGGCACATTCAAGTCGCGCTGGAGCTGAGTGAGCACACCGTCGGATATGAGAGGCCTCACGTAGTTGAGAACAGCGTTGTGAAGGTCGGCCCTCTGCCTGTCTGTGAGGTTTGACATCGGGTAAGTCAGCAGTGGAAATGCTCTGACCAGTCCGTGTTTTGTGTTGGATCAGAGCTCATTCACGAAACAAAAACAAACGTTGTGATTCACCGAACGAGTTCGCGGGAAAGCATGGATAGAGGCGGGTGTCCGGATGTTACGTGGCAGATGGTGAGTGTATGGGGTACTCCATTTGAATCGGGGGGATATGGTTAGGTGATAGTGGGGCTTGTGTTGGATAGGGTGCTTGGCTGTATCTAGGCTAAAAGGCGCTATATATACACTCCGGTGATGCAGGTTTGAACATTTATTTGTGGAACCCATCCGCAAAAAGACGAGTCCAGTTTGGTTTAATAGGTTTCCGATCTTCAACAGTGGCATAAAATCGACTATTCGGGCTACAAGTAGGATCTGTAACGCCGATAGTCCTTACGTGACTACAGTCTATTGAACAACGCCAACCATACTGCCGTGGGCTGCTCGCACGGCTGGTTTCAGCCCGCGCCCAACTCCCCGTGACGGCTGACACAATTGCGGCTCGCACTTGCCGGTGGCGTGCGCCGTAAAAATTCCCGGCCCAGGGGGGCCCAGCCCACCCTGCACGATTAGGCGGAGCCGTGCGAGGACGCAGGCAGGACGGCACCCGCCGTCGGCTCACGGACTGGACGGAACTCCCACGAGCGGGCTTTTCTTTCCTTGCTGCACGTCCTCTCTTTCAGGCTCCGGCAACGCCATCCCGGACAGCGCAAGTGCAACTTTCAACATCATGTTTCACCTCCTGCACACGTACACAGACACGTACACAGCGGCATCCCAGTAGACATGCACTTCACACACACGCCCAAAAGGCTCTTTGGCTTGCACATGAGCTCCAGAGACACTTCAAAGAGCAACCTCCATGAGGAGCAGGATCGGACGAGTCATAGCTCATCGGAGGAAAAGGAGAAGGAGCACCACTCGATGCACGAGCTCAAAAGATTCTTCAAAGGCAAGAAGAAACATCGCTCGCCCTCGCCACCACTAACAAAGGATGGGTCTGCAGCGGCATCTTTCTACTCGGTGTTCAAGCCATCAACAGTGAGTCTAAAGCAAGGGCCAGATGATGACGACGATATCCATGCATTGGCACAGAAATATGGCCGCATGGGTAGGATCTTAGGGTCTGGTGCTGGTGGATCTGTCCGCCTTTTGAAAAGAGAGTCCGATGGGGTCACTTTTGCCGTGAAGGAGTTCCGTCCGCGCAGATCCAACGAGGAAGAACGCGACTATGTCAAGAAATGCACCGCGGAGTTCTGCATAGGCTCTACTCTCCACCATCCAAACGTTATCAACACCTTGGACATTGGGCACGAGGGAGACCGTTACTACGAGGTGATGGAATATTGTCCCACGGACTTCTTTGCAGTAGTGATGAGTGGCCAGATGTCACGTGGTGAGACCAACTGCTGCTTCCGTCAGATCTGTGAGGGTGTCAAGTACCTGCATGGACTGGGGATTGCTCATCGTGACCTGAAGTTGGACAATTGTGTCGTTAAGGATGGAATCGTAAAACTCATCGATTTCGGATCAGCAGTGGTCTTCCAGTACCCAGGAGAGGAGAAATTGCTAATGGCTCGTGGTGTCTGTGGATCAGATCCATATTTGGCACCAGAGACCTTGACACGTCAGCGCTATGATCCGCGGTTTGTGGACATATGGTCCATAGCGATCATCTATTGCTGTATGACGCTCAAACGTTTCCCATGGAAGGCTCCAAAGCAGAGCGACGCGTCGTTCCAGCTATATTGCAAACCAGACGAAAATCCCCACGATTACCTGGCAGCAGCAGCAGCTCATAAGGAGCTCTTGCGTAGACGGAGAGAGTTGCGTCATCGCAACAGCGAGAAAGATCACGGCAGCGACAAGAGCATAGAAAAGGTCACTGAATCACTGGACAGGATATCCATTGCCGATGCCGATGCCAAGGACAAAAAACAAGAGGCTTCACCTCATAGCAAGGATAGACCTGAGCAGAAACCCACCAAGGATTCGGGCAGAGCTGAAAGAACAGATGGCGTACCCGCACCAGCACATCGCCCATTACAAGGCCCATACAGACTTATGCGTCTACTCCCACATGCTGCAAGGCCTATAATATCACGCATGCTTTTAGTGGATGTATCGCAACGGGCAACGTTTGACGATATATGGAAGGATGAATGGTTCAGTGAGATCCAACCCTGTACCGTTGATGCAAAGGGCCACGTGTGTCACGTGCCCGGGCATAACCATACACAGGTCAATGAAGAAGACGGGCCAGAAGAAGAGAAATAGCTAATGTATAATTGCATGATGTTCAATGAGTTTATCTTTATGAAACTGTTTAGTCCACTTTGTGTTCACCAATGTTAATATTGTTGGTCAGTTTGTGAGTCTCTGACCACCATTGGTTCAGATCTTGCGCTTCTTTCCGCTGTATGTTATGGAAGTGCACGGACTCTTGTTTACCCAATAAGTTCAGCGCAAACAGTCCAACGTTGCCTATGGTCTTTTCACCTTCAAATAGTCCCAGGAAAAAGAACAAGCGCATACGAAGTTCATGCACTCCAATATGGTTGAGATCATCCTTGGAAAAGTCCACAAGAGCACGATCCACACAGCATCGTATGAGTTCATTCTTATTCAGATTCCAGACGTTTTGATCGTTCGATATCAAGAAATGGTTATCCACTTTGATCCTATTAAATCTATCCACAAGACGGGATTGAAGAATAGAAGATGGATAGACCCCCACTGGGATATATCTTGAGACCAAGTTCAACGATTTGGCCAATAACTTGAGCTCATCATCTGGCAACTTCTCCACACTTTGGAAGGGGAATTCTCCACGGTTATAATAGCCACCATATCGTTCCAAACGGAGTTTGGTGAGTTTCTCCCGTGCCTTAGTGGCCCCGCGGTGCATCTTGGTCACCAATCCGGGGAAGACACACGTTGAGGGCGCAATCTCGGGGATCATGTAACAAAGCAACGGTGTCATTTCACCAAAGACAACGAGAATGACGGCAAATGCAGGAAGCTTAAAGAAGTCCCTTTCCGTACGCAACACCGTCTGGTATTCACTCCGAGTAATATTGAGCACAAGTGTCGGGTCCAAGGTCTCCAATGCCTCTTGCTCCACTCTCTCAAACGACTCCAATGCCACAAGAGAATTCACCATGTCTTTCCCATTGCGTATCTGGCGCTGTACGACTCTTCCACGGGATTCAACAATCTCAACGTGATACTTCTTGCGGATATCCTGTGCAAGCTTCCTGTTCTTCCAAACGTTTTGAACACCCACTCTGTAGAAGTGAATCACAGACTTTGCGTAGGCGATATACTGCTTTACGGACAGTTGAAAGGGCTTGAGCTCTTCATTCTCCTTCTTAATATCATAGAAGACAGCCTCCTTTGTACGTAATGTGATTGGAAGGGTATGCGTGGCGTTCAGAGTATCAGTCTCGGTAACAGTGTGTGGACTGTTCCATAGCCTATAGAGCACAGGATTCTTCTCAACCTGAGCCTGAAACTCCGCGCGGCTGCTCAGGAGACGTATGAGCCTTAGCGTCCGAACCCTCTGTGATCTGAGCACGGGACCAGCGAACCGTTGCATTTTGCTTTTGGAAAGTTGTGTGTTGTTTCAATAGAATTGGATTTGGGTTGCGCTACATCCACGACCCATCGCAGCAACTCATCGCCGAGAAATATGAGATGGATGCACGAAGAGAGGAGCTGTTAGCAACGCGTGCAGAGTCACAGAGTAGCGACAGCTTCCGAGTGCAGATCAACAACTACGACTCCTACCAGGCCCCGGTCTCTGTCTTCGATAGACCTACGCCACCGCGCACTGCGAAGCACAACTATCATCATGTGCCAGTGCTCAGGGTCTTTGGCAGTTTGCCGACGGGCCATAACATCCTCGTACACGTCCATGGCGTGTTTCCTTACTTGTACATTCGGTACGAGAAAGAGGACTGCCTGAAGCTGCAATATAGGTTGGAGAACGCATTGGCCTCTTCACTCTCCAAGACAGAGAACGAGACTGGCGACATCGAGACATTCAAGTACATTGCACACGTCTCTATATGCAAAGGTGTGCCTTTCTACGGGTATCATGTCGGCCATGATGTTTTCTTCAAGATTCATCTTTTGAATCCTTCTTACACCAATAGAATGGCTGATCTCCTGCGCGATGGCGTTCTGGGGAGACAGTGTGAGGTATTTGAGGCACATATACCATATGGACTACAGTTTCTTGCAGACTACAACCTTTTTGGGTGTGGATGGCTCAGACTACGGGACTTGTTCATCAGGGAGCCCATCTTGACAGATGAGAGTCTAAAGACAGATGAGTTGGTGGAGTACATGATGGGATACCATACAACAGAGACTTCCCGGATCGGGAGATCTGCTCTCGAGATTGATGTTTGTGCGCAGCATATCATGAACAGGGATGATCTGAAGGAAAGAAACCTGCATCATGACTTTGTGGAGAAGTTTCATCCAATTGACCCAGACTTCATCTACATCCAAAGTACCAAAGACTTGTGGAAAGATGGAGAATTCCAAAGAAATATGCGAGGAAAGGAGCCATATTCGTCACCACCAGCTCAGGTTAGGAAAACAGCTGCGAATGAATGGGTCGAGTCGAAGGAAAACGAGATACTTTTTGACTATGTTAAGGGCCTGAACCCTGGCGAGGATCCCAACTTTACTGCTTTTGTGAAAAAGAACCCAGCACTAGATACCCTCCCTACAGCGTTTGAATCGATTCCTGAACTCTTTTACGAGCCGGAGTTTGACGTTGAGGTATCAACACAAGAAGATAGCACTGGCGAAGAAACTGATCTTGAACAGCCTGAGATCTATGAACCGGACGAATTTGACCACCAGAGAATTGCACAGGAGGACTTTGAGGTTGATCTAGAGGAGGAGGAAGAAGTTGCAGATGCCGAAGTGCAACCTCCCACGGCGTCCGATGAAGCACACGAGACTACTATCGGTAGCATCAGCGATATACAGCTCACCCATGAACTTCATACGAGGTTTAAGAGAAGGAGAGTATCAGGCATCTCCAAGTCTCAGCGTCCTTCCAAGCTGAAGCTTCCCTCGAGGTTAGCAGGAGGAAATCGGTTCATTTACAAGCGTCAGCCACCAAGAGACATCGACTTTGACGAAGTGGGGCTGCCCGAGATCCAATACGATGACCCATATTATGAGGACATACCACCAAAACCATTCATTAATGCCGGAAGGAAGTTCAAACTGGAGTCACGGCTACTATCTGAGATTAAGCAGGTCACCGTCGATGGTGAATCCATAGATACAAAACCACACGGAACAATAAGTGTGTCAGACACGGAGAGAATAATTAAGTGGAAATATCTCAGACGTGCTCCAACGTATAAGGAAGTGGCTAATGATCACCGGAAGGTTCTATCATCGCAGATTGGCGTCACACAAGGGTTCAAGTTTGGTACTCAGGCTGACGTTGAGCGACGCTCAGATGGGTTTAATGACATGGCTGTGTTGATATGCGAAGTTCTGGTCCCCACAAGAGGCGATTTGAGACCTGATCCAAAGCATGATCCCGTGGTGGCTATTATTTGGAGGACTATGTGTGGCGATCAATTACAAGAGGGACTGCTGACTACCAACACTGCGCAGCAGATTCCTAATATGGATTTCACCTTCTTTGAAGACGAACTTGACATGATTGAGGTATTTGCAGAACTTGTAACCAAAATGGATCCAGACATCATTGCTGGCTATGAAGTTCACAACTCGTCATGGGGGTACATTTTTAGCAGAGCACGTGTCGAGTATGGATATGAATTCATCAAGGATATTTCTAGGTGCTCCTCGAAGGGACATAATAGGGTTGGCGATCATTGGGGCTATACGCATACGTCAAACATCAAGGTTTGCGGACGGCATGTCATCAACATTTGGAGACCTTTGAAAGAACTGAACCTTGCGAGAAACACGATTGAATATGTTGCTTACCATCTCTTACATCAGAGGATCCCTCACTACACGTACAAATCTTTAACAGAGATGATGAGAAGCGACTACCTTGGAGTTGTCAAGTACTTGAGACAACGGGCAGCGGTAGACGCCAATTTATTAAAATCTGCAGAAATTATATCAAAAGCCACCGAAGAGGCTCGGATGATTGGTATCGATTTCAATGACGTGTTTTATAGGGGCTCACAGTACAAAGTGGAGTCTTGCATGATCCGGATTGCGAAGGCTGAGAACTTCATCTTGCTGAGTCCAAGTAAGAAACAGGTGAGAAAGCAAAAACCGCTTGAATGCATCCCGCTTGTTATGGAACCCATCTCGGCCTACTACAAGAGTCCTTTACTGGTGTTGGACTTCCAATCACTCTATCCGTCTATTATCATTGCTTACAACTATTGTTATTCCACGTTATTGGGCAGGCTGAAAAACTATTCTGATACTGGCTTCAACGTCATCGGTACTGGGAAGGTGAAGCATCCACCGGGACTGTTGAAACTTTTGGAGAATGATGTCACATTGTCACCTAATGGATTAATGTTTGTAAAGTCATCTGTGAGGAAGTCCTTGATGGCAATGATGCTTGGTGATATCTTGGACACCAGGGTCATGGTGAAATCCACGATGAAATACCTTGATTCAAGTTTGAAGCAATTGTATAATAATCGGCAGCTGGCCCTGAAGCTAACTGCCAACGTGACTTATGGATACGCTTCCGCCTCGTTTTCAGGCCGTATGCCGTGCTCTGATATTGCAGATGCCATTGTTCAGACAGCGCGAGAGACGTTGGAGCGTTCCATTCAAATGATTGAGAATGAGGCCTCGTGGGGTGCCAAGGTAGTCTATGGAGATACGGACAGTTTATTTGTGTATCTCCCTGGAAGAAGTCGTGAAGATGCTTTCAAATTGGGCCAAGAGATGGCGACGGCGGTGACGAGGGCTAATCCAGACCCTGTCACGTTGAAGTTTGAGAAAGTGTATCACCCATCGTTGCTGATGGCCAAAAAGCGATATGTGGGATATTCATATGAACATATGGATTCTCTAGCGAAGTTCGACGCGAAGGGTATCGAGACTGTGAGAAGAGATGGCGTTCCCGCACAGCAGCATATTATGGAACAAAGTCTCAGGAAACTGTTTGAAACAAACAACATCTCTTCGATCAAATCATTTGTGGTTGATGAATTTAGTAAGATCTTGAATAACGATCTTTCAATCCAAGACTTCTGCTTTGCTCGAGCAGTGCGGGTTGGAACTTACCGAAATCCACCACCCGGTGCCATCGTTAGCGAGAAGAAGATGAAAGAGGATGCCCGTGCTGAACCTCAGTACAAGGAGAGAGTGCCTTACGTGATTATCGAAGAACAAGGCTCTATTCTACGCGAGCGTGCAAGGTCACCAGAGGAGTTTATCAGGCTTGGGCTGACATTGGATGCGGAGTACTACATTGTGAAGACATTGATTCCGCCGTTGGAGAGAATCTTCAACCTAGTTGGTGTCGACGTGAGGGCATGGTACGCTGAAATTCCCAAGAGAACAAAGAAGAGTGCACTCTACGGAAAGAAATGCCTCTCTTGTGAAAACCCAAGCAAAGAGGCGCTCTGCCCTTCATGCCGAGAGGATGAGCTGCAGACGGTGTTAACCAACATTGAGTCTCTCAAGGTGTCACAGACAAGGATGAAGGAGTTGCTGATGGTGTGTCGTTCATGCAGTGGGGATGCCTCTGTGTGGTGTGAGTCTCAGGATTGCCCAGTATACTACAAGAGGGTAAGAACGGTGAACAGGTTGACAGAGATGGAAACTAGGACAGCAGACGTTGTGAGAGAACTAGAGTGGTGAATGTTCCTTTTTTGCACTGGGATCGATCGTAGCAATGAAACTTAGAGCACAGCTTTCAAAGCCTCAACACAGACAGCGTGGTCCTCGACATCTGTCAATCCACTGACAGTGATGACTGCCAGAGTGTAGCTTGGCGCCGCCTGGATCCTGATTGGGAAGCCACCACCGTAAGGGGTGTACTCGGCAGAAGTCAAAGCCCTGTCCTCAAGGGTTCTCCCCTTGGCAGCGAGCTCCAGACCGAACTTCTTGGAGGATCTCTCGAATCTGATGACGGTGTTTCTCTTCACCTTAACCCAGTGCTCATTGTCAGGCTGGATCTGGCCAATGTAGGATCTGAAGAGCGTGGCGCCAGCAGCGGTGGTGATGTCAATGACGACACTGGAGTCCTTGTGATGGGCGAGAGCGTACTCTCTTGCCGCAACGCCCAGTTTGAAAGCGACAGCATCGTTGAGTTCTGTGAGGATAAGGTCCTTCTCCTGCTGTGCAATGGTATCAACTGTTAAAGACATTGGTGCGGTCGGGGGCAGCTCGTGGTGGGGTGGTTTACGGACTAAGTTAACCCGGGAACAATACCGTTCTTAAACACCCCACCCAGAATGGCAAACCAGTAGTGGGAAGGCGGGGCCACCAGGCGAGTGCCAGATCTGTCAGCAGAGTGCACTACCAGCCCATGATGGTCAGGCAAGAACAAGGCATCTTCGCCCGCATTCACGGCAGCTGAGCGGCATCGTTCCCCGGCTCCTTGAGGCAGCGAGGACGGGGGGATGTGGCCGGTAACGGAACGATGCGGAAAATAGCTAAAACGACTGGATCGGGCAATTGCCCGTATCCGGTTCCCGAGAGCCTCATCTTGCGCAAAATTAAAATTGAAATATGCTAAACTTTAGATCAGGTCTAGCAAATTGGCTGTGGGATAATGGCCGTTCAGCCGCCCACCATCGGAGTGTCGGAGTCGTTCGACGTTCGTCAGACCGAGTATGGAAGAGCATGCTTTGCTACAAGGAAGATTGAGCGTGGCGTTGAAGTGCTCATCACCAACCATGCGTTTGGTGCCACTATTCTGCATGAGTTCCGCAAGGAGGTTTGCTCCACCTGTTTCCATTACGAGTATGGACAATACTGCAAATGGAAACTCCCCACCCCACGGAGCTTCAATGAAAAGTGGTTCCTCGGAGCGGGACTTTGGTTCTGTTCCGAGGAATGTGTGGAGAAGTGGCTGGCATTCGATCCACAGGAAGTGTTCACGCTAACACTAGAGACGATGCTCTCACATTTCCAGAGGGGGTTCAAGTCCAAGAATGAGGAACAAGAGTGTTCGATCTCTATAACTGAGTCCCTGATAAACGGCACATGGGATGAGGTTGAACAATGGGATCAAAAGCTTATCGGGATGAAGAAGACGAAACAGATGAACCACATGCCAAAGCTGAACGAGGAAGAATACGTTGCTGCTCGGTTCGCCGCACTAACGCTTTTTCATCTACACACAAACCATGCCTCGAGTGCACTGTTTGAACAGTTACAGTCCAATGAGCTTGAGAAGATATCACGATTCCCAGTGCTGTTACAATCACAGACAGATATCTACAAGTTCCTTCGATTATCGTTGCCCGAATCGTTACAACCACTGCTCACTATAGATTCCTTGAGGCAAACTTTTGGCCGTGAGTATGGAAATGCATTTGGAATGAGGCAGATAACGGAACAAGGCTCTGTTGAGGAGAAGGAGTTCCTTGGATACCTTCTTTATCCGGAGGCCTCCTTCTTCAACCACTCATGCGCTCCAAACCTCTTAAAGTCCAGGTCAGGTGATAAGATGGTGTTCAGGGCACTGCAAACCATCCAGCAAGGAGAACAATTATGCATCGATTACTTCCAAATCTCCGCTGAGCCATTGGCATACAGACAGAAGACCTTGAAGGAGAACTGGTTCTTCGAATGTGCCTGTGACAGGTGCAAGTCAGAGCTCAGCGTCCAGGAAGGCCTCCTCCAATGCAGATTTTGATATGCTGACCGCTATTTGTATACGTTAGTAGGTTGTCGGCCTTGACACTCGTTGCACTCACACGATAGGTTTGAACTCTCAGGCTCATCGTCATCTTCGAACTGCGGTGGAGCTCGTGAGAGGATCCGTGACTTGTGCAACATCACGGGTTGGTCCTCCTCGCTCTCACTATCACTGTGGTCGGTAAATCTTGCACCTTCCTCACTGATCTGATCCCCGTCGGCACCCAAACCCCGACTAAACACCTCTCTCCTAGGCTTCTCCTTGAGCGTGTCATTGGACAGCGAATGAGCCTCTTGCATCTTCGTCCTGAGCTGGTCCAGCTCTTTTTCGTACAGCCAGTAGGCCTGCTGTTGTATGAACCTGACCGCAACACCGAACTGATTGGCTCTAACTCCAGTTAGTTAATCATCTCCTTCGGCACATCATAAAGACTTACAAACGGTCCCCTAGCAAGTTAGTTTCGAGCCACCAACACAGCCATGCACACACTTACAGTTGACATCGCTCCTCTTGGACTTGGACAGGACATTCCACAGTTGTTCCTCTTTCTCACTGGTCCAGTTCACCTGGTTGGCTTGTTAGTGGACGGCCCAGTAGCCCGTGAGGAGATACCAACGTTAGGAGGATCCACAAACCCGTTGCGGTTGATAGGCAACTTCAAATAGACCACCGGCTGGCTCGGGCCCACCTCTTTGTCCATTGCTCCCTGGTGGTTGTGCCAAACAGTCAGCCAGCTGCTACTCGCCACTACAGACATTTTTTTGGAAACAGTACGCGAAGAAACACAGATAAACTCAACAGACGGCAGCCCCTGTCAATCCACGTGCACCACCGGTTTGTCCGTCACGTCCTTCCCATAGAACACACTCCAGTCCTTGTACAGGGACCCCAACCTGTGCTCCGTGGAATCCAAGGCCCTCTTGGCCAAGATGGCGCTCTCAACGTCAAAGAACTGAACCGAAAGACACAACTTCTTGGAGATCATAGGACAAACCTCCACAATGTCTCCAAACTGCTCAAGATCCCGCCTGATCTGTGACACGTTCAACGGGGAAAAATGCTCGGCGGGCAAAGGGTAATACCGTGCCGGTGTCTTGGCCTTACGCACATACTTCTTCATCACAAGACACCGTGAGGCTTCATGTTCCGTCATGAGTTGCTCAATCTCTTTCGGGGGCGGCTCATGGTATGATCCCAACGCGTCATGCTGGTCTCCCCACCCCACGTAGTGGTGGAACCCATTGACGAGAAACAAGCCACTCCTGGTGAATTGGAAGAAGTCCTCCAGATGCTCTGGCTTCAAGAACCAAAGCTCGACGGACAGCTCTTTTGCTGTCAGCTCCCTGCTGTTGACGACGCATTTCTGCAAAGGTCCGCCACAGACCTGTGCGAGCACACTCTTGATCCCTACAAAGGGCGACGCCTTCTTGAACACAAGCACCCGCTTCCCCATGTTTACTGGCCTCTTTAAGGGCTCTGCCAGAGGTGCCTGCATTGTGTTGTTGTCATATTGGGACAATGGGCCCCTGCTGTTACGTGAAGATGGAGATGACCCTGTCTCTTTGCCCAATTGCTTACGAAAGAGCTCAATGTCAGCCTCATCAGCCTTGGATCTCCATGGATTGAAATGGCGCTGGCTCCAAGAGTAGGACTCCGGATCAACCAACTGTGCAAGGGCGTTGTTCGAAGACACGTGTCCACTGTGTATGCGTCTGGCGCTCAAATCGGTCCAGAGTGACCTGGCCATCCTCCTAAAGCCGTGTCTTTCCGTGTGTTCGTTGCGCAACATGCTTGAGATGCTGCCGACTTTGCACCGGGACGAGTGGATGGTGTCGAACTCCAAGGGTGTTTCCTGGATAGTGGACATGATAGCGAGTGATAGCAATGCGTACTGATAGCTGGTGGTGGTGGTGGTGGTGGTGGTGTCTGATACAGGGGGATTCTCAGGAGCTGGTCTCAAGACATCAACGGTTTTGTGTCATGCGATCAACGGAGACACAACATCTGTGTCACAAACAGAACCTGCGTTGGAGCAGCAACCTGAGCAGTGTTTGGGAGTTAGTGAGCTGCGGAGAGCGGGCTAGTGTTGCTCCGCCCTCTCTATGGAACCACCACTACGAGAACTATGAACGCTGCTGTAGGACATATATAGAACGTGCTTCATCCCGCACTGTAGCGCTCACCATGGAAAGAGGCTAAAGCGCCATCTGCCATACGCTGTCCACCAGTCAAGGACAGGCCCCGTAAAACCCTCTCCCACCGACAGCCTCACACTGTCCTGCTCAGTGTTGTTGTTGTTGTTGTTGTTGTTGTTGTTGCTCTTTAGTGTGCGGGTATCGGGAACAACAACAACGACAACAACATCATGCGATTTCCCCCCAAAAAAGCGGTGCTGATAAAACCACCTTCTGGCCACTGAAAACAATGTCCAAACGGGCCATCCAACTCGTCACTCCGGTGGCCTACCGAGGGATGCTGTCGGCTGCTCGGTCGGGGCCTCGCATCATCCCCATTGACGGGTCCTGGTACATGCCAAACTCCCCACGAAACCCACTAGCAGAGTTTGAAAAGTTGAGGTTACAGGACGCTAGATTGTTTGATCTTGACAGCGTGAAAGACCCAGCGTCCCCCTATCCACACATGCTCCCTTCCCTGGGAGACTTTAACAAGGCCATGGGAAAGCTGGGCATAGAGAAGGATGACAGACTCTTGGTCTATGACAGGGTTGGGAACTTCAGTGCGCCAAGAGTGGCATGGACTCTGCAGACGTTTGGGCATGACAACGTCTACCTGCTGGATAACTTCCCAAGATACCAGGCATGTGCATACCCACTGGAGAGATTCAACCAGACCTCCGCCCCCGAGACACAATACGAGTCGTCGGACTTTGACTCCAATGCAGTGCTTTCGTTCGACCAGTTTGTTGACATTGTTTCCCAGCGAAGCCGGGGACAAGGTTACACCGTGCTAGATGCAAGATCAAGTGGGAGATTCTCTGGCCAGGAGCCTGAGCCACGTGTGGGACTCTCAAGCGGACATGCTCCTGGTGCGCTAAACCTGCCATTCTCGCAGGTGTTGACCCAGGAAAACACCTTCTTGAGAAAGGACGAACTTGTAAAGATTTTTGAAGGACTGGGACTCGATGCCGAGAAGCCAACAGTCGTGATGTGTGGCACTGGTGTCACTGCATGTATCTTGAAAGCGGCATTGGACAAAGCGGGCTTCAACAAAGGAGGCGTGCAGGTCTACGATGGGAGCTGGACCGAATATGCACAGAGGGCTGGTCCCGAGCTTATTGTCAAGGGTTGATTAGGACTACGACTTTTGTTGTCCAGTTCATTATTCAACGTAGCGGAAAGAACCCAAAAGCATTGCTCTATCAGGGAGTCTCCCAGGGACTGGGATCAAGATACGCAGTTTACTTTTGGTATCATCCACCTCTGTAATGACAGCGAATCCCAAGACGCTGCTTCTCATAACAATGTCCTCGTCACTCTTTTTATCCGCTTGTAAGATAGCCACAACGCAGTGCTGTAGCGTCGAAGATGATGGCTCTACCGCATCTAATAATCGCACGGGTTTCTCCTCTTCTTGCTCCAGCCCATCTTCACCCATCGGTAGTACAGATGACGCCAGAGTCGCAGCTTCAACAAACGGTTTGTAAACCTTGACAACATCAAAGTCCACATTCACGGTGTATGGAGACAGTACTGTCTTCGCTGTGCCATAGAAATACTCACGGATAGACCTTTGTTGTCCTTGTCTTTTGAAGCTGTCATCTCTCTCGACACAGCCTCCAGACTTTGGCATTTTCACCACATTTAGCTTGTTGCTAAACTTCTTCTTCATATCGATGTACAGCCTCTCGTTGCCAATGACAACCATCACGTTCACCTCAAAATCGGAAATCATGTCCTCGATCAGGTCGATGTCCTTGATAGTCAACGGCGGAGTATCGACAATTGCACCAGCCTTTTTAACTAAGGGATCCTCTGCGATTCTGCTACACACAGTCACGCCCAGTCGTGAAACATTGTGTTTATAGAGTTTCAAGTTCTCGTGGATGTCATCGTACCCATAGTATCTCACGGTAGGTTGCTTTGGATGCATTGGCGAAGCACCCGTCGTGTAAGTCTGTCCCCATCCATCTTCCACGTCAAGTATATCACTTATTGGAGCCGCAGAAAGA
The DNA here is from genome assembly GCA_003707745.2 of Williopsis misumaiensis. Lineage (NCBI taxonomy): Eukaryota > Fungi > Ascomycota > Saccharomycetes > Phaffomycetales > Wickerhamomycetaceae > Williopsis > Williopsis misumaiensis. Next base: position 23,281 of record PPLI02000028.1, read on the forward strand.
GTTCCTGGCATCGAGAACATGGGATCTGTAGGGTTCAGATTCACGCACATTGGGGTGTAGTCCATTCTGTTGGCGTATGATGCAAGGGTTTTAGTCAACGAGGTCTTTCCCGAGTCCTTCGCTCCAAGAATGAGCACCCGTGGACTTGTTCCGGCTTCTCTCATTTTGGAGAGCGCAAAGTGTAAGTTCATATAAGCGGATACTTGAGTCTCCTCTGAAGTGTACTCTGAAGCTAGAACACCAGCATATTCGAGCTTTGCACCCACCTGGGAATACACTGCGGCTTTCTGCCCGGTAAACCGGTAGTCCACGTCGTTGGAGAGCTCGGTGCCAAACACCTCGGCAATGCCTTCCACGACTCTGACTATCAGCGTCTCTTTGAAGTCAACCTCGAATCGCCACTCGGAACAAGCGCCAATCTCCAGTGTTTCCTTCGAGCTTTGAGGCTATTGGTCAGTGATGCCGCTGCAATGGAAAATGTTGTTGACGTACCATCGCCTCCATGCTCGTGAGCCCCGGGAGTGACATTTGTCGTGGGTCTTTATCGAGCTTGATGAAACTTTGAAGTTGAAGTTTGAGATCACAACATCATCACCAAATAACTGCCAGCTGCAAAAGATGGCAGACCACCGAATCAGGCCGCTTGGAGCAGACCTCGCGCACCGCGTGCGATCGCATGCGGCCGTTGTGGATCTGCCGGCGGCCTTAGACGCCGTTCTGGCCAACTCGGCAGACGCTGGTGCCACTGAAGTGGTGGTTGTTCTGGACCTGGAGCGTCTGGGCTTCACTGTTACCGACAATGGCGCTGGAATCCATCCTGATGACATGGCAATGGTTGGAGAGAGGTTCTGTACGACGAAGGTTCGCAGCGTGAGGCAACTACAGCAATATCAGAGCCGTGGCTTCAGAGGCGAGTCGCTAAGCTCGCTCGGTGCGATGAGCGTACTGACTGTCAAGAGTAAGCACAGCGATTTCAATGGAACCTATAGTACTCGCATCCACAATGGCAATCGTGTGATCAAATGCGAAAAGGCGGATTCAGAGCTCATCGTACAACAGGGTACTATAGTAAAAGTGCAGCAGATGTTTCACTGTATGCCTGTGAGGCTTAAGCATCTCAAGGAAATCCCCGAGACAAAGACATTGCAGAAGGTGAGAGAACTGGTGTTTGAATATGGTGTGGGTTGTCCCAGAATGAAGCTCATAGTGCGGAAAGTGACTGGTTTCGGTGCATCTCCTTGCTCTCGTGTCGACGCTGCACAGGATGACGCATCCTCACATTGGCCCAGTTGCATGGAAGACGTTTACGACATCGCCCTCCGTGAGGACATCAAGCACATGGAGTATGCCTCAAAATTGATGCGACAGCATGTGTATATGAGTACAGTACCTGTTCAAACGAGGGCGCATCAATACATCTTCCTGAATGGAAGACGCATTGCAAACTGTTTCCAAAAAGACCTCGACATAGAGCTTGGACAAGGAGGATACCACTATACTGATGGGTCTATAACCCCAACATTGTCGCCGAAGAGGGGGAAGGCTGCTACAACGGTCGGGGCATCGTACACAAAATACCCAGTGATAATGATCTCCATCGAGCGCGATAACTGTTCGAGGGATCTGGAGACAGGGTTGCCAAAGCTGCAACAAAGTGATGTAGATCAATGCAGGAAAGCGATATCACGAGCCATGGGAACTTTCAGGAAGAGAAGGGTGCCCAAAAGGACTTATGACATGATCGACCCACCCGAAAGGGGTCAGAATTTAGCCATTGAACGATTTGCTACCAATGCAAACATTAAGATGGGTTCCCTTCGTCAGCGTGAGATCCAGGGAATGATCTCATCCGGTTGCAAGACACCGCCCAGCAGAACAGCTGAGCAAGCGACCGCTTTGGAAGATCTGATCAAGCGGTGCAAATTGATTAACAATCCTCAAAGTGATCATGCTGCCAATCTGCGACAAGAAGGCAACTGCAGCAATGACAAAGTGATTGTGGATACAGAGCATATCGCAAAAGATCTTTTTAAGAATTGTTCTATCGTTTCCCAAGTGGATGAGAAGTTCATCCTTGTAAGGTCCAAGCTAGAGCCTCGACTGTATATTGTTGACCAGCACGCTTGTGATGAGAGGATAAGGGTTGAAGAATTGTACAAGGAAACAATCGAGAAAGCCAAGGACCCCACACAGAGCCTCTCTGTTTTGATGGACTCTTCGATTATTACGGTCATCAAGAGGGGGATGGCGGAGCTATTAAGCCTATACAAGCCGCAATTGAGAACTTGGGGGATCCAATATATGGTATGCACCTCATCTCTGGAACTCACAATCACCCACTTGCCAGAGATCATGCATACAAAAGTTGACGGTGACAACACTTTTATTGTCGGGTCAATCGTCCAATATGTGCATGATTTGGAGGACAAGGCCAAGCTCAAGACCCTCCCACACGAGTGGTATCTAGCACTACAGAGCATGCCGACTGTAATGATCCAGCTACTCAACAGCAGAGCTTGTCGCAGTGCCATAATGTTTGGACGGAAGCTAACGACGCGGGAATGTGAAGTCCTGGTGGAGAAGTTGGCCCAATGCAAGCAGCCATTCCAGTGCGCACACGGACGACCATCCATCGTCCCCATTTGTGAGTACTCTCAGCTATGAATTTACGACGCTTATGACCTTGTTGTAGAGCTCCGAGCAGTTAAAAGAGGTGACACAAAGATCTAGGGTTCAGTATATCACGTGAGGTGCAGGAGGGTGTCTGTGCTGAAGTAAACGATTTCCAACATCTTGACACCAGAGTGGTCTTCGTTCATGGTTGGTGACACATCCGTTGCCACTTAACCACGGCCAATTCGCGAAGCTCCGTCCGAGGCACCGCGAAAAAACACAGTCACAGGATGATGATTTTTTTGCAAGCGGGCGCCCCGTAGGAAAAAGTTGAAATTTAATTCAAGGGAACACACACATTCTTGGACTATCAACACTAATCAGCAAAGATGGGTAAATCGTATGTCGAAAGAGCGAACAGAGGGACAACGACGACACTGTGACCATGAGCAAGAGCAGGGGGACTTATGGACCTTAGGAAGTTGAATCGCATGGCTAACGTCCTATATCGAAAGGAGATGAAGGAATACCTTATAAATGGACTACAAGACCGTCGAAGGGGGTATTCATCACATTCACGTATACTCAGGATCATGGAGTCACACTGCATCGTCGTCGATTGCTTCCTCCGTTAAAAGAAAGCGGCTACTAACATTCAATAGTCGTGGTTACAGATCCGGTACTAGATACGCCTTCCAGAGAGACTTCAAGAAGAGAGGTACTATTCCTCTCTCCACCTACTTGAAGATCTACAAGGTTGGTGACATCGTTGACATCAAGGCCAACGGTTCTATCCAGAAGGGTATGCCACACAAGTACTACCACGGTAAGACTGGTATCGTTTACAACATTACCAAGAGTTCCGTTGGTGTGATCATCAACAAGATGGTTGGTCACCGTTACATTGAGAAGCGTGTCAACTTGAGAGTTGAGCACGTCAAGCACTCCAAGTGTCGTCAGGAGTTTTTGGACCGTGTCAAGTCTAACGCTGCCTCCAAGCTCGAGGCCAAGGCCAAGGGTGAGTCTGTTCAGCTCAAGAGACAGCCAGTCAAGCCAAGAGAGGCCAGAATCATCTCCACCGAGGGTAACATTCCACAGACTTTGGCTCCAGTTCCATACGAGACCTTCATTTAAAGGAATAATAACATTTGTATCACATTGTTTAGTGCGGTATTGGTGAGAATGAGTTCTTGTACGATAGAAGGGGTTAAAATCAATGGTTTTCACGATTCATTAGTAGACGCAACAGTTGTTTGTCAATGCGATGTTCATTAGTTCGTCTGGATTTCCTCTCGAATCCTGGTGCGTATCTGTGCCAGGGATGATTCCGCGTGGTCTATAATCTCTTTGTGTTCAATGTACTGGCCAAACCTCTGTTGAAGCTCTAAGCAACACTTGACTTGTCGCAAGTGCGATATCTTCTGGAAACCGTCCACAGCCACCTCCAATGAATGAATCACTTTGGTGATATTTTTTATCTGATCCTCCTCCGAGGCATGGAGTTCGATCAATGACTCAGCCAACCTCAGATAAAGCTCAGATCTCAGTTCTATATCACCAGTGTACTCAAATTTGGGCAATGCTTCTAGCAATAAGTCTCGGCAGTCCCCATACTGTTCTAATCTGACCAACACCAGACCGACTTGTAGCACAGCTCTCAGAACCAAGTCCAAAAAACCATACGTTAACGTGGAATTGAGACACTGAAGTGAGACACTGAGCGCACGCGCAGGGGAAGACGAAAGAGCCGTGATCTTGTGCTTCAAAAGACTAAACCTGAGAAACCAGTACTGATTGACATTGCGCTTGGCAAATGCTTCCAATCTTTCATTCACGATATGGTATGCCCTATCTGTATTACCCACAGCGACTTGCAACTCAGCGTTTAGTATGGACACAATGCCTTCAATATCGATTCCAACATATGATTGTGCAAGAAGCTTGCTCAAGTGGTACTCAGCCTGGTTATACTGGCACATGCGTATGTTTTGTGTTGCACATAGGATCGATTTATGAGTGGAGAGTTCTTTAGTCAATACGCTGTACCCAGATACCCTTGGCTTTTGTTCATCCAAGATGATGAACGCCCTTTCCAGATCCCCCAGTGTGAACAAGTGGTTAGCTTTTCGTATCATCATTGAAACATGCTCTGAATCACTGGTGCTCGTCTGAATACCTATGTCATTGTAAACTTGTGCGAGATCAGTGTTTCCTTGTCTGAACCAGAAGGATGATATGAGTGCACAATAACTGATGAAGGCTGCAGAGGATGTTTCGCCACTAAGAGAGAGGAACAAAGCCTTAGTGAATGATTCTAGAGTTGCGGTGAGTGACCCACCTTCCATCATCAAGAGAGCAACATCAGACTGGTAGGCCTTCGAATGCAAAGATTTGGAGCTCGAACCTGCATTGAACTTGAGGAACTGGAGGAGCTGGTTGTTTGAAACGTAGAATTGGTGTTGCAAGCCCGGTCTATCCTTCATGAAATTGAATAGCCAAGTGAGCAAGAAGTTTAAACACTCCATATCCTTCTTTTCTCGTGCCACTGATATGGCTTCTTCAATAGCTCTTATTGCCTCGCCATCACAATTGAAATGGGCATGTAAAGAAGCGAGACAGAGTAGTGCATAATGGTAAAATGATCCTTCTCTTGTGCTGATGCGGTAGTCAAAGTATCTATGTAGCCACTTGAATGCACCTTCATAATCCTGACCTCGCACAGCTTCAAGGTATTTGATGTAATGGATCTGTGGGATCTTCCCAGCTTCAGATTGTGCCATATTTGCAAAGATCTCCTTCAGCCTTTGAGGCGTTGCAGTCCCGTAGGTCTCCAGCATATGGACTTGATGGCATACTAACGTTGTCAGATCCTCTTGAGAAACCATACTGATATCCTTTGCAGCCTCTCTTTGTGGAGTGGTCAACTTTTCCAAGATAGACTTGAGTAGCGAAGGGTCATCGTTTGCTCCAGAGGCACTAAAGATGTCCTGGAAGTCTTCCAGTGGTTTATTGCCCTTCCTGGACCAGCTCGTACGACTGGACTCTCTAAAGTTACAAAATGCTGTCCAGAGGAGATGCGCCTTGTCATACTCCAAACTCTCGAACAGTTCAGTACAACGATGGACGAACTTACCCAGGAAGCTGGACGAGGTCAAGAGATAAGTGGGCACAGCAGATCTATTAGCCTGAGCCATCAACAACTTTCCCTCAGAGGGGTTCTTGACCAGAAGTGATTGTGCCTTTGTGATAAAAGAATGGAGGGAATCCAGCGAGCTGAGCGTCCAGATGGCATGCATCACCCTCTTCTCAATATCACGGGCATTGTGCTCGCCATTCTCAGGGTCTGCCTTTGCATAGGCGGCAGTGATATCGTGGATGATGTCGTCTAGCGTCAGCACCCCGTCCAGATTGTCAGCCGATTCCTTGTCCTGTGGGCCCTCGATGTACTTCACGATGGTGGCAAGAAGAGGCCTGTGTGTCTCTTTTGGTAAGATTCCTGCGCAGTACGCGGCGATGAGTGCCAGTAGCACCACTTTGTAAGGCGCAAGCGATGGAGTGAGCACCACCTTCATCGATGAGGTTCCCCGAGTGATGCTGGGTGTAGGCGCTGTGTTTTGTTTATGATTAAGTTGGCGTTTGTTTGGGGGATCTCATCAGAGCATCGGATAGGAAGACGCCAACATGAGCGCGACCACAGATGTATTAGATGATGCTATCTAGGGCTTATAATGCGCTCATTGTGGACGATCAGCCGTTATTGGTCGCAGTGTCTTACGCCAGTTTCCGGGTGTATTGATGCGAGCTGCTTCAGTAACAGAATCAATCTAGGGCTCTTTTCTCGCACCTTGTCGTTACTTTCCGTTGTCATCCAGGAGAACTGTTGACCTGCTTACACCCACAGCTCCATGGTACTTCAGTGGTTGATCACAGTGGCTGCCGCACACAGGAATGTAATCTCAAATACTTGTTGTGGAACATACATACTCCTGGTGTCAGCCGGGCTGCCAACAATGCCAACAATGCCAACGAAGGATGAACAGCAGTGAAGGAAAGCTAGGCTTTCCAGTACTTCGGTCTTGAATCCAATCAACCAAAGGCAACAACAGTGCAATAGCTCACTAAAAGCTCATCTCCGTGGGCAAAGTGTTCGAACAATGTGCCAATGACCTCATCCGGAGAAGGAGAGAAAGAGTTGTTCACATAGCAGTATAGTGTAGCACCAGCAGGTAATGACTTCTTCAATTTCCTCGTAATGAACTTGATCAGGGTGGCCATGGGCTGGTGATATGAAATCTTGAACACGTTTGGTGAGAGCATCGGTGTGGATCCAATAGGCTGACATCTGATTGTGATCTTCTCAGCGGATGGTTCTGTGATCTTCTCCAACATCTCTTTCTTGTCTACTGGTAATCTCTCCAGGATCATTGATGCATTCATTGTGATCTTAGACTTCAGCAGCTCATTTTGAATGATGCCATCCGGTGCCTCAGGAGAGAGATGAAGCTGTGAGACTGGCGGAAAATTATCAATTGACCTAAAAGACGGGGAAGCGGAGGAGCTCGATGATTCAGATTCCGAAACAAGCGGGTTATGCGACATTGTGCTGTTGTTTGGATGTGTGCTGGTTTGAGGTTGACACATTTTTCGTGAAGGCGGCCAAGTGAGTTGAACACATATTGCAGCTGGTTGAACAGAAAATACAGACCGAAGGCAGAGCCTCATGGAGCGAGCACACTAACCTACAGCACCACAGAGTATGCATTGGTTCTGTGGACCGTACTGCTCTACAAACAACACTAAGGCAGACAGGCTCATGATCGAAGAAACACATTCTGAAACTAGCACGTGGCGTGAGCATGCCTTACACTGTCAAGTAAACTGTGAATTTTTAAAAAATCACAGAGACTTCGTGGCCAAGTTGGTTAAGGCGCACGACTGTTAATCGTGAGATCGCCAGTTCAACCCTGGCCGAGGTCGTTCTTTTTGCCAGTGCTCAATTCACCGATGTGGCTCGAACCGTTCTCGACGCGCAGTATATATATCGAACAATATTAATATTATCGGTCGCGCTAGTACGTTATCTGGTTGCTTGTTAGCTGCTAGTTATAAACTGTTGATGCCATGTCTGTATTACGTCTACGATATTGCCTATCTGGATATACGGCGTGGTAGCCGTGTGTATTGCTGTCACCCTGTCCAGGCCACAAGAGCCACACATGTATCCGTACATGATGAGCAAGGCAATATTATGAACCACATTCACAACCCCACAAGCTCATCTCACATGATGATACAACAAGAGTTCGTCTTCTTCGCCTGCTTGTAGAACATTTTTGAACTGGCGGAGAGGGATTCACTCTTGTCCACCAACGAATCCAATTTCTCGCCTCTCTCTAGAACACTTTCAATTGTCTTGTGAAGCACAACCTTGGTCTCATCCAACTCCTGCTGTACCCTCATGATCGAATCCGCTTGCGATGGGTCCTGGTATTTCTTGATGTAGTTCGCCAGTTCAGGGAAGTCCAGCTTGCTGCTCGTCTCTGTGACGTTCTTCCACTCAATCGGTGGGTGGGCGGTGACGTAGTCATCGAGCACTTTGTTCAGCAATGTAAAAGCAGGTCTTACTGGATACTCCTTGTCTGTGATGAGGATCGCACAGAGCCCCTCGGACCTGGCATATGCGTGTGCAATGTACTTGTCACCTTCCTCAACGCTCTGTCTCTTGCCAGCGTCGGTTCTTTCCGCAATGGTGGTGGAGAAGAAGGACATGAATTGCTCTGCACCGCTTCTCTCAAAGAAGCCAAAGTCTGTGAGGTCCTTCTGAGCAGAAAGCTCCAGAGCCTTAGATCCCTCCGTGTTCTTGAGCACACCGATGTAGTAGATCTTCATTCTGCAGTCGCTCCCTTCTGCGGGTTGTCGCGTTGTCCCTGTTTGCCTTCACCGCTGGGAGATAAAAGCTCCCGGGTGTCAACAACAGAAAACACGGGGCCCGCAACCGCTTCCGTGGATGGTTTAGTTGCCTTCAAAATTTGTCATCTTGTCTCAGCTCTCGGGAGGCAAAGCTCACGTCGCACCATGCTCAGAACATTGACTCCCCTGCTACGCTCCTCTAGACGGCTGGTGCATACTCAGAGAACCTTCTCTTCCAAGGCGAGAACCGCAGCCAGCTGGGCCGTTCCAACTTCGCTGGTTCTTGGAGCGGCTCTCTTTATGGCCCAGCCTCTAGCGTTGGACTCGGAGAATTCTACGGAGCCTGTCGCTGAGACGGGAGAAGAGCCTGAGCCGGAAGGGCAGCAGGCTGCGTACAACCCGGAAACTGGTGAGATCAACTGGGATTGCCCATGTCTCGGAGGCATGGCCCATGGCCCATGCGGCGAAGAGTTCAAGGAAGCATTCTCCTGCTTCATCTACTCTGAATCCGAACCAAAGGGCTTCGACTGCATCGACAAGTTCAAGAACATGCAAGACTGCTTCAGAAAATACCCTGAGATCTACAGCGAGGAGATCAGAAACGAGGAGGAGCCAGCAGATGACTTGAGTAAACCTGAGGACCAGAATTCCAGTTCATCTGCCGTAAAAGAATCTCCAGGCGCACATGTTCACGAAGTCGAGAAGGCTGATGTTGTTTCGGCTACTGAGCCTTCTTCCCCTACTGAGTCTCCTTCGTCTCCTCTGGAGTTTGGAGAGATCGTGGAAGAGATTGACGTTGAGTTTGTGCCATCAGTCACTGATTCCAGATCATTCGATGACGAGTCCAAATAGGCTCTCTATTTAAAAGCTTGTAAATATCCCTAGACCATATGTATCAGACTAGTTAGCGACGTTGGTTCAAACTTGGAACCAGACTTGATAAACAATACGTCTTGGTTCACGTATCCCACAACACCTCTGTCCTGAGGACCCCTGGAGATCTTGAACACATTCTCAGAGCTTGATAAGTCCGCTTTCAACGGAGTGCAAAGGAGCCCATTCTTGGAACAATAATCATCCACGCACTCTCTGAAGGAGACTTGTAGCCTATGTACCGGAATGCCTCTTGTAGAAGTTTTCTGTGTCTTTGCGGTGATGGCTGCAATTAATTGCGACTTGGATAAAGAGCTATGGACAGGGCGCAAGTCACCTGTGTCCAGTAGCTGATTAATCATGTCAAACCCCTTAATGAACTCACTTCTTATGGGAGCCAACTGCTGTAAAGCATGGTACCACACTTCAACAGATTCTGCCAAGTTGTGAGACCGGTACTTCGAATCCAGGGCGTAATACAGTGACCTTAGCCAGCTCTCACACACAGCCAACTGAATGAGCTTATTAAAGACCTCTTTGTCAAACCATGGCTTCCAAGATAAAAGTTTATCGACAATTGTGAGATCAGCTGAAACAAACCCATAGTCGTAGTTGATGACGAAGGAGACAAGTCTTGGAAGCACGCGCAATGCCAATGTCTTCTTGAATTGGTTTTCGCCAATAATCTCCCTGTAAGAAGCCAATCCCACCAAGTGATCAGACTCTTGGAGCAACGTGTCATACTTTTCCGAAAGTGCACCGGCGACTGTTTGCTTGAAGCGGCCAAGATATGGCATCCATTCAAATATCCACAGGTTGGGCCCATCTTCAATCCCTGACCAGTCATCAATCGCCGCTTTCAACTTTGGAACAATCTGCTGGCCAATGGTGTAGTCAATAATTTGACGCGGTATCACCTCTTCCCAATCTAATACGATGCTGATGGCCCAGTTGGGGGCATCCGTACTCCAGTCCTCAAATGCTGACGAGATAACTCTATGCCATTGCGATCCCACGAGTGACTGGAAGTAGTCAAGGCCATCCATTTGCAACCTTGTGAGTATGGGATACCATAGATGTAACTCATCCAGCAGCACGGTGTCATGTATATCCCATGGATCCCATCTCTCAAAGAGCTCCACAATATGTGGTTTTAAAGATGTGACAAGAACTTGTTGCGTATCTTCTGTCATTGCGATGTTCAGTTTGGACAAATACTGTCTGTACTGTCGGAGAACCCCGAGAGAACTGTCGTCTTCTATGGTCATTGCGCTGAGCTGCGACCTCAAGTCCTCCATTGATTGCAGATCCCTTGAGATGTTCTCCATTTCTCGATTTTGCTCCAAGGCTTCATACTCAATCATCCTTGAAGCAGCTTTCACCTCCAATATGCGCTCATTTAGCTCGTTCAACTGTGCAAATACCTCAGCGTTGCCATTCTTTACCAGGCTTATTGGCCTTTGCGAGAGTTGATCGCTCATCTGTTTCAGCTCCAGCGGAACGCTGACACCATTAGCCTCCAGCTCTCTAATCACCTGGAAAAGAGACTTCTTGGGCGTGTCCTTGTAGTATTCCTCATCGCTCGACTCATCCTCCTCATCCTCCTCTCCGACCTCTCCAACCAGTGTCGCCCCAATACCAGTACCAGGCTTCCTTACAGGCACCTCGATAGGCTCCCTAATCCCCTGTCCCTCGATTCCAAGCCCTTGGCCCTCGACATAACCCATCTTCTTCATGATGTCGAGTCCAACGCCGTATCGCGTGCCCTTGTATGGATTCGTGGGGAGCTTGTAAGGGCTGACTGTCGGGGCTTCGGCCGTCGCTTCGTGCGATTGGAACGCCGTCACATCCTTCGTCTCCTCTTCAAACACAAGCGGGCTGTTCTCCTTGAGAAAGTCGAAAACGTTGAGCCGATGCCCGGCCATTCCTTTTCGCCAAAGATTGTGAAGACGGTGATCAAAAGTACTGAACGAATCTGTCAAAAACATCAACTCATCGCCATATTCAAAAATGGCCACGCAATGGCTGCAGAACTCACTTTCACACCTCAGGAAGGCTGAGAAGATCGGCGAGCAGACCAACTCGCTGCTGCTCTACACGAGGAAGGCGCTTCGGAAACGAGACTACAGCGCAAGCCGGAGCTGCTTCCTTCTTGATGCCCTCCGCCAACAGCGAGAGTCCCTCGACGTTGTCACACAGAGCATAGGGATGCTTGCCGTGAAGTACGATACTCAGCTGGATGCACTTGAAAGCGATCTGGCAGATTCAGTGGCGCAGTTAGGCGATGCCTACGCTGAATTGAAGAGCATAAGGGTTCCACCCTCACTCCGTGATGCTACTCTGCGTGACTTTGTCTCAGACGACATGGTCCAAGTCCTAAAGGAGAAGCAATCTTCCGTCAAACAGGGGCGCCAGCTTATATCCTCAATGCAGAGGGATCACAAGAGACTCAAACAGTTACATTTGGAGATCCCCGATGACCCTGATGAATCTTCAACGCTCTTGGCGACGATTCAGGAGGTTCAGGAAATCGAGGAGGAGATTGCTACCATCTTGGAGTCTCTCACATCACATTATGACCTGTGTCTCAAGGCAGTGGCTGTGGAGAAAGGTGAAGTCAGCATGGGCACATTGGAGAAAGATGAGCTCTTCAGTGTGCTAGCCAAGGATGATAAGGAGTTGCCCGATATCCTGACAGAAATTGAGGATTGCTTCCATGAACTAAAGCAGCGCTGTGATTCTATCCATGTGGACTCGACGCTGTATGACTCGATAGTAGAGAAAATGGCCGAAGTCAAGGAAAGTGGCCAAGTACTCAATAGGACAATGCACTCAATGGAGAACGTTACAGCACAGCTCAACAAGTTGGTATATGGAATCAAGGAGTCATGCGAGGAATCTCATGGTTTATGCGTTAGTTACTCACGGTTCCGAGAGTCTTTTGGTGAGTTCTTGGCTGAGATCAAGAGACGAGTTGAGACGCAGAAGAGAATGAATAAAATAATCCAGGATGCTGAATCCAGGCTTAGCATACTGGCTAGAGAGGATTCGAGACAGAGACAGCTGTTTTTAGAGACACATGGGGACTCCCTGCCGATGGATTTGTGGAGGACACTACCGCATGATGAGCTGGTCTCATTAACGGTAGTCCAAAGTCAACTACCACAGATATAAATATGCGTCGTTTGAGCTCTATATACAGTTACTGGTGTGTCTTCTCCTTTGAGCTCTATATACAGTTACTGGTGTGTCTTCTCCAGTTGCTCAAACATGGCTCTAACCTCTATGGGGTCCATTAGTTGTGGTTTTCTCTCGTCGGCTTTCTTCACAGCCACTTTCCCAGACTCAACTTCCTTATCACCAATCATTATGATGTATGTGTATCCCTTCTTAGCACACTCTTTGATTCTCTGCCCCACTGTATCATTTTTAGAGTCGATGTCGATGAAGAACTTTGTAGTGTCGTAGTTAGCATCGTCGTTGATGACATTACATGCCTGTTTGGCAAACTCCAGGTGCTTGTCACTCACGGGCACAATCACAGCCTGTCTCGGACTCAGCCAAAAGGGCCATTTCCCGTTGAAATGGTCAATGAGAATAGCCAAGAATCTCTCTAGGGAACCAAACACTGCTCTGTGAATCATGATCGGCTGTTGGAGGGTGTTCCTGTCGTTTTGGTACTTCAGTTCAAACCTACGTGGGAGTTGGAAGTCGAGTTGAACAGTGGCAGCCTGATGCTCCTTCCCGAGGTTATCCTTCAGAATCACATCAATCTTTGGACCGTAAAATGCCCCATCTCCTTCATTAATTGACCATTTCTTCCCAGTGGACTCCAACACTGATTTGAGGGTAGACTCTGCCAAGTCCCATTCCTTAAGCTCACCAATGTATTCTTCGGGTCTTGTTGACAAGAGGAGCTCATACTCTGGAATGCTGAATGTATCGTAGCACTCGTCAATCATCTTCAACGTGCTCCTTATTTCCAGCTCCACCTGCTGCTGGGTGCAAAAGATGTGTCCATCATCCTGATGGAACCGTCTCACCCTCGTCAGCCCACTGAGAGATCCAGAGGATTCATTCCTATGCAGCGAGCTGAAGTCACTCAGCCTGAGGGGCAGTTCGTTATGCGATCTTTCAAACCGAGAGAACACCATGCAATGGCCAGGACAGTTCATCGGCTTCAGTCCGTACTCCTCTTTTTCCAAATCATTACCCTCGACTTTGAACATGTCCTCCTTATAGTTATCCCAGTGCCCGGAAGTCTCCCACAGTTGCCTTCTGTAGATCAGGGGCGTGATGACCTCTTCAAACCCGTACTGTCGCTGCTTCTGCTTCATGAAGCCCACGAGCTTGTTGAAAACTCGTGTTCCATGCGGCAGGAAGAAGACAGATCCCGGTGTTACCTGGTCAGTCATATAGAGCTGCTGCCTTGTGGCGATGCTGAGGTTCGTGACGGCAGTCGAGATGGCCTTTTTCATGATGCGTCTGCTCTGCCTGGTGCACGCTGCAGTCTTGATCATTTGATCGAAATTATTCAATGAAAATCCCAGCCATCAACAAACACAACGCCTAATTTGTCAACATGACCGACGTCCTGAGCCTCCTGAAGGCCAATCCAAGCGACGTGAAGCTTGCTGCTGGTGACGACACCACGGAAGATTTCTCGACGGCTTCTGATCTCGTGGTGGGTGGCCAGAAGTTCCCCTTGACCACTGCGACGAACTATGTCCTTCAGGGCGAAGGAGTCCCACTCAGCGAGGTCTATTTCGCCTGGGTGCACAGAGACTTGTCACGTACCGATTTTCTAGAGCTTGCAGACTCCAAGGGCGTGAAGGCCCTCGGGTTCCTTCAACGTGCAGATATTTGTGATTGGTTGAAGGGCGACAAGCAGGAGTTCGAGTTCAACGAAAAAGTGGAGGTGGAGCACGCTGCAGTGGATGATCTCCTGCAGCGGGTTCTATCACAGGAGCGTCACCTGGTGGACCACAACACCTCGCTAAGAGGATCCAAGACTGTGGACTTTAGCAATGCAGCAGAGAGTTGCAAACGGTCTTATCTCCAACCACCAAAGAGTGACAAAAAGCATCAGACGAATACTGTGACGTCGCACAAGCGTCCACAGAACCCAATTATCCTCATCTCGCCGTCAGCCTCGGCAGTTATCACCATGGCCAACATCAAGTCGTTCCTTGAGCGTGGCCTGTACGTTAACCCACAGACCTCTGACCCGGAGCAGCAAGAGCATCTATCTTCTTCGGATATTACCATGATCACGCACACGTTTCCAACTCTGGGCAAAGTCACCTTCATGTGTGTGGATAACACCGACAAATTCAGCAAAGAAGAGCACTGGGACCGAACAGTTGCAGTGTTCACCACGGGCCAGAAGTGGCAATTCAAAAACTACAAGTGGTCTTCGCCCTCGGAGCTGTTCCGCAAGGTGAAGGGCTACTACTTCCACTTTGAGAAGGAGCCAATCCCACAGACGTGCTCCGAATGGAACGTGGAGCTTGTCGGCATTGACAAACACAAACGTTTCAAGGACGCGGTGGTGCTCAATCGCTTCTGGGACAGCGTGGAACGTGCGATGACGGCCAAGGGGTGGCGTTAGGTCTAAAAGAACAGACACGGTTGCTTTATGTAGGACACCATCACCAGCTGACGACCGGCAGTAAATTTCCCCATAGTTTCGGCGCGATTTGCATGTACTCGAGGGCGAAAACTTCTAGCAAAGTTCCAGTGCACTCACAAATGCTGCGTCAGTGCGCCCAGCGGGCGCTGAGGAGGACCCAGATCCCACGCCGGTGGCCCCAGACATGCACAAGGAGTGTGCAGGTGCCATTTTCACGACTCCAGCATGCCAGATGGGTGCACCATGAGCCCTTGAAGGATCGGCCCAAGACCAAGGAAGAGTGGCTCTCCAGGTCTGACAGTGCCCTCGAAAGACTCAAGATAAGGTCAAAATGGCTTCTGAAGCGTTCGATGGGGCCGTTCAACACGGATGACTTCTCTGCATTCTTTTCGTGGATTGTGATGGGGAACGTTGTGCTCATCGTGTTCGGTACGACGGCATTTGCCTCTCTGGTCATCCTGCTAATGAATACTGTTCTGGCCCAGGAATGGGTAGCCAGTAAGCTGGGAAGCTTTATCACAGGTAACTCTGGCATGACTGTGGTGTTCGAGTCGGCAATTGTCCCCGACTGGCGTGATGGAAAGATCTCCTTCAATAAGTGCTTCGTGTCCAAGAGACCCAAGAACAAGGACAGAGGTGTCGCAAAGGGTTCACAGGCCATGGCCATCGAGAAGGCTTCGAGAAGTGATGGAGAAGTGTACGACGATGGGAATTACACGCAGTTCGACTTGACTATTGATCAAGTGAACGTTTCACTATCTCTGTCCAAGTTCATCAATGGTCGTGGGATCATCCATGAACTGGACATACATGGGATCAGAGGCATTGTCGATCGTACGCACGTTCACTGGGATCCTGATGATGATGCTAGGAATTACAAGAACGTGAAGAAGCCAGGTGATTTCGAAATTGAAAACTTCAAGATGACGGATGTCTTGTTCACACTTGCTCAGCCCAATGGATTCAGGCCGTTCAATGTGAGCGTTTTCAACTGCGAACTACCGGTATTGAGAAAGAACTGGCTATTTTATGACTTTCTGAATGCCACCAATGTCTCTGGCTCGTATGATGAAGCGCTGTTTACCATCCATAAGAGACAGAGAATTAGTGACTTTATCGGAAAGGACGGACATACACCTTGGAAGCGTGTAACAAGGTGTCGCGTGGATTCCCTTAGTGTCGACCATTTGAATACTGGAATGGAAGGCCCCTTTGGCTGGATCACGAGTGGTGACGTTGACATGATTGGCGATATAATGGTCCCTGAAGATGAAGGAACCAACGTCTCCGAGATCTTACATGAACTTGCAGATTCCATTGCGAAGGAGGCAAGAAGGGCCAAGATTCTCTCACCACGGAAGAGTACCGTTGAGCATAAGGATCCTTCAAAATACTTTGTCATGGACTTCCACACGAAACTAAACAATGTGAAGGCTGCAGTTCCAATGTTCACAGATCAACTGTCCTATGTGAACAATGCCCTGATCCGTCCTATAGTTGGGTACATCAACTCACGGAAGACGTACATCCCCGTGGATTGTCGAATAGTCAAGGATGTTGAAGACTTTGATGGAGCATGGACGATGTACGACTCGATGTTGATGGATGATATGTCGATCGAAGTCTATGATGCGTTTGCAGAGTACGTGGCGAATGAAGATGTGAGAACGATGAGAATGAAGAGAGTGTTATTCTGGGGGCTTCAGACCTTGATCCAGGTGATGCTGATGAGCTTGGGTGCGATAGCGTGATGAGTTTTACGAAGTTATGTACATATTTGTGTGGAGATGTAGCGGGGGATGCCAGGGCCCAGATGGTAAGTAAAGACTTGGCACTATGCCAAGTTGCAACCGACACTAGAGTGTGTCGAATGAGCCTGAAGACTCCCTTCTCCGTAATGAAGCAAATCTAAGGTGGCTACCAATTCCGGCTTCCCGGATTTCCACGCCGTTTGTGCCTCGATTGAAATCAAAACAAAGACAGCTTTGCTTCATCTGTCCCGGTGCATCTGCCCTTGCAGTGTTCCAATCCGTTATCCGTGCAATGATTCTTCTTGGTATTGTCGGTGCGATCATAGCAATGCTATTCATCCCCTTCTTACCCCTGGAGGAACTGTCAAATGTTCAGGGATTGGGTGCTCTACTTCGTATGTCAATGATAGCGATGGTGCCTTGTCACTAACTTTTAGGGAAATTCATCTCTCCACCCCCAGAGCCTGAGATCTTGCCTATGGAGGCTTTACCCACTACCATATCACAACCGTCAAACCACACTGTACAGCTTGGGGATCAGATCTCTTCCTTTTATCACCAGCACACATCTTACCATGTAACTGCTAAAGTTCTGGAGTTATACGACGCATGGACTTCACACGCGAGCTACAAGGTATACAAGGAGTATGAGTCATTCATCAGTGGTGCGCTGATACTGATGGGTCTCGTGATAACGTATAGGGTGATCCATTCCTTTTACAAAATGTTTCAGCAGCAGGAGGAGCCAGAAGTTATTGTACTCGACAAGAGATACACAGAGTTCGACACAATACCAGTCTGTACGGGAAGAGGTGATATGGAGGAGCTCTTCATGCTTCGGACGTATCGTGAAACGGAGATCCAGCTGCCCGATTTCGACTTTGACATGAGCAGATTGGACGGATCCACCCCAAGGCAAGTGGGGACGCCAGAATTGGTAAGGAAGATATTGGATGACTCTGAGGGTGACAGCATCACCGATGTGATTTCACTACGGCATGTGAAACTGGCCGGTGTGAGAGTGCAATCGTCCTCGCCTGAAGGTTCGTTCGAAAGAGAGGAGAAGCGGGTGGATAAGACTGCCCAATTGCTGAATGAGGAAAGAGCATTCACACCTTGTAAGCTTCGAAACAGTCCAATGGATTTCTCACCGTCGAAAAAACTGGTGTTTAAGAAGTCATCCTCGATAATCACAGCGTTTCCTCAAGTGACGGCTGAATCCACCGTGGGGGATATCACAACTGAGACCGTGTACTCACAAAGCTTTAGTGAAGATTCCGCAAACGCAGGACAATGAGATGATGATATATGAGAATTTGCAGTATGCGTAGAGAGGGGCGGGGGAGTCCCACCATCACATTCTAAGGATGAGCACCAACAATGCCAAATAAGAAGCCACAGTTATCAACCCCATCAAGATGACAATGTTTCCGCTGGTCTTGTAATAGAGCGTTTGTGTAGTCTCTGCATAGTAATCCTTCATTTGGTTCGATCTATGGATGGAGATGAGAAAAATCAGACAGCCATAGACTGTGAAGACTGTGGCCACTGGGATGAACTCCTTTGAAAAGATCTTAGTTATCATCAAAGCTGATGCGATGTTAGGAAAGGCAATGTGTTGTTGTGTCGGATGTCCGCTTACCAAACATGAGTACTGCGATGGATGCACGCATGTATGAACCATCGTAGGTGCGTTGGTGTGCTGCATTGTATTAGTACCACTCTCCGTTGGAATAAGGACACACACACACCTCTGATGTCAAGTTTTCTGCCGTTTCCGAGCGCCACAAAGATCGAGGGAGCACGCTGTCGGTCCAATTCTCCCTCTGGACGTTCCATTGCTCTGTCTTCGCCGGCTGTTTTGTAGGCGATCGGTGGGGGTGGAGTGTGCGGTGGAGGCGTCGCGGGGGCGGGCCCGCTTCAAAAGTTTTGATCGGCGGCCCTCGAAGGAAAAATTTACGTGCACACAGCGAAGAGCTCAAGAGAACCAACGGGGAGAACACAGATGAACGCCCACGCTCTTCACGAGTGCTTTTCCGCCACGCTCAGTGCGGACCAGCAGCAGCGACAGCAGGCGGAGCAGCAACTGCGCCAGGCAGAGCGCCAGCTCGGCTTCCTGGGCGCATGTCTGGACATCCTGGGCGCTGCCAACGTGGAGCCCGGCGTCAAGACCGCTGCAGCGGTGTTCTTCAAGAACCGCGTCCAGCGAGGGTGGCAGCCGTACAGGGATAGTGACGATGGTGTTGATCCTGATGAAAAGCCCTACGTGCGTGAGAGATTGTTGCCAGCGTTGGCGGGGGCCGACCATAGGTTAAGACGCCAGCTGGTGCCTGTGCTCGAGACTATTGTCACGGCTGATTTCCCTCAGCAGTGGCCCACGCTCATAGATCAGGCTCTTCAGCTGCTCTATACCCCAACAATGCCCTCAGCGTACACGGGGTTGTTGATCTTTGCCAAGGTGTGTGCGACTTACAGATGGAGCACCAACGAGAGCAGACCGCAGCTTGATCTGGTCATCACCGAGCACTTCCCAACCCTACTCAAGGTTGCACAGACCCTGCTTAGCGAGGAGTCTCAGGAGGCTGGCGAGATGACCGTCTTGCTCCTCAAGATATACAAGTACGCCACGTACCATGATTTACCCGTGCCATTGCAATCAATTGAAGCTCTGCAGCATTGGGGTAACTTCCATGTCGCTGTGATCAACAAGCCATTGCCTGTCTTGGTGATGGATATGGATGCCAGCGAGCGGAAGTTACACCCCTGGGTCAAGACTAAGAAATGGGCATGTGCCAACCTGTTCCGCTTGTTCGATCGTTATGGCTCCCAGTCATTGTCTAAAAAGTTTGCATATGATTCGTTTAGATCGACATACAGTAACAACTTTGTGCCACAGTTGCTGCAGCTTTACTTGGAACAGGTGGATAAGTGGTGTTCGGGACAGCTTTGGATGAGCGAAGATCAATTGTTTTACGTTTTAGGCTTTTTGGAGAAGTCCATAACGGAGAAGAACACCTGGAACCTGCTCAAACCACACATCGAACTTCTAATCTCTCATTTCATATTCCCTCTACTTTGTCCATCTAATGAGACCTTGGAGCAGTTTGAAGACGATCCAGAAGACTACATTCATACCAAGCTAGACATATTTGATGATGGCAATGCCTCAGATATGGCAGCTATCTCCCTCTTGATGACTCTTACAAGAAAGAAGAAGAAAACTACACTGGAGCCGATTCTGCAGTTTGCCTTTTCTCAGTTGAATCAATTTAAGGACCCATCATCACAGTCTATTGAAGAGGCTAAGAAACTGGAAGGATCACTTCGTCTCATTGGTGCGCTGGTTGACCACTTGTCAAATGAAAAGTCGCCATATTATGCACAGATGGAGGGTCTGTTGCAGCAATTTGTGTATCCGCATTTCGAATCAAGATTTGCATTCATCAAGGCAAGAACTTGTGAAATTACATCAAGATTTGCCGATGTTCCTCTACAACAAGAGGCAAGTCTCAGTGTTTTATATCGTGGTATACTCACTTGCTTTGAAGACGAGCATCTGCCTGTCCAGTTAGAAGCGGCACTTGCCTTGCAGAGTTTCATCAAGATTCCACAATTCCAGGAGGCACTGTCCGGTGTCATTGTCAGCACGATGCAGAGGCTTCTCCAGCTGTCCAACACCATTGACGCAGAAGCTATTTCTGGTGTTATGCAGGAATTGGTCGAGGTGTTTAGCGAGCAGTTGCAACCATTCGGAGTGGACTTGATGTCCAATTTGGTCAACCAGTTTATGAAACTTGTTCAGGAATTGGATGAGGCCTCGAAAGTTGATGTCAACGAGCTTGAAGGAGATTACGATGACTTTACCGACAAGCAGATGGCTGCATTGGGGTTGCTCAATACCATGATCACTGTGTTGCTCTCCTTTGAGAGCTCAACTGATGTTGTGTTCAAGTTAGAACAGACTTTTTACCCAGCTGTGGAATATGTGTTTGCCAATACGATGGAGGATTTCTTCCGTGAAGTGAGTGAACTTGTTGAAAACTCCACATTCCTCACTCGTCAAATCTCCCCGGCTTGCTGGAAGCTCTTTGAGTCGATGATTGAGTCATTGACCAGTTCCGTTGCTATCATGTACTTGGAGGATATGATGCCTGCACTGAATAACTACCTCTGCTTCGGTTCAGAGGAGATCAAGGCCAACCCACAATACATCAACG
Organism: Williopsis misumaiensis; assembly: GCA_003707745.2. Taxonomy (NCBI): domain Eukaryota; kingdom Fungi; phylum Ascomycota; class Saccharomycetes; order Phaffomycetales; family Wickerhamomycetaceae; genus Williopsis; species Williopsis misumaiensis. Next base: position 44,277 of record PPLI02000028.1, read on the forward strand.
CATTCAAGACGTTGTTCAAGCGTGTGATGACCGAAGACGACAACTCGCCTGAGGACTACGCATGTGGCGCTGAGATTGGACAAAAGTTGATCTTGACATTGGGCAACGGAGCTCAGCCCTACATCGAGGAGATGCTCGGTCTCACCGTTAACAACATTGTGAGTGCATCTGAGCTGACAAACGTGTTTGCGATCAACATGCTCAATGTCATCATCTCAGGATTGGTGTATCACTCTCATATCACTTTGACAACTTTGGCCAAGGGCAATTTCATTTTGCCGTTCTTCAATATGTGGTTCCAATACGTGCCAAAGATGACTAGAGTGTTTGATCTCAAGCTGTCTGCGCTTGGACTGCTATCGCTCATCAATCTATCCTCTGATCAGCTGAGCGTGTTGCAGATCGGCACCGTTTCTCCACAATTCGGAATCCAGCTCGCAACACTCATGTCCCAGCTGCCTACTGCAATCAACGACCTGGCCAAGCGCAGAAAGGAGTTTGATGATGAAGCTGTTGACAGTGGCGAGTACGTTGAGTACGAGGACGCTGATGAGTGGGAGAACGAGGACGATGAGGCTACAGCTACGGATGAGTACATGGAGTTCCTTCAGCAAGAAGCAGAGAAGCTCAAGTCTTCTGGGTTCTATGATGCTGGTGACGATGACCTTCCAGAAGACCCGTTGGCCCATGACATCCTCGAAGATGTCAATGTGTTTGCAGCTTGCAAGGAGGTTCTCGTCTCGTGCCAGTCCGACGCACAGAAGAACCAGCTGGTGTTCGGCTCCCTGAGTGCGGACCAGCAGTCAACGCTGCAGGATATCCTCGATCTCTAACTGATAACTCCCATGACGTCTGTAGTTTGTCTGTTTGTCTGTCTGTCCAGAGCTCATCGCCTGGTTACCCGCCCTCTCAGAAAATTTTCGTTCCGGGCAGAGCTGAGGACGTGCAGCTCGAACTGAAAAATTGCAATTGACGGGCCCTCTCAGCTGGTGCCAAGGACAAACATGCGGAGCTTCGGGACGGCAGATGCCACTGGCACATACTTCGCCACTGCTGCTATCAGACCGGGCAAAACGGAGATCCACATCTCGTTTCTGGAGGGAACAGCCAAGATCTCCGTCTCAGACACATTGAGCAGTGGCTTCGAGCTCGATACGCGAGAGGAGCTGGTGGGTCTTGACTGGCTAACGAAGGACGAGGAGGTTAGCGACAAGAAGCGAAGACAATCGAACGGGCACGAGATTGTGAACGCGAATGGGTCCGACAAGGGTCCGAAGTCCTCAAGCTATCTGGCATGTGTGCTTGAGACCAAGGTGCTCGTCTTCTCACCATTCCAGAAAGGCCCCGTTATGGAGTTCCCTCTGCAGTTCACAGCCGTTGCAAGCACGTCTGTGAGAGACTCTCTCTGGGTTTCCTCGGGATCAAATGCTACAGAGCTTAAGCTGAACAGTACCGACATCAAGTCATCGATTCAGTACCCCAAGGCTGTGAAGAAGCTGACTGCCATCCAGGTGGTTTCGATAGCGAACAAGTCTTACATTCTGGCATCCGGTGAAAAGACATATATCATAAGCTCCACTGGTGAGCTTGCCCATACATTTGCCGCGAAATCAGCGGGTGCACTTCTCGTGCAAGAGGCCATTGTCATCGGCAGCGACACGGAGCTCTTGGTGTACAACGCAAAGAGTTACAAAAGGCTACACACACTCAAGACAAAACACAGCGTTACAAAATTGCATTGCATTAGCGGCTCTACTGTCGCAGCCATCACCTCTTCTGGATCTGTGGAGGTGGTGGACATATCGACAGAAAGCCATGTCTCTATCACATCAAACAACAGCAAGGTGCCTCTCAAGGGCGCGTTCTTAAAGAATGACAGGCTCGTCGTGGCATGGAGCGGCCTGGTCCCGAGGTTTGAGTCGTTTGCGTTCAACTCGCTGGAGGATGCCGAGGTGGATGTTAAGCATACCGAGAAGCAGAATAAAGTCCCCAAGGCCCCGGAGCCAGTCACCAGCGCGCTCATCACAGTTGAGGAGTACATTGTGCGAGATGTAGAGCTGGCCACGCTCATCCAAGAGCATTTGGAAACGGAGGAGCTGCTCAAGGTGTTGGTGAGCAACGACGAGGAGAAGAAAATTAAGACAACTGTTGCCTCTCTGCCCGATGACGTGGCTCTCAAGATCTACTCTGACGTCTCGGCTAGAGTTCAGGACGACCCGGCAGAGTCTGCTGCGCTCAACAACTGGTTGAAATGGCTCTTGGTGAACCATTCCTTCGCTCTCCCAGCTCAGGCTGTGAAGCCGCTTAGGGGAAGCCTGAAGAAGAGCCTCAAGCAGCTGCCGAACTTGCTGGCACTGCAAGGCCGCCTGGAGCTTCTGCAGTCACAGTTCCAGCTCAGATCGCAACAGACGAATGGTGCCGTTGTCTCCAAGGCGGAAGACTCCATGGTGTACGTCAATGGCGAGAACGACGATGGCGATGTCATCGAGGCTGCGGGCAACAGCCAGAGCGAGGAGTCCGGGGATGAGAATAATGGAGCAACTGAATAGATCATTGGGTGTAAAGAAAAGACAAGCAGGAAAAGACCATTGCGTAGTCGGTTTAGTCCCCCACTGAAGCTTGCGAAGAGCCCATCGGCCCGCCCATAAATGTGCGAGGCCCATCGGTGAACTTGAAAAACTTTCAACGGCTTCTCCGCCCACCAAAACACGCCATAATGGAACCAGAAAAGCTCTACTTCTCCTATAACCACATCCACAAGCTCTGCAAGGAGTATGCCGAGCGCATCAAGCTGTTCAAGCCGGACATCATCATCTCGATCGGCGGCGGTGGTAACATCCCATCCAGAATGCTCAGAACGTTCCTCAAAGAGAAAGGCCATAAGAACATCCCGATCCAGGTTATTGGCCTGAGTCTCTATGAGAACCTTGGCGACGAGAACGACGACACCCTGATAGGCAAGGAGGTTGTGAGAACGCAATGGCTCGACTTTGGTGCTCTCAGTGAGCACTTTGACTCTCTCATTGGGAAGAACGTCCTCATCGTCGATGAGGTTGACGACACCAGAACCACACTCCACTATGCCGTTTCTGAACTTGAAAAGGATGTCCAGGAGCAGGCCGTTCTCCTCAAGAGAAACGAGAAGACCAACTTTGCCATCTTCGTTTTGCACAACAAGGACAAGCCAAAGAACGCTGAGCTGCCTACTGATATCATTCAGGATCGTTACTACGCGGCAAGAACTGTTCCTGACAAGTGGCTCTGTTACCCATGGGATGCTGAAGACATTGACGAGCACACCGTGCTCGCCATTGCCCAGGGATACAATTAGATACACGCTATGCGATCGCTGTTCCAGTTTGTAAAACATCATGTCTCTATCTGCTCTGCATCTCCACAAATTGTTGCACCTGACTGCGAAGTAGTTCCTTCAAATCCTGAACGTCTGCCTTGAGCTCCTCCACCTGCTCAGATTTCTCACCGAGGATCTCAAGTGTCTTGTCATGGCGAGAAGCGGAACTGTTAACCTGTTTCTCAAGTTCAGCAATGCGCTTCTTATATGCTTGCACCTGTTCATTGTCCTTCATAAGCGCGACAATCTCTTCGTTCGCTCCCTTCTTCTCCTCGCTGAGCCTCTCCATCTCCTCTTTCATCGTTGCCAGTTCTGTCTGTAGGCGACGAACTTGCAAACTCATCTTGCTTAACAGCTGAACATTTGAACCGCCAACAGCAGACGCAGAATTCCTGTGCGAGCTCCCGTTGAAGGATGTGGTATCATCCTCGTCGATTATATCGCTCAGATTGTCATGATCCTCCCCAAATCCCGGTGGGAACATCAAGGAGGACTTACGGCTCTGCACCGGTGTCGATGACGACTCGCCAAGTGAGATATCACGTGTCTCCCAGCTTCGCGTTCTCAAAGAAGGTGTGGAAGTGTTTCTTGAAAAGCTTGGTGATGATATCGACATTGGTTGGTCGGAAACCACCAACTGCTGCGGCTGGATCTGGTCACGCATTTGCCGTTCCAATCCTTGGATCTTAGACTGAAGAGAGGATTTCTCCTTGCTGAATGCCGTCACGTTGTTCTCCTGTGATTCCAGTGCTTCTTCCAGTTTCTGTGACGTTGACCGAAGTTGTGTCTCCAATCTTGCATTCTCAGATGTCAACTTGGTGACTTTACTGGACACCGAGTTGATTTTCTGCACTCGAGTCTCCAAATCATGTGCCAGCACTTGTGATTTCTTCTCAGATGAGGTTAGTTCAGCCTGGACATTGATCACATCTTGCTCCAGTCCATTGATCTTATGCATTAGTGAAGCTTCAATGCTTTGCCAGTTCTCCGTAGCAGAAGTGTATTGCTTCTGGAGCACGTCATGTTGTCTCAATAGCTTCAGGTAGCTCTCATCTGTAGTTGATGAGGATGTGAGTGCGTTCTCAGCCTGTAAACGTAACTGCTCAACTTTACTCTCCAGCCTTGTGATCTCTTTTGTATGATCCTCCCTGGCCAGCACAAGTTTCTGTCTCTCCTTCTCAACAAGCCTCTTCAAGTCATTGATTTCTCCAGTAAACTTGTTTTTCTCTTGGATTAGCGTCTGGCTGAGCTCTTCCACATTGAGGGAGAGCTGTTGTGTGCGACGGATTTCTTCCTTCAGTGCCGTTTGCTCATGATCCAGCTGCTTCTGTAGAGCCTTTGTCCTCAGTGTGGACTGTTGCTCACCATCCAAAGCTAGTTTGAGACTCTCTTTGAGTGCTTTTCTTTCAGTATCCGACGCCTCAAGGCTCGCCCGAAGGTCGTCTAGCTTGTATCTGTAATCAGCTTCTGAAGATTTGACCTTCTTGATCACGGTATTAAGCTTGAGTTCCTTTTTCGAAAGTTCTTCACCCTCTTTCAACAACTGGGCGATTCTCGCATCCTTTTCCTTCAGAAGATGATCACTAACCGACGATATCGTGCTCGTAGTGGCTGATACCAGCGACTTTACCTTTTCTTGTAGGCTCTGTTTCTCCTCTTTCAGTGATGCATTCTTGGACTCCATCATCATCAGCTTGTTCTGTGCTTCTGTCAGGAGCTTCACGAGCTCCTCGGGACTCAAAGCTTGTAAATTGCCGGGCAATGCTTCCCTCCCCGACACATCTGCAGCACCGTTGACGATGATCTCTGGCTCGGGCGTTGTACTTGCTGTCTGAGAGGAAGGCTCTGGGGAGAGCTGTTTCTGTTTCACATCTGAGATGATTCTTTTGGACTTGCCGGCCTTCGCTGCAAGCGCGAGCCTTTCTTGCAATGTGAGTCTCTTCTTAGGCACCTGAGGCTCATCTATACTTGTGCGCTCTGAAGTGGGCTCTGAAGTGGGCTCCTCCACCTTGGGCGATTCAATTGTGACAGAATCAGACCTCACCTCTGTGGGTGTGTTTTGTGGTTCAAGTGGATCCTTGCCATTCGGAGAAGTTGAAGCGACAGTTGATTCCTCCACAGCTTCGCGAACGGTCTGCTCGACAGCTTCACCAACCGACTCAGGGATGTCTGCTGGTTCCTGCTCAAGGGCACCAGGTCCCTTGCCAACCTTGTCAACCTTTTTATTGGTCTTCTTCTTTGCCATGATGCAACTGCAAGATCCTCAAACGTTTCTGCGGGATAGGTCGCGTCTGCGGTTTCCACCAAATGAGTGCAGGATGGATGGGGCCCGGCGAGAGGGAATCCAAAGAACAATTGAGGTTGTGAAGACAACGTTCGGAGGGGCGCCGTGGTGGGTGGGGCTTACGATCATAACGAAGGCTACGCGGGCAACAAGAAACATCCGTACCTCACGTGCTCTTGGATGACCCGCGAATTGGAGAGGACGCCGGATTTTTGACGAACACCGGAAACGCCCAAACGGGTCCGTCGATGTCTATGACGCGTGTGCCATTGATGGACCGGCCAGTGCCGCACAGCTGGCAACAATTGACTCGTGATTGTCATGACGATGTACTTCTATAATTATTAATACTGTGTCCCATCAAATTAACGAACCCGTCAATATATTCATATTGAATATCATGAATATATGTGATGATACTCGGTTAGGGCCACACTCATGCACGTCGATCGTGCCAAAAATAAGGCGTGCGTAAGGTCCAGTCGAGATTTGAACTCGAGACATTCTGTGAGTGAAACAGACGTGATAACCACTACACTACTGGACCTTGGGATGCAGGTCGGAAGTGCTCCATTCGGTCTCAACCGCTCTATTCACTATCACGTGATTCACCTGGTTCGGGCGGTTTCTGAGCGTGAGCTATGCAAACAGTAGACTGTAGTTAGTCACCGCATCACCCTTTTGTCTGCTGTGTCGTCACTTGGAGCAATGGATGGGGTTATCCAAAGGAGGAAGCGGAAGCGCACTGTCCTGACGTGCTCGGGGTGCCGTACACGCAAGATCAAGTGCGATCAACAATCCCCGTGCTCCGCGTGTGTCAAGAGGCGCATCCCACCAGAGATGTGCGTCTATGAGAAGTTCCCCTACGCTGATGTTGATAAGGGCGCAATGGAGCAGCTACGCCGTGAGAACGATGAGCTCAGGAGGCAGATACAAGGCGAGCCGTCTCATGCTGGGCCGCCACTCAAGTTCCAGCATAAGATGGTGTTGAAGAGAGATCGGACGTTGTTCTATGGGGCCACCTGCTGGCGTGCCAACACGTTACTACGGTCAGACGTATGCAGGGAGATCTTCGACGACATAAACCTGTTCTACTCAAACAAGAGGAGGGAAATCAGACTCAGGGTCCATCAGGGGACCGAGCCCTTTGATCGATTCAAAGACATGGAGACGCGCTCACCTCCTGAATTACTGGCGAGTCTAAGTCGGTACTTACCAGACTATGACACTTTCAAATCGCTTTTGGGGACGTTTGGTGTCTCTTTTTGGAGCCGATTTGTACCTATTGTGGACTTGACCCTCTTGAACGCTGATTTCTTGAAACTCTTTAGCAAAGACCCTTTGACAGGCCAATGTTCCATTTCGGTGCTTTCAAAGTATATTGATTACGCCAAGGTTGCGTTGATTATCGTTATCTTCAAGTATACCACGCTCACGCTGGGAATGCGGAACACATCGATCAAGTTCTCAGACATGGGCCAATTAGTTCAGTATGCGAAAAGTTTGCTGCGGTTCAGCAATTCCGATCAGCGCACCACCATTCCAGCGCTACAGACAACTCTGTTGATGAACTCTTTACTATCAATGCCATTGGATCCAGGCAATGGTGATGGTGGTGATGGTTCCAATGGATCACTGCTGTTGCGAAGCGCAGTGGGTATGGCAATCCTGATGGGGCTCAACAAGGATGTCGATAAAATCTTCCCTGACAAATCGATCACTTTTCGGAAGCTCTTGAGGAGGATCTGGCTCTTCATATACCTAGAGGATACTCGTGGTGCTTTCAATGTGGGATTACCCCTGTGCATTGATGACGATAGCGTTGATCCAGTATCCTTTGGCAAATTGGCTGGTAACGACATTGAGCTTCTTGAGACGACGCGGATGATAAGAAGCGCTGTGAAACTTGCGATGGGAGCCAAACCTGTGTATGAGGAACAACTTGCCGATATTGCCAAACGGCTCGAGGAGCGGTCATATTTAACGAATGACATGGGATCTTGGGACAACATTGAGATGAGACTGGAGACTTTCACCATCACCACGCATGGGCTCTTTACTGTGTATGCCACTGGTACGCTCTATGGCATTCTCGCGCAGTGCGATGTTCCTGAGTACGATGCCCTAGAGGCCAAATACTGTTGTCTCGTAATGTCACACGTTCTTGAGCTTCTTTCAGCTATGGCAGAGTCTCGTGCAATGGGGGATGAGCACGTCCGGTTACTTGAGATGGCGTTGGCGTTGAACGGTCAGGCAAAGATTCCAGTCATACGTGCGATTGTGAGCATTCAGACCAGGGGAGTTGCTAGTCTTGAAAAGGGCGGAGATGCAGCGCCTACAAGCGTAGCGGATGTTAGTTCGCGCCACCTTGCCCGAGCGGACTTTTCCACGCTCCAGTCTTGGTCCGTGACAAGTGGGTTTCTATCGCTATGGAAGGAGACGATGCTCGCGCTAAGGAACTCAGCCATCTCGCCTGTGCAAGACCTGAACTTGTCGCTATCTGGCATTGTGGCGCTCTTTGGCCATTTTGACGGGTTGGTGAGGGCCCGCTTCCCTTCTGCGGCCCCAGTCGGTGGTGTCGAGACGGCAACAGGTGCGAGCCCCACCGCCGCCCCCGCCTCCGCCGACTGGTTCCAGTCCGCTGACCTCATGCTGGGTGCCATGGGCCCATTCGAATCTTGGCTGGCTGCGGACGACATCCTGGAACTGTTCGCTTCCCCCAACAGCTGACCGAAACGGGAATTTGACGCAGTTGGGTTTCACGGGGTTCCGATGGGTTTTTCGATGCGGGGAGGTGTGCGGAGGGCTGAAAACGCGCTCCGGGCTACGGGCTACGGGCTACGGGCTACGTGGGGGGGGGGGGGGGGTCCCGCCTCGAACAGATCTGGGCGACAGACCCGCGCCGGCCTTCATTTGCGGGCATTAAGAGATGGTGGTTCAGCTGGTTGGGGTTCAACCCCACCGCACGCACCGGATGTAGGTATAAAGGTCTTGGAACATGTCCGCTGCTGGGGGGGTGTTGGGGTCTTACTAGACATGTACAGAACAAACATGCAGAACTCAGATGACCTTGAAAAGGGACAGGTGGAATACAGCGAGGATATCAACGAGCTCCCACGCATCAAGACAAAGGCCACTAATGCCACCACCATCACATGTGACGGCGATACCGTCTATTTCGGCGACATGAGCTTTGATCGGTCGGAATTTGCAAAGTTGTTGCCTCAGGAACGTGTTGTTCACATCCACCAAGACAATTGGAGACCACTCGGTAATCCCGTGCCTCTCGGTCTGTGCGGGTATGCCATTTCCACATTCACCCTCGGATTGGTATTGATGGGAGCTCGTGGTGCATCTAACCCAAAGCTCTTGATCTCATCCTCTCTCACTTTCTCTGGGTTGGTGACCCTCATCTCCGGGTTTTGGTGTCTTCTCTTGAATAATACGTTTGCAGCCACTGCATTGGGGGCCTTTGGTGGGTTCTATCTCTCCTATGCCGTCATCCTCATAGATGGCTTCGGCATCGCATCCTCCTACGACTCAACTGAAGACTTCAATAACGTGATGGCATTTTGGTTAACTGGCTGGACCATATATGCCTTTATCATGTGGCTCAACACGTTCAAAGGTTCTGTCGAGTTCTGTGTGCTCATTGGCCTCATTGTTCTCTACTTGACCACGCTCACAGCTTCTTACTACACCGGCTCCTTGAAGTGTCAAAGGGCTGCTGGTGCCTTTGCATTCCTGAGTTCTCTTATTGCGCTTTACACCATTTGGGCAATGAATGCGGTACATGAGAATAGTCATTTCATCTCCCCAGTGATGATGATGCCTGGCCATAACAGAGCCAAGAAGGGGCTTAAGAAGCACTTTAATTGAAATAAGCTATGTATTGAACATGCTGTAGTGTTAGGAAAGCTGTTGTTTCTAGTGAAATCGTCAGTCTGATGATCTTCAATGGCTCAACCAGAGTATATTGAACAATTTCACCTTATACTAACCTTTTCAACGAGAGAAAGACCCTCATATTCTGAAGCATTCCATCTAATTTCTATAAATTCCCAAAAATGCCTCAGATCTTGGAACCAAAAGACGCAAAACCATCTTCATACCTGCTATGCTACACTGTCTTCACTAAACCGCCTATAATCGTTTCAAAACATCAACTTATTACCTACCCTGTGTGCGTTTTCCGTTTACGGCACTGGCTGGCGCCGCGATCGAAGATAAGCGATCCAAAAACCAAAAAAAAGATGACCGGTTGAATTGGAGGATGAACTTTACGACTTGTCAAAACAGACAGACAGAACGGCGTTGTTGTGGCAACAGAAGGTCAGGCCATAACAGTCTTGCTGAACTAGAGAAGGTCAGTGAATAGGGCCAGGTCCAACTACCAAGAGCGATTGCAATAGTGCTGCCCGCTTGTGTTTCTTCATTGCCACAAAACACAAACACAAACAACAACTTCAACCCGCTATTCAAGACGGACGCTGCACACAAAGCGAAGACGGGCTACAAATCATCAAGATGCACAGAACACCTCCCATGAAGCACGAGCCGATGTTTGCCACTCCTCGGAAGCAGTTATCACTGAGCTTTGCCGAATGGCCTAAGGAGTCACATCTTAATACGCCCTTGAGCATAAACTCCCCACAATCACCAGCATTCTCGCGCAGAAGTTCACTCAGCCTGGAGACTTCGTATGACTTGCTCTCCAGTCCAACGCCCCCGATCTCAAGTCCGACGTCTCCGATCTCAAGTCCGACGATGCAAAAATATTTACCCATCTCTTCATTGGTTGACCATGATGAAGTGATTGCACAGATTGACGATTCTGTCATCGATCAGAAGTTCCATTTCGAAACCAACAAAGAGAAAACCATCGGTAGAGGCTCATATTCGACTGTTCTGGAGACCCAATGCCAGGGTGCACTCTTTGCAATCAAGATACCCACTGGCATCAAAACTAGCAAGCTCATATTGAAAGAGATGTTCAACTATAGAGTCGTGCAAAACCATGCTCTGCTCCATGTATTGGAACTGCAGGCGCTCCCCGTGTTGAACGTTTATGGATTGACATTTATCGATAAATCACAGTACCCAAGACTCCGAGCCCAGGAGTCAGTACCATGTCTCGTGTCGGAGCTTCTATCTTACTCTTTGGAACGATTGATATCCAAATCAGTACGTACAGAAGGCCAATTGCATATTGGTACTGAGCGATGGTGGGAATTGGCTCGCCAATCGCTAGCTGCATTAGAACTATTGCAACAATGTCACATTGTGCACATGGATATCAAACCGTCCAACATTCTCTACAACGTGGGGATGGGCCAGTTCAAGATCTGTGACTTCACGTCTGCTGGTTTGCAGGAGGATATCATTGTTGAGCACGGGAAGAAGCTGCAAAACGGCGGATTCTTTGACGTTACGATACAGTACTGTGCCCCAGAACTTGTACTGCATCCACCACAGTGCCCATCGCATCATACGGATCTGTATGCCTTGGGACTTTCATTACTCTACGCTGCCACTGGTGAGCAGCCCTATGCAAGCCTTTTCAGTTCAGGCTCGAGCATGATCTATATAACTGAAAGCATCAAGAAGAACAAGATCTTGGACTTTGTCTCTCATGAGGCAATGGCGAAGCTCAGGAACGATCCAAGAGCCCTGCACTTGATCGAAATGATCATCCAGAGACAGACCCTCGATGCTTGCTTGGACTTTGTCCACTGACGTCATATCGAATTCTCACGATACCCACATACGCACCGTGCACCCACTCAATGATAGACGATTTTACTGTTTGGTAGTTCCAGAGCACCCTCCCGTTCGCTGCAAGGACAGCCCTACGCTCTGTCGCATGTGTGCCAACCGTTGCCCTTTGTGTCAACTTAACTCCAGAAACCAGATATTGGTGTTCAGATGTTAGTGCGAACAGCAGTCACAAATTCGATTGCACGCCGAACTTCCAGCGGGGCGCCACAAAATCCGCGAATCTGAAGGGGTTGGCGCCTCTGCCTGGGGCCGTTCTGAGAGTTACGTAGGAGTGCAGCCCATGCCGTGACAAAATGTACACGCCGGCCTAATGCTAGACGGAGCCCTCGAACTTGGGCGGGTGCGCCCTTGTTACGTGCAACACCGGAATCCTTGAGTCGCTGGCAAACTTTTCAAAATGGACTCTTTGACCTTTGCATCCTAGAGATACACCACAACATAAGTCAAAATGGTATGTCCATACACACTCAGGGAAAGAGACAAGGATCGCATGGGATAGTGTTCTGTGTGCTTCAAATGCTTCGGCGAAGGATGTTCTGCGTGGGCTCTCGGAGGTGCTGTGAGAGCAGGAGGGGAGATGAAGACATTCAAGATATTGGAAGAGAGTCAGATACAAGGGCAATAACAGCAAGAAACGACGGGTGAATCGTCGGCATACTCTACAAATTCAATAAGGAGTACCTCGCAAACCAACCCGGACCCTCAAGAGAGCACCAAGTAACCCCACTCCCGATGTCATTGTTTCCTTGCATCATCAAGACAAAATATACTAACGTCCACAGTCTGCTAAGGCCCAGAACCCTATGCGTGATCTCAAGATCGAGAAGCTTGTTCTCAACATCTGTGTTGGTGAGTCTGGTGACAGATTGACCAGAGCTTCCAAGGTGTTGGAGCAGTTGTCTGGTCAGACCCCAGTCCAGTCCAAGGCTAGATACACCGTCAGAACCTTCGGTATCAGAAGAAACGAGAAGATCGCTGTCCACGTCACCATCAGAGGCCCAAAGGCTGAGGAGATCTTGGAGAGAGGCTTGAAGGTTAAGGAGTACCAGCTTAAGGACAAGAACTTCTCCGAGACTGGTAACTTCGGTTTCGGTATCCAGGAGCACATCGACTTGGGTATCAAGTACGACCCATCCATTGGAATTTACGGCATGGACTTTTACGTTGTTGTTGGCAGACCAGGTGCCAGAATCGCTAGAAGAAAGAGAACCCAGTCCACTATCGGTAACTCCCACAAGACCAACAAGGAGGACTCCATCCAATGGTTCAAGCAGAAGTACGACGCTGACGTTTTGAACAAATAAGGGGTTTTGGCTTAATGTATTTTGTATAAAAAATCTTATCATTACGGAGCAGTTGTAGTTCATCATATCATCATCATCATCATCATCATCTAATGGGGCATTCCACTACATTATTTTTGTTGGGTCATTAGTTACACCATTAAATTAGGAGATCATTCAGACACTTCGCCGTGGTCGTTAAGGGCAAATTCGGGAATCTCATCAAGCTCTTGCTGGTAGAATTCTGCTTCGTTGTCCTCAAGTCGTTCAAACAGGTCCAACCAATCAACAGTCTGAACCTTCAACTCGTCACTATGGACTTTAACATGCTCAGCAGCCCCCTCATGGGTATACTTCACAGAGGACATCTTCTCAAAGATCAATCTCAGATAGAACTTGACAGATGCCAATCCTCTCAAGTATCCCTGATCGGATGACAGTGGATGTCTCGGTGGGTAAGTTGCCTTTATCATTTGGTTTTCCGGGGTGATACTCTGTGCAAAGTCAATGATGCGCATCTTCACATGACACATCTCATCACCATCGTACATCAACAAGAGCGAAGAGCCATAAAGTCTGTAGCCTATCAACTTCGCCACTGCCTTCTCCAATTCATCCAGATCCTCAAGCAAAGATGGAATCTTGGACAAGATTGAGTACGCGCATTCACCATCGTACAAGTATCTAGCAATGCAAGCTGCAAACTGGAATCCAGCTCTAACTCTTCTTCCAAAGTATTTATCCTTGGCAATAAAAGACTGCGTCTTCTTGTCCCAGCTCTGCATACCACATATACGCACACCTAGTTGACGACTTGATGTTGCAGCGCACTTCTTCCTCTGCGATTTCTTCTTCTTTGAAGTTGCCTCCACGCCATATTGACGGGTTCCCATCTTCAAATCCAACACCGAAGGTCTCTTCATGCCAGAGGTCAAATCTTCCAAGAGGATAAACCTCTCAATACGTTGCTTTCTGCGAATTGCTCTGGTAGGCATGATTAGCGGTGATACTGCATCTGAGAGTTCACATTCATCTGGATCACCCGAACGTCCACCTTCATATTCATCATCCATGTCGAAAATGGAGTCACTGCTGGAACGATTATGCAATGGTAGTGGCGCAGAGTGCATTGCTGGGGAGGCTTCTGAATCATCAATACCAGTGTTTTCGCCCTCCGTTCTGGCAAACGCCTGATTCATCTCTTTCAAGTCGACTAATGACCGTGTATTCTTCTTCAGTGGAGCAGATTCAGTCAGTTTCGGTCTTTTCCCCAGATCTGAGGAAGATGTACTTAGACGATGTGGCACTGGCGAGTTTGGATCCATTGGCACCCTTTGTGGGAAGAGTCTAGGTGAAGTGGAATGCCTTAGCAATCTAAAGCTCTTCTTCGATCTAATCGGGGCAAACACCTCATGAAGTACCAATTCCTGCAACTTCCTGTTGACCGTGGTGGAGCCCAGAGAGTTCATCTTCGGTGAGTCGGTGGTAGAGTGATGACCGGACTGCTGGACCTGGACCCGAGGAGACAGCACGGGAGAATGCTCTGACATGTATGACAATGATGATGCAGGAGAAGGTGCTGAGCTGGAATAGTGGTCCCATAGAGATTCTGGAATGATATGCTTGTTATCATCGAGCACAACTTCCGGGGGCAGCTCTTCTTGGTAAGACGATGAGGATCTCGTTTTCGAAGCATCTCGCTCATGAATATCATCGTCAGCTCCGGAATGATCTAGCGAGATATCGTTTATTGAGCAAGTTGTGTCATCACCTTCCTCAACCAACGTTGTATATCTCACGTTTAAGACACCGATGTATTTTGGCATAAACCTCAAGATATCCTCATGGTTCAACTCCACAGTTTCGTACCAAGTGTTTTCTCTGTTGACCAAGGCCTTGCATACGGCCCGATGAGAGAATCTGAAGATGGCGGTGTGTCCACCCACTTTGTTGTTGAAAGGTGTCAGCTCCACGGCCAAACTGAACTGAGTATCGCGATCACTTTGCGGGATAGGAACCGCACCGTCAGTCTCGCTGAAGTATTCATGCACCTGGTTCTCCTCTGCAAACTTCACCATTGCCTCTGCATTCTGAGGCAGAGGTTCATCCATGGTATTGCCGATACTCCCCACCGGAGCAGCAGTGCTCGAGCCCGTATGAACACTTTCGTTATCACTGAGAAGTTGCTCTTCGAGATCTAGATCCTCCTCGAGATGGATTGGACCTTCTCCGTGGCCTTTGGGGATGTAAGTCGCCGACGAGACGGGCTCAAGCCGGAGGTCCTGATCTTCAGGGTGGCTGTCAGCTCCGTCTCTCATATCCAGAAACGTTGAATGGCGCCGCGTGGGCGTCTCGTCAAACGGAGTATCAAGTCGCTGATGCTGTAGCACCTTGAGGCCCTTGATGTCTGTGGCGATTTTGGAGACCGAAGCTGCGGAGATGCTAGCAGTGCGCTTACCCTTCAAAGGACTGTGCATCTCGTCAGCACCGACAGAGCCCTTGTTGTCGCCTCTGAACAGGCGGAGAGAGTGAGCGGCCTTGCGACCCGTGAGGTTGGGAGGCGAGTCGTCATGTTCGTGCTGCTCCATCGCTAGCGCATCCACTGGGGCTGTTGTTGTTGTGCTGGAAGCTGTCACCTCAAAAGTGGGAGACCAGCGCGGTTGTTTCAAGAGAGCGTCCAGTTGTTCTGTGCAGGACGGGTGTGAAGTGGAACAAGCTGCGTATGCTCTGGGACAGTTCTGCGCGCAGTCGTGGCCGTGTGTTTTGTGAAAACGTGGTGAGGCCAGGTACTGCAACCCCAGATAAAAACTTCTTGATGGATGTCGATCCTACAAAGCTGAACAAGGTGCTAATTTTAAAATTGGTGTCTACGCGTTGTCTGTTATCTCACAGACATCCTGTTCACGCACCTCTAGCTCTTATGCTTCCATTGCCTTGATCGAGCTCTATCCACCCATCCTAAAAACCCGACGACCTCTCTCCGTGCTGCTCTTCCAAGATGCCCACTCCAAATTGGATATTTTTCTGCACACTCTGCACCCAACGCTCTTGAAGATAATCCATGACCGGTTTGGCCTCAGCCTGGACTCGCTGGCGCTCAGCGTTCAATTCGGTGACTCTTCTCCTCTTTCGGCTAACTTCATCTTTTAGCAGTGAGTTTGCTTGCTCATGGAGCTCATTGCTCAACAGCCACTGCTCATTAGCAATCCTCTGATGGACCTTGAGTGAGCTCTGTCGTAGATATGTGTATGCTATGGACTGCTGTATCGATTCGTCATTGTCCAAGTTTGAGTAGTGTTGAATGTCCACGCCTCCCAGCGTGAACGCTGGGTCCTCAAGCTCAGCTGAGGAGACGTTCCGTACCAGGGATGATACTGGCGGAAGCGGATACAATGCATCAACTTGTGGATGTATTGTATCGAGTCGTTGGTTCTTGAGCTCTTTGTTAATCAACTCTTGCACTTGGGCTCTCTCCTCATCCCTGAGGTCCTGGTCCACGTCTGCTTTGTTAGTATGGGGAAGGGATGGCTATCACCTCAGATGCACACTTACAGGGCAGAGAGTCCAGAGGCTCGTACTCCATGGCTAAACTGAAGGCGGCGAAGGTGTGCTACGTGCACAAATTGGACTTATTCGATCATTTGTTAGTGCTGTAGATTACACGGCCAGCGGTACTCAACCGCCGAATCGCAGCGTAAATATCAGTCCCGAAACCTCGCTGAAAATTTCACCGGTTTGGGCTTCAATGATAGCGTAGAGACGACCAGATTCTCTCCCCTGCTCGAATGCCAGGCCCGATGCTGCGCCTTCTGAGATCTCTACACACATCTGGGAGATGTCTTCAACATGCTGCTGAGTCCCTCGAGTCTCCGGCCGGCCTTGCAAAGGAGGAAATTGAAGCATACGTGAAGTACTTCAGAACATCTAAAGAGCTCAGACCATTGGTGTACAGAGAGAAGAACGCAAGTGACTTGCTTTCGCGTGATCTGTGGGACGAAGTTGCCAAGAAGAGGGTGGTTCCATTGGAACCACCACCGGTTCCGGCCAAGTCTGCACTGGGGAAGATGATTTCAGAGGCTTCCACCGTTGAGGAGTTATACGAGGCAAGAGATCTCCTGGTCGAGCTGTCAAAGAAGCCAAACTATACCGCTCCATACCATGTCAACGTGTTCCTCGAAAAGTCCGCAGAAATGAGAAAGTTCCCACATGCTCTCACGTACATTTACACACAGAGTGCCCTGAGGGAGAGGCTTGACGCACAGAACCTCAACATGGTGCTGTTTTACCTTTACATCAACAACAGGAAATCGCTTCTCAACGCAGTGGAGAAGGCAAAGGTTGCCACACAGAAGATCCGCAAGGCGAACGCAGTGACGGATTTGCTGAAGGCGTCGTTGTACTTGAAGAACGGCGAACCTGTTCCAGCGGAACTTAAGCAGTCCATCAAATCCGCGGAGGAGATCACAGTCCCACACTTGAAGCTCGATAGAACCGAGGGGGTACTCCGTAAGGAGTTCAATGCCCGCCGATTCACCTACCTGGAGCTCTCCCCAGTGGCTCTGGAGGCTTCCAAGGACCCCGAGATCAATGCCTTGGCCAACGTCCAGAAAATCATCCAATTCGTTACTGACTTCCAGACCTTGCAGGCAAAGCTTGATCAAAAGGACATCCTGAATACGGTTAGAGGAAAGAGCGTCTTTAGAAGACCAAGGCAGGTAAAAGCAGCCGCAGAAGAACCGGCCCAGCAATAAAATTCATGTACATAACATCACTTGTTTCAGACCTTCGAATGTAGCGATCGATGATCATCGAACCAATCGAAATTTTCGAACTGAACATATCGCAGTCATCAGGAACAAAAACCTGAAGACCCCCGCACACGCTAAGATGAGCGAGAAGGCATCAGAGAAGAAGGAGACAGCAGCCCCTCTTTCCCCCCCTACAGCCGATGCCGTGGCTGAGGGAGAGAAGAAGCTCTCCAATAAGGAGCTGAAGGAGCTCAAAAAGAAACAGAAGCTCGAGAAGAGAGCAGCGCAGAAGGAGAGTGCCGGCATCCCGAACCAGGCAGAGGAGAAGGCTGCCAAGGCTAAGCAGCACAGGACCCCGCAGGGCCCGTCTACTGCTAATGCAGCTGCACCAAAGCCCCTGGCGAGAAAGAATGTGCTGCTTTTCTCTCACCTTGAGACAAAAGAGCAGAGGAACGAGCTCTCGCTCTCACAATCACAAGTGACGAACCTGATACATCCAGCGATCCTCTCATTGACGCTGAAGTATTCCAGTTATTCCATTGTCGGATCCATCCCTCGTTGTAAGGCCATGCTGAAAGCTTTCAAAAAGGTCATCTCCGAGTATCACACACCAGCGGGGACAACGTTGACGAGAAATTTGACCAGTTACCTTGGTTATCAAATCGATTACCTCAAGACTGCAAGGCCTCTTTCTGTGACCATGGGTAATGCCATCAGATGGCTGAAGCAAGAGATCTCTGTGATCTCCATCGATACAACTGACGCCGATGCCAAATACTCACTTGTTGAGGCCATTGACAACTTCGTCAGGGAGAAGATCGACCTATCGGATAAGGTTATCATCCAAGCTGCTTCTGCGCACATCGTGAATGGCTGTACAGTGCTTACATTTGGCAATTCTAATGTGTTGAAGGAGCTCTTTATCCATAATCATAAGGACCTTGGAAAGAGGTTTAACGTTATTATCGTGGACTCGCGTCCATTGTTTGAAGGTAAGCAGCTTGCAGAGGAGTTGTCATCTAAGGGTCTGAAAGTGCAGTATGTCCTCATCAACTCACTCAGTTCTGTGTTCCAAGACGTTGATACCGTGTTCCTTGGTGCTCATGCAATGCTATCCAACGGATTCCTATACTCCCGTGTTGGAGCAGCTCTCATTGCAATGAAGGCCAAGAATGCAAACATCCCAGTGCTGGTATGTTGTGAAAGCATTAAGTTCGCGGACCGTGTTCAATTAGATTCTGTCACTCTCAACGAGATGGGTGATAACGAAGACCTAGTCAATTGGAACCAACCACAAAATGTGAAGAAATCTAGTGTCGCCCTACGCAAGTTTATTGAGACACACGAGGAGAAAGAACAGCAAAAGTCCAAAGTCAAGACCGATGAGAGCGAGCACACGATAACCAAGGACGATTTCCCATTGAAGGACTGGAAGAAGTCCCCATATCTCAACATCCTCAATATCATGTACGACCTGACGCCACCAGAGTACATCCAGAAGATCATCACAGAGGTTGGTGCCCTCCCGCCTTCATCTGTGCCTGTTATCCTTAGGGAATACAAGGCTTCATAGGCATACTTACTACTATCGAAGTACAAAGTTCGTGAACTCAAATGTTGTCTTTTGCAGCGCTAGGGGGTATAGAAAACGTGTATGTGTGCGGTGTGTACCCATGTGTTGTTCGTTTTGAATTTTTGTAGGAGTTTACCCTTTCAAGCATTTTGAGCCTTCATTTGGTTAACCCTCTCCTCTAAAAGGGCCCACTTATCCTTGTTGGCATCCTCTCTCTTCTTGTTGTCTTCCAAAGACTGCTGGTAGAGCAGCACACAGTGGTCATACAAGATTGGGTTCGAGTCCATAAAGATCTTGAGCGCGTTGTATGCCAGCGAGTGTATCGTTCTGTTCCAATTGCCAGAAGAGGAAACCGAATGTGCGTCGTCATCGTCAGATTTCAGGTGGGATGCCTGATCTAAAGAGGAAATCTCATATAATGACGAGAAGATGATTGGCAAAATGGTCTCTGCATTCTCCGTAACCAGATTCAAGAAGTACTCATTGTTCCAGTAACCCAAAACTTTCTCTGCGACCTGAAAGTGAGGTGATGAGATACATTTTGCCAACTGTACGAATAAGGGCACCTCAATTTTGATGAACTCCAGGGGCTCAATCACTTCGCAAAGATCTTCAATCTCATTTAAAAACATCAACTCCTTCGTGGAGTTAGTCTTTGGCCAAAATCTCAACAGTCCCATCATCACCTCCTCTGTTAGAAGCGGGTCCTTCTCCAAAAACTGCACTATGCAATACGCCAACTGGGGATGATACAACGAGATGGATCTCACTTTATGCAATGGGAGCATCACCCTTGCCAAAAAGATCTTGTGTTCCTCTTTCAAAGGAAGGGCAAACCCGTTGATGATGGACCCCAAGATCTCCAAAAGTTCGGCAATACCGTTGAATCGCTCCGTCTCGTATGTGAATTGAAGGAATATGTTGTTGATGGATCTTCTGATAAAACTGCGCAAGCTTAAAAACTTGCCATAGATTCTATGCAAGGTTGTCTTCAAACAATCTCTTTCCCGTGGATCCTCCGAGTCAAACAGTTCCAAGAGCCTTAGCACGAAATCGTGATCAATAAACTGTTTGGCCAGAGTGTGATTAAAATCAGGACTCTCAAGGAATCTTAAGAAGAATTCATAAACCACCTGCATGTGTGGCCAGGCCATCTCATTGATCGGTTCATCCTCATCCGGGTCATAGATATCTCCAATGGGGTTCACTGGCGGCGGGATTGGTCTAAAGAGGTTTGCCTTGAACATATCCACGACATGCTTGTACATATCCTCCGCGTATGTGAATCGGTTGCTAGAGATGAACTCGATGAGTTCCTGTAATGTAACGCGTTTGATCTCCTTACCCCTGATGTCGAAAGATGGGTCGTTGAAGTCAAACATCACATTGCACTGGTCCACCTTCATGATGAAAAGGTCCAATCGTCTATCGAGCGGAACCTCATCGAACCCCGGTAGCTTTGTGATCTCTGTGTGCGATGACGGTTCGAACCGAGATGACGAGTGTCTCTGCGGAGATTTTATGAGGTCGATATCACTCTCTTTTGGCGTAGGGTGCTTATCGAACGAATGTGACGAGCGTGGCATCATGACATCCACATCGGCATGGTGCATTGTGACATCGGCATGGTATGCAGTCGAGTGTGGGGGCGTCACGTTAATGTCTGGGATGGCATCGGCATGAGCTGGAGCAGAAGCGGCGGCAGCGGCTTGGGCAAACTGGATCGTTGGGCGATGTGGGACGGATCCCTTAGGGGTCAGCGGTGCCGGCGGCGACGCGCTGCGATCACTGGCCGCTGGAGCATCATTTGATGTTGTCTTTGACGCCGTGGTTGCCGCTGATGGGACTGCAGAAGCCGGTATGATCGTGGACTTTGACTTTGTAGGCGAGTTGGCTAACGAGCTATGTGGGGAGGACGAGGACGAGGCCGAGTTTGGCTCCGAATTTGAGGGCGATGCTTTCGGAGTAGAGGCCTTCTTCTCTTTTGTCTTATCCTCATCCTTGTCCTTCTTCTTAGAGCCTAGCGAGCCCTTTCTGGAGAGCTATTCTGCGTTAGTATTTGGTCACGAGAGGGGGCGAAGAAGTTGGGGCCACTCACCCTTTGCTTGAAGCCTTTCATCATCGTGCGGAAGTGTAGCGGCGAGGCTCACAAATTGCCCTGTGCGTGCGTGTGTATGTGTGTGTATGTGTGTGCGTATGTGAGGGCCCGCCCGAATTGGTGGATCTCGTTGATTGTGTTGAAGTCTGTGCCGGCGGTCTTGTTGTTTTGGTTCGAGATTATCAACAGTGCTGGAATTTCCTCTCGGCGTTTGTTGATAGCAGCAGCGGTTCGGTTTGCGGGAGGGCCGCCGAGGGCTGCGGCGGGGAGCTTGCGGTTGTCATCCAAACGGACTTGGACAACAGCAGTGGAGCCGTCCGGTCGTGGAGCCCTATGAATGTCTTCTGCTGAATTGCTGGCTGAGTCTGGGCTGGAGGCCCTGTGGCAGCGCGTGCACCGCGAGCCGGTATCCTGACGGATGCACTTGCTGACACTTCTGCGTTCGACGGGGAGTGACTACTTGATTTAGTGCCCGATATGGAGGGGTGTAGGGGGCTCTCGTGGCAAAACTTGTACCTTAGATCCTCTAGTCCAGTGTTGTTGCTGAGCTTCAACCCACACCATAGATTCCCAGCCCTCAATGCGGCGCATACCACGAAAGCTCATTCCACCTCCGCGACGCGATTAGTGAAAAATATTCAAACACTTCATGTTTCGACCTTTGATTGTTCAAGCAGAAGCGCAAGTTAACAGTGAGTACCTCCTCTCAGTACAAACGTGGACGGGTGCAACTGGACGATGAGAACTCTTGCGATTATTCCGAAGCACAAATTAAAACCTTATGTGGATACATACAAGAACCGCTACTCTGACTATGAACTGCAACCGATGCCATGATCTGGTTGAGTATTGTACTAACAAGATATAGTTGACAGTTGATCGATTGCAGACTCTGTTATATAATCCACTCTATTGATATTGCTACTCTGTAGAGGGCGCTGTCAGCCGTACGAAGAAGCAGTAGAGCTCTGTTCCATAGAGCAACCCAGCTATTGAGTATAGTGTGACGACATGCATGATACATGATACCGCAATACGTCGTAATTGAGCTCCCCCCTGGTGATGCCTAGTGCCCCCCTCCCACCGACACCAGCCACCAGCCAGCCACCAGCCACACTAAACCACCGACGGTGCTAAAACGCTCCATCCGCACACCACACAGCGGATTAGTCCCCCCCACCACAACCAAAATGACGTCAGCAGAACGTGACGCGGCGCTATTTTTGGCGGTTGAATGCGGGCGTGGCTGGCTTTGGGGGGAAGGGAAGGGGAATTTCACTTCCGGATGAGGCAAAATTGAAGGGTTATCGCCCTGCCTCGAGGGAAAACACGAAGATTGCCGACCCACAATGGGGCGATGTATTGCGGGGGGTGGGGGGTGGTGGGGATGCGTGCACACCCATGGGCAGCAACACCACCGCAGCCCCTCGAACCCGCTGTAGTCCACAGCTCCAAGCCACTCAGCGCAATCGACCGCTGGCAGCGTGATCTGCAGCGCGCGCCCCCCGGGGTTGCTCTCTTTCGGTTGCGCTGTTGCTTGTCTTTTGAAATTTCGTTGCGCATGAATCTCCCACGCACGAAAAAGCGCCGCGAAATTCCTCACAGGGGGCGGCGTCGTGAAACACGATAACCGCCTGGGGGAATTCTCCTTTCTACCAACCACTTTGCACTTGTACTATAGTTCCTACATCGCTATAAAACGTGAGTCAGACTGCGACAGTCGGGCGCCACCACCGGATGGGGTCAATGGTGCACGCAATGGCTCTCAACAGAGCTTGCACTCTTACTCGCAGTCCTTGGTTGGCCCTCCCACCACCACCCCTTGGAAGGTCCGTATACTAACCCCAATTCACAGCATGCACAGAACCTACTCCTTGAGAAACTCCAGGGCTCCAACTGCCTCCCAGTTGCAGTCTCCCCCACCTCCACCAGCCTCCACCAGATCCAAGTTTTTTGGCAAGGGTGGTATCGTGAGCTCCTTCAGACGCAACACTGCTGGCCAGTTTGGCCCAGAGCTTTCCAGAAAGCTCTCCCTGCTCGTCAAGATCGAGAAGAACGTGCTCAGGGGCCTCGAGGTTGTCGCCAACGAGCGTAGAGAGGTTGCCAAGCAGCTCTCTATCTGGGGTGAGGAAAATGACGATGACGTTTCTGACATCACCGACAAGCTCGGTGTCCTCATCTACGAGATTGGTGAGCTCGAGGACCAGTTCATTGACAGATACGACCAGTACAGACTCACCATCAAGTCCATCAGAGACATTGAAGGTTCTGTCCAGCCATCCAGAGACCGCAAGGACAGAATCACCGACAAGATTGCCTACTTGAAGTACAAGGACCCACAATCCCCAAAGATTGTCGTTTTGGAGCAGGAGCTTGTCCGCGCTGAGGCTGAGTCCCTCGTTGCCGAGGCTCAGCTCTCTAACATCACCAGGGAGAAGTTGAAGGTTGCCTTCAACTACCAGTTTGACTCTCTGAGAGAGCACTCTGAGAAGCTTGCCCTCATTGCTGGATACGGTAAGGCGCTTCTTGAGCTCTTGGATGATGCCCCAGTCACCCCAGGTGAGACCAGAGCCGCATACGACGGTTACGAGGCTTCTAAGCAGATCATCATTGACGCTGAGAATGCCCTTGCCTCTTGGACTTTGGACCAGGCTGTTGTCAAGCCAACTCTCTCCATAAGACGTGGCGAAGAGGTTTATGATGACGAGGAGGAAGAGCAGGAGCTCGCCGATGCCGAACAGGAGTGGGCTGAGGAGCAACCAACTGTTGCCTAATTTCTCCGAACTGGTTTCACCCCCGTCTTTTGTTTAACTACAGTCTGAAAAGTGTTGTCTTTGTATGCTCCCATTGCTCTGTTTTAATGCCTTTTTATATGACATTTTGTGTATTGATCTGTTGTGTAGGAGGATGTCGTTGTTTAGCTGGGGATCCTCAATACTTCAATGTCAATGCCTCTCCCAGGGGTTCGCACCCTGCTGTAGCGATATTTTTGAACCATCTTGGTATCATCTGCAGGGACCATTGAGTCCCCTTCACCTGGTATGGCCATCTGTTGCTCATCTTCCTCTTGTAGTATCGCAACTTCTGCTTTCTTCATCTCCTTGGGTTTCCTCACCAGTAGACTCATCGACTCTTCTTCGAGCGCATTGCTGCGTAAGCCCATGACGAAATCAATAGTCATCGAAACACGTACTTTCCAACCTTCACATTCCACCGTGATCTTCAAGTCATCCTTCTTTCCTTGTGAACTTAGCCTGAGATTCTCTGGTGGTGACACCAGCAGTAGATTCACCAGTTGTGGCTTCAACGCATTCATCAAGCTCGTCAGTTGCGAATTACTGAGATATATTGGCGAGCTGGACCTCAGTCTGACCAATGCCTTGTGGTTTGTCGTCTGAGCTGAGGAGATCACAGCCTCAAAGACGACATCTACTGTGTTAGCTCGTACCCAAGACTGGCCACTAGTACTCACTCTGTCTTAGGGATTTGATGACCTCTTTCCGATTAATGAAGATGCGGCACCGAAGCGCACAGTTTCTTGTGAGCTTCACAAACGTTGTCCTGGGTTTATTAGCTTAGTTCCCCGGCAGCAGTGCCCTGTACTTACACTGGAGCCATTGTAGGTTCTTTGCGTTGTCTACGGGAATTGGGATTGAATACAAAACTTGAGCTTGAACTACAAACCACCGATCCCCAAACAATGCCCAAGGAGTACATGCCGCCCGCCACCAAATCCACACCCGTCTCCTCCCCATTGCAGAACACAGTGCATAGCCTCCGGTTCCCGCAACGGCCTCCTCCTCTAGCGAATGGGCCTTCTTCACCTTCGTCTGCCCCACATCACCAAAGGAAGCCATCAAGGAATCTAAGTGACGAATTGGGGAAGAAAAGACTTGTCGACCAGTTCTACGATGCGGCCTCCCTGAGTGGCACCGCTCCGAGACCTGCACCGCTCCATTCACGCACGAATACCCAGGAGTCCATAAAACGTGAGGATCCATTGGACTTCCTTAGGCCGGTTACTACAACTGGTGGACATGCCCTGACTGATAAGAAACCCACAGTAGTGCTTCAGAATGTACGCAACGTGGAGAAACGAGTGTTTGCAGGCGTCAAGCATGAGCTTGATTACAGTGCTCGGGCGCTAGATGAGGATACTGCGGCATTCAATGAGCTACAAAGCGAATTGGATGAGACGAGGTACAAAGTTCAGAAGTACCTGAGCCTGATAACTGCCAATCAGGAATTGGTGGATAAAGACTATGGTGAGTTTAAAAAGGAGATTGAGAGGCTGTATACCACGTTGGACGTTCTTGGTCAGAATGAAACTGCTATACAAGGAGCCAGAACAAAACTCCTCGAGAATAAGGAGAAGCTCAAGGGGCTTTGGGAAGTGGTGGAGCACACTGAAAAACAACAGGTGATACAGAAGGAATCTATCAAGTCGAGGAACAAGACGATCATCTACAGCTTTCTAGCACTGGTGATACTGTTAGGGTTCTACATGTACTGAATTATTGTACTGAATGATTGGAGTTCAGAATCGGGAGGGTGCAACTCCGTTTGTACCATAGCCAATGACCCAGGAGGGGAGGGGATGTATATATGTAATGACATTCACAACAGTGCTTTCAGCTTTGCCTCAATTTCACTGATTGGGGTGGAGCTTTCCACGGATCCATCTTTGTAACCATTGACCAACACAGTAGGAGTGACATGGACACCATTCTGTCTACCGATTCTGGTGAATACCTTCAAGTCATTGGATACTGCATTACCAGAGTTTTGGTGATCAGATGTTGTAGTCTTTATCACCAACTTCCCCAAGAATTGCTCCTTGGTGAACTTTGGTCCATTGGGGCCGATGGAGACGTCATAGATCTTGTTGTAGATCTGGTTTCTTGTGAGGTCAGCGGTGGCAGTGTCGTAGTACTCCTTGATGTCCTTAAACAAATGATAGCTGAACTGGAGGAAAGAGTCTGGGTCAAGTTGAGCCACAGCTAGGGAGGCTTCATGAACCAAATTGGAGGTTGGATGCCACACCTGAACGTAGTTGTGGAACACAATCTGCACTTGGTTGTCGAAGTCCTGGGCCAGCTTTGGGTATAAGTTCTCGTACCAATTGATGAAGAACTTGGCGGAGAATGGACAGACGTAATCCAAGTAGATGTCAACGACATTTGGCTGCGTCGTGAGCTCGGAGAGCTTTGGCACAGCGTGGGAGACGTAGAACTTTGGTGGTAGAGTCATTGTGCGGTCACCTAAGAGTGGATTATGAGCCGAACTGAGGGAGTTGCGGCAGGAGAAAGAAGATGGCAAACTTGATCGGTATTTGTACGCATCCCCAATCCGGGAAAGGAAGCGGGCCCTTTGGGCCACTGCACGTGATTCTGAACTCTGACCTTCATGGAGTTAGACTCTCTACACCGTCACGGTTCACCGGCCATTGACCATTGACCATTGACCATTGACCATTGACCATTCCTAAGTTGATATACATCCATAAGTCGTCTATCTACTGGTCCTTTTTAGTGTACTTCTCCACAGTGGCTTTGAAGTCTGGGGTAGAGGAGAACTTGACCTCCCCATTGACCACAGTGGCATAATGGAGATAGTCCTGTGGGTTCTGAGATCTTGCAGCTTGGGCAAGTTGCTTCTCAGTGATGCTTATTGGTTTGTCCTTAGCCTCGAATGAGATGGATGATGAGCCGGATTGCAGCAACACTGTGCGTGGGCCCGAGATCTTGACGAATCCACGGACACCAGAGGCCCATTGCAAAACCCAACTTCTCACGGAACGCAATGCACTCCGTGTCTTGTGCCAGTAGTGCTGCCATGTCTCGGTCGATACCAACTCTGTTGTAGAGGCCTCTTCAATAGGGTTGGCTGGTTGCCACAACTCTACGCCGTCAAGCTTACCCAACACGCTGAGTCCGACCAGAGAGCTGGACTTGACGACAACCTCTTCGCCCGGCGTAAGCACCAGCTTGTGAACTTCCCCATCACCTTGTATCACGGCATCTCCACGACCTTGTAGCATCGACACCCCCCATGGAAGCCCTGAAAGAGTGTTTCTAGCTGTAGAAACTCGGAGAGCAGCACCAGCATAAGAAAGCAGCGCCGATCTGGTGAAGAGGGCATAGTCCGTCTGGCCATCCAAAGAAAGGATGTATAGTCCTTTACCCTTGACGAGGAGTTGTGCCGGAGTGGTGGACTCGAGTGTGTTGTATCTCCAACATTTGCCGTACAGAAGGTTCTTGAACAGCCAATGCGGCTTGACTTGTGTCGTGGTGACGTTTGACAGCGAGATAAGAGAGGAAGTGCCCACTGTCACGGGGAAAGATGGGGGAAGGTGCACCTGAAGCAGCGTTGGTGGCTGGCCCAACGCGGTGAAAAGCGGTAGCTGGCCGTATGGGAAGGAGCTCGCAGCGGTCGCGGGCTTTGCAAGCAGCGAGTGGGTTGGCGCAGCTTGGATGTGCAGCCCTCTGATCATCGTTGCGTTGTGAAGCTCACCCAAACCCACGGATCAACACAGAATCTTTGCACTTTATGGGGGAGAGAAATTACCCGAAGCTACAAACTAAGGCTGAAACAATAAAAAACGTTCGTTTCCAGCTGGGTGGGTGGGTGCCGGGTGTCGTAAATAATCAGTCATCTCTGCGTCTTTTGCGCACCGCTGGGGTGTTCTCAGCGCTCTCGTCATCCTCCTGGCGCTGTAGATGCCGCACAAAAGTGTATGAGCTTAGCGAGAACACGCGGTCATCATCAGTGAACAATAGCTTCTTCTTCTGTTTCAAGGATTCAAACCCTCGCACGATGCTCCCATGCGACTCTGCGAGATATGCTGATTCCTTCTGGTAGATCTCCTCTTCCGTGTTTGTTATTTGCTGGTCGAGCTTCTTCTTCTTGAGAATGGCTTGTTGAAGCTGCTTCTTGAGCTCCTCATATTCTTTGACGTCAGGCATCGGTGATTGAATGCTGCTGCTGTGGCACTGTGTTTCAGCCACCGGATGTGCGCCTCTCCCGCAGCTCTTTGGTTCTTCGACCTCGTGGTGGATGTTCCAAAGCAGCATTTCATGAATTTTCAGTGCTTGTCACAACAAACAACGAACAACAAGACCGAAAGACCCACAGCCTCAAGGCACTGAACACCCGCTCGTTGGCCATGTCTAGCATCACCTCTGTCGTCATCGAGAACGGCTCGCACGAGACGCGTGCCGGATTCTCCCATGACCCCCTTCCACAGCTCGGCTTCTCGTCCGTGTACTCCAAGAACAGTGAGGGCACAGTGTCAATAGAACAGCACCCTGAAGGCGCAGAGATCCTCACCATTCTCAGTGACGGTGTCGTGTACAACTGGGATGCATTGGAGGCGAACTGGCGCTACGTTTACGAGGAGCTGCACGCTGATCCGAAAGAGCACCCATTGATCATCACGGAGGAGATCTGGAACAACAAGCGCAACAGGCAGAAGCTGTGCGAGTTGGCCTTCGACAAGCTCCAAGTGCCAGTTTTTGCAATTGTAAAGACCCCACTCGCCGTGACTTACGGCGTGGGACGGTCCACCTCTCTGGTGGTGGACATTGGCGCTGCCACCACGTCCGTCACACCAGTTCTGGAGGGTGCTGTGCTCTACAAAGGTGCTGTGCACACCAAGTTCGCCGGCGACTACTTGAACTTGCACATCCATCAGTACTTGTCCCAGTTCATCTCCCTCGAGTCCCAATTCCAAGGGTCTGATTCTCTGAAGAGGCTTAAGGCAGCAGAAGTGCTCGAGGACTTCAAGTCCACCATTCTCTCCGTCTCCGGGTATCCAATTGTGCATGCGCAGACCGAGCTTAACATCTCTCCCAAAAACTATGAGCTGCCTAATAGTCATAGAATCGCCGTGGGCAAAGAGCAGGTGCTGCTGTCAGAGCCTCTCTTCCTCCCATTGAACTATAAGCCGGCTGGAGTGGAACTTCCACATGATTCTATGGGGCTTACAGAGCTTGTACTCTCCTCTTTGAAGAAGCTAGAGGTGACCAATGACGTTTATTACCAGCTCTTGTCCAATATTGTCATCACGGGTGGTTCATCGCTGCTTCCAGGCCTAGAGCATAGGCTGGTGTCGGACCTGACAAGGTTCCTACCGCAGTACACCATTCAAAGCTTCTCCAACCCGGTAATCTTGGAAAGAGCCAATGCCGTCTGGCTCGGTGCGAGCATCCTGGCCAACATGAACTCCTTTGAGTCTGCATACGTCGGGAGAGCCGAGTACCTTGAGCGTGGACAGGATATCGTTGCGGAGAAGTTCAAGTGAGGTGTTAGAGTGTGTTATATAACTGTTGAGGGGTACTACTCTAGTAGGTGTAGCTAACCAAACACCGCCTCAATGGCATTTGGTGGGGATCACGTGCCCTCTTCTCCGTCCTCCGTCCTCCGTTCGCCTGCTGCAGCTGCTGCTTTGAACTCCCAGAAGATCACGACGCGCAGCTGCGAAAAAAAATCCGATTGACTCTCCATGCTCAAAACGGCCAGACGAAGCATCATGTCTGCCGCAGAAGCCGCTGTCAAGAAGAGCAAGCCCGCCAAGGCCGCGCAGTTCCAGCTGAAAGTGCCTAAAGGCACCAAGGACTGGGCCGACAAGGACATGGTTATCCGCGAGGCCATCTTCTCTTCGCTGTCGTCGCTCTTCAAGCGTCACGGGGGTGTCACCATCGACACCCCGGTCTTTGAGCTCCGCGAGATCCTTGCCGGCAAGTACGGCGAGGACTCCAAGCTCATCTACAACTTGGAGGACCAAGGAGGTGAGCTGTGCTCCTTGAGATACGACCTGACCGTGCCGTTTGCCCGTTATGTCGCCATGAACAACATCCAGAACATCAAGCGGTTCCACATCGCCAAGGTGTACAGACGTGACCAGCCAGCGATGACAAAGGGCCGCATGAGAGAGTTTTACCAGTGTGACTTTGACGTTGCCGGGGTGTATGACCGCATGGTGCCGGATGCTGAGGTTCTTTCTCTTCTCGTCGAAGGTCTTCAAGGTTTGGGAATCAAAGAGTTCAAGATCAAGCTCAACCACAGAAAGATCCTCGATGGTATCTTCAAGGTGTGTGGCGTGAAAGATGAGGATGTGAGAAAGATATCCTCCGCAGTGGACAAATTGGATAAGTTGCCATGGGAGGCTGTCAAGAAGGAGATGGTTGTAGAGAAGGGCCAGACAGAGGAGACCGCCGACAAGATTGGTGAGTATGTCAAGCTTAATGGTCCACTCTCGGAGGTTCTTGCCATTCTTAAGCAGAAGGATGAACTCACATCCGATGAAATTGCTTCCCAAGGTCTCGAAGACATGGAGATTCTGCTCACATATTTACAGGCATTCGAAATCGAACCAAAGGTCTCCTTCGATCTCTCTTTGGCCAGAGGCCTGGACTATTACACTGGCCTTATCTATGAGTGTGTCACCGCTGCTAGTGCACCGCCGTCCAACGCCGCTGATCTAAAGAAGAAGAAGAAATCCGACGACGAGGATGCCTCTGAATACGTTGGCGTTGGTTCTATCGCCGCTGGTGGTCGTTATGACAACTTGGTGAACATGTTTGCCTCTGCCCAAGGTAAGAAGAATGTATCCATCCCATGTGTTGGTGTCTCCTTTGGCGTTGAGAGAATTTTCTCTCTCATCAAGGCCCGTGAGGCCTCCAATGCTGAAGATTCGATCAAACCAACGGCGACACAAGTATTTGTGATGGCCTTTGGTGGTGGCCCAGACTGGAAAGGTTTGCTTCCAGAGCGTATGCGCATTGCTAAGCAGCTATGGAATGCAGACATTGAGTCTGAATATGTCTACAAGGCAAAGGTTAACCCAAGAAAGCAGTTCGACGCTGCTGACAAGTCTGGTGCATCAGTTGCTGTCATCCTTGGTAAAGAGGAGTTTGCTGAGGGTAAGATAAGGGTCAAAAGGCTAGGTCCAGAGTTTGCAGATGATGATGGTGAGATAGTTGCCACTGATAAAGTGGTGGAGAAGGTTCAACAGAAGCTTGCAGAGGCTAGATCGAGTACAGGATATGACAATGTGACCCGTCTTCTCAGGGGATTGTAACTAGAGAATTCATGTTCATATCTTTGGTTGGCTGTAGTACGCAAAACTTCATATCTTATCCTCTATTTACACGTCATAACTCATCACCAGTGCCCAGTCTCTTCGACAGTACTGTTCCACTCACCCGAGAGCCCCAGTCTAGCCTTTTTCACAACCTTTTCTCCACCAAGCTTGGGTCTCGTGTTCAGCAAGCCGTCTCCCAAAATCTTTTTACCCCATGCGCCCGCAGCAGGGTCACCAGTCTCATCACGGCACTGTTTGAGGAATGGCAACAGAGATGTGCCACCAGTGCCTTTCTGTTCGTCTATTTCTGCAGTTTTGGAGAGGCCTGAACGTAACGTGTTAGTGGAGCCTGCTTGTTTGTACAATCTGGCTTGTAAGACGATGTAGCGTGTCACGATCAGTATATGCTTGTCTCTGAATGCCTTAAGCATTGCAAGACAGCCATCAAACGCTAGTGTCAAGTTTCCATCGTTCTTGGAGGTGACATATTCCCTTACATTGGACACAATTGCCAAGTGCTCCAAGAAACGTCTATGCGGACCAGGCATGTAATCTCTCATTTCATTCATAAAGTTGTTCGCGCCGGATTCCACAGATACACCTTCGCCTTTGGAAGGTCTTTGGCCAGTTGGGGAATGTGACACCCCCAACATAATATCCAACGTTTGGATCAACGATGATTGTGCATTGGAGCCACCAGCATAAGACCTGTACTTATCCTCGGAACCGTATTTGAGCCCATTAGGTAAACCTGCATCTGCCATGTTCTTCCATCCGGCCAAGTATGGTCTGATTCTGTAGTAAAAGCAGTGAGGGTCACACATCTCCTCCATACGCATAAGCACAGATCCCAACATGTCAATGCTCTCGGCAAGGTATTGAAGACATTCAGTGACTTTTGCCATGTCATCATCACGAACGGCCTGCATCGCGTCAAGACCCCTCGTGATACATTTGGCACCCTTGTACTCGAAATACACAGAGACCAAGTAGAACCAACTCTCATCGATGGAGCCCGTGAATGTGTCAATGGTGGTCAGGTTGTCCAAATCCCAGTCATCCTCGCTGCTACCAGGAAGAATCTGCTTAAAGTTCCAGAGGATCAGGCTGGCATAGGTAGCAACAGGTGGAACCTCCAGTATCTCGGCAACCTGAAGTAGTGGCTCAGCCAACTGTGCTGGCAATTGTTCCTTGGCAATGTCCACACCCCATACGTAGGCATGTGTGAGGAAGCTGAGGACGGAGTACGCTCTTCTTAGCTCGTACCTGTCCGATCTGATGCTGTCTATGGATAGCAATGGCATCTTGTCAACTAGTTTCCGGATCCGCTTAGTGAGGATGAGGGACGGAAGCACAGCCACAAGCGCCTCCCAAGGGGCGAAATAGCTATCCGTGAGCCTCTCAAGCGGCAACTCGTCGGGGAGGAACCCGCTGTTAGGCGACAACTCGTAGTCTGCAAGTCTCGGAAGCTCCATCATTGTGTTCTGGAGGGGTTAACAAGGGAGGTCTTTTGTCATCAGACGTTAAAAAGGTGGACAGACGTTAAAAAGGAAATCCGGGGTGGGGTGGTCACCTGCTCAGCAAACCGGATATCCGACCTGTGACACGTGACTTTGTTGATAACGCAGAACGGGTTCGCGGAACTGATCTTTGGGTGGTCAACCGGGAGCCCAAGACAGCGTCGAAGGGCCTTCAGAGATTCGGCACAGGCAGCATGGGGAAGATTGTGCGTGCGTATGGCTGGGAAGACACCAACGAGCAGAGGTTTGTGACGATCAATCCCCTTGCAGATGAGGTTTCTGTCTACCAAACCATACA
Source organism: Williopsis misumaiensis (assembly GCA_003707745.2). NCBI lineage: Eukaryota > Fungi > Ascomycota > Saccharomycetes > Phaffomycetales > Wickerhamomycetaceae > Williopsis > Williopsis misumaiensis. The sequence goes on from PPLI02000028.1 coordinate 77,295, forward strand.
CAAGCCGGTGAGTACATTTGATGGACTGATTCAACCAGACAGCTAACGCGGATAGGGTCCAGAGGAGGAAAGTATCACCAAACTCTACACGAGGAGAGGATTCACCAACCTCACAGCGCTCGACTACTCGCGTGCGGCCCCAGGGCTCGTGGCTGTTGGCCAAGGGGACGGCGCTGTGCAGCTATTTGACGTACTCTCACCGCAGTCATCACCACTTGAGGTACGAACAGGCAACAAACCCTGTGAGACACTCTCATTCAACTCTGGGGGGCTGTTGGCTGTTGGTCTCGAAAAAGCCAAGCACGAGAATGGTGTTTTAATATTCAACGTGGGCCAGTATTCCAAGACATCAAACCAGGACATCACGCAACCAACCTTCTCTTTCACCCCAAATGAATCCATAATGTCCACAGCGTTCTATAATGAGACCAATTTGCTTGCTGGAAGCACGAAGATCATCAGAGATATCGACATAAGAGTATCTGCACCGGCATTCCAGATCCCTTCCAAGGCCGTGAATGGTATCACACCAGACCCATACAACCCATTCTTTTTTGCAGGGTTTGCCGATGACGGTACAGTGGCAATCTATGATCGGAGAAGGCTATCTAGCTCCTTCTCAGAGCCTATGCTGGCATTGGATAAACTCCTTGGGGACACGACCAGACGCAACAATACATCTTGCTTCCGTTATCATCCAACAAGAAGATGTGAGTTTTCCACTTCGAATGGAGGTGAACTCATCCGTAGATGGCAGACCGGGATCACCCCGCAAAACAAGCATGATTCCCTGTTTGTCGCTAATGTTCAAGATGTGAGAACCAAATATGATCGTGTGATCTCGTTCGACTACTCTAGCGAACCAGGGACTGATACCATAGGTCTTGTATGTATGAGAATGACAGGATCAGTGTTCAAGATGTCAGTCACTGAACCACAAAGATCCATCAACTTCAACTCTTTTAACGATATGGCTTTCACCGGCTCAAATGGAACGTTTATCGCAAGTGTTGATGAGACCATTATGGATCAGGTTCAGGACTTGAACAAAACCTCATCATACCGCAACGAGCTGGATGAATTTGGTTTTATGAGACATGACCCAAGCCAGGAGGATATTATGGAAAAGGATGAGGACGATGAAGCAGGGGAAGAGGATGGCTCCCAGAATGGTGATTTCTACGCACCAACCGAAGTGTTGGGGAATGACATCAGTGTGAAGATGAGAAGAAAGGCGTACATGGGATATAGCATGGCGTGTGGTAAAAATATCGAGATCATTGATAGCCTTACCAGCATTGATAAGAATCTATACCTGAGGTCAACGTGGAGATGGCTGGACATTGCACATAATTCTGCTCAGAGTAAACTCATGTCCGCTGGTGAACTCGATCTCTCATATGAAGGCGTTTTGGGCATTTGGAGAGGCGTTGATGGATTAGTGGACCAGGATCGGTTTGATAATGCCAATTTAACACCAGAGATGTTTGCCCAATGCACGCAACAGATTCTCAAGACTCGAAACACGAAGTCCATGAACATTGTGCGTTCAAGCAAGGAGGCCCAGCGGAAGCTATGCTTGATTGTTGCAGGATTTCACCATACTGCACAGGAGTTGGAGCACATATACACGAGACTCTCAAGTGCAGGACAATATTCGAAAGCGGCCGGATGGGCGGTGTTCTTTGGCGATGTGAGTCGTGCGGTGGCGATCCTTTCCAAGGCTCACTCACCAACATTAAGACTCATGGCTACGGCAATTTCTGGATACTTACTACAGCGCGGCTCTGGTGAGGACAATTTATGGAAGGAGCAATGCCGAAACTTGAGCACTGAGCTTGATGATCCTTACTTGAGAGCTATATTTGCCTATATCGCTGATAACGATTGGTGGGGAGTTATAGATGAGACATCCCTTCCCTTGAGAGAACGAGTGGGCGTCGCTTTGAGAAGTCTACCGGATAAGGATCTAACAATCTTCTTAAACAGATTGGCCGAGAGATACATCTCCAGGGGAGAACTCGAAGGGCTAGTACTTACAGGTATAACCCCCCGGGGGATCGATCTGGTTCAGTCGTATGTGGACAGAACTAGTGATGTTCAGACTGCTGCAATCATCTCCAGTTTCGGTGTTCCGCGTTACTTTAAGGATGAAAGGGCCGAGAGTTGGGTCTATGCGTACCGTCAGTTATTGAATAGCTGGGGCATGTTTGCCACTAGAGCGAAGTTTGACGTTGCGAGGGCCCGTTTGTCACGAAGAAGCAATGGTAAAGCCACCGTCAAAGTGGTTGGTTCGCAAGCTCAGTTACAATGCGTGCGTTGCAACAAGAACATCTTCAAACCGGATCCAAACAAGAAATATCAAGCTAGAAGCACTGGAAAGCCACAGTCAGTGTGTCCACATTGTGGAGCAGCGTTCCCCAAATGTGCCATATGTTTACTCTCGATGGGGAAACCTCTTCCGCAGGACATGTCTCGGAACGAACGCACTGACGATAGGAGATTGGTTGAGTTCAAAGAGTGGCCCAGCTTTTGCCTCACGTGTAACCACGGCATGCACGCAGGCCATGCGGAGGACTGGTTCTCCAAGAGCCTGATATGTCCCGTCCCAGGATGCTCGTGCCGTTGCAACAGTAAATAAGTCCTATATAGCCACTTGCAGCCAAATCCGGTAATTTTCCACACAACGTCATCGTCGTATACACGCGGGAATCGGTTGACATCTGGGAGTTGCTTCCACCGCTCGAACCATAGACTGATCCTCAGGGATGTTTAGGAGCAAGAAGGTCTTGAAGTCGGCTAGTAACGCAATCAAGAGCGTGGGGGTCGCAGACCTCTCGCAGGGGTTGAGCACCAAGTCGTTTCGTCTTGATGACGTGAGTGGTTGTTAGTTGATGTGTACATGGCGCTAACGTTCATCACAGGTGAGTCGGTATGGCATCGCAGGAAGGGTAATAGGAATGGCTTACGATCCTGTTCAGAGTCTGATGGCTCTGTCGACGGAGAAGGGTGAGATCCACGTGTTTGGAGGACAACAGGTGGAGGTGGTGTTCTCTGTTGGTGACGCAGTTGTGAAGGAGATGAGATTCGTCAAAGGCGTTTATCTCGTGACTCTTAGTGAGAAGAGTACGATATCGGTCTACTCACTGTATTCTAGACAGCTGCTATCGTCTTTTTCACCTCCGGGCAGCGTGACTGCCTTTGCCACGGATCCAACGTTGGATTGGGTGCTGCTTGGTCTACAAAACGGTTCGATCTATGCGTATGACATCGATAGGGGTAATCTCACCGGGTTCAAGCTAGATAATCTCCAAAAGAGAGTGTTGCCCAAGGAAAAATTGAGCCCCGTTGTTTCCATCCAGTGGAATCCAAGAGAGATTGGAACACTTTTGATCGCATACAACAAGTCTGCATTGGTATATTCTTTTGCCACTGACGAGATCAAAGTGAGCATGGTTTATGAAGTACCACCAATGGCCCCAGGAGGTGAGGGCCGCGTCACGAAAGAGGCGAGACATCCTGCCATTGTTCAGGCATTATATCACCCAAATTCGCTGAGTATTGTCACTGCACATGATGATGGATCTCTTGTCTTTTGGGACGCCTTGACCGGAGTGCTATTGCTTGCACGCACTCTGTTTTCTGTCTATGTCAATTCTACGGTGGATTTTGAAATGGCACCAGATGGTCCCTTGAATTCCAAGTTCATCAAGCTTCAATGGGTTACACATGGCCACCCAGATGACACATCGTTGATAATTGCCGGCGGTGATGCTCCAGAAGGTCATGGTGCTCACAACTTAACCGTGCTAGACTTTGGACAAGCGTTAAGATACAGCATGACCACTTATGAGCGGATGGGGGGTTATTATTCATCTCCGAAGCAGCACAGACTCTTACCTTTACAAAACCCTTCATCACTGGTGGACTTTCTTCCACTGGCCACTCGTACTCCCTTCTTTGATGGTGGGCATGATCCGCAATTCCTACTTATATTGACCGAGTCTGGTGAAGTGGAGAACCTGGCTTTCCCCAGTGGGGCGTCGAGTTATAAATCCACGCTATTCCCACAGAGTTTGGCGTGGATCCATCCAAGAACGACGATATCACAAACTTTTGTTGTTCCGAAGAAGCAATGGCTTGGAATGGTTGCAAGACCGAGTAAACAGGACAATATCTTACAAGGTGGAGAACCTACGAAGAAATCGTTGAAACCGAATGCGATGCGTTGTGCTTTGGCTACGGGACACTCGAACGGGTCTGTGAGACTCTTTGATGCTTCTCATAATGAGTTGGATGATTCGAGTGTACTGGAGGTTAATGTCGCATATGCATTGAACACTATCACCGATGTGGCGGTGGGCAAGATGTCGTTTGCGGGTGCCACTGGGGAACTTGCAGTGGCCACCATAGGTGGAGATGTGGTGATGTACAAATTCTCAGTGAATAAGTTGTATAACCCAAAGATGACCACATTGGAGGAGAAGATGAATCGGTTGTCCATCCAAAGGGAGCGGAAACTGTTGATTGATTTGAAAGACCGAACACCGAACATAAGGGAAGGGTTCTTACCCATTTGTGCCCTGCATGGACAAAGAGGACCGGTGTCAGCGATTAATCATAGTGGTGTTGGATTTGTTGTTGTTGCCTATGACAATGGTGATGTGATTGTTCTGGACCTTCGAGGTCCTGCTGTTATCTACGAGGATAACATCAGAAGAAAAAGTACACTGAGCACCAAAGTGACATCTTTGGAGTTTTCCATCATGGTGTTTGGCGATGATTCATATTCCAGTATCTTGATCTTCGCCGGAACGGATAAAGGTGAAATCATCACTTATAGGCTTATTCCTGAGAGTTCTGGCAGATTCTCAGCTCAATTAGTGGACCTCGTGCAAACGAATAATGATGCCATCACTGCCATTGTTCCTTACAGACAAGAGTCCGGTACACCTGCCATTGCCACGGCGGATCTATTCCATCAGCTCTCTGAAGGAATGGTTCTTCAAGGGTCTGTTCTCAGCATATCTGTCAGTGATATCCGCATCTTGGTGCCTGGAAAGGCCAGATCGTCACATAAGGTGTACAACAAGCCCGTACTGACTGCCGGGCTCTCCATCGTAGCCACGAAAGGTTCTGCTAAGCCATATGCATCATGTGTTCCAGTTGTGACCTCCAATTCTGTCAAAGTGCTATCGCTGCCGGAGCTTAAGGAGATCTCTTCGCTCTCGCTGCCATTTGGGTTGAACACATGGGCAAATCATTCGTCGGTGTTGCCATCTGGTGATATCATTATCAGATTATCTGAGTCGAGAAGTGCCATGGTGTACATCTGCGGCACTGGTCAACCTCTGCAACAGACGCAAGATCGTCTATACACGCCTCGGAGAATCCCACATCGTCCACAGATTGGCACTGCGCAATGGTTGAAGGGCACCACGCTCATGGGCTATGAGGATCTGGATACGCTTATTGGGGGGCGTAGATCAGGTGCCAAGACCAAGGAATCCGAATTGGCCAATGGAGACGTTACTGTGAATAACAACACGGAGGATGAGTTTGCGTATTCTAAACCTGTCAGGGGAAGACAGTTTGGTGGGTATGATCCCTCGAGGGCTATTTGGAGAAGTGTCCAGGATAGTTATGATTCTGTAGAGGAGTCGATTAATGAGTATGCAAACCAGGCGAGTGCATCGATGAATGAGTCTATTGGTGATGTGAAGAAGGATCTGGTGAAAGGTTTGATCCGTTCAAAATTTGGCATTTAACAACTCACTATGCTGCCGGACTGACGTTTCATAGGTAGTTCTTCGCATCAACTTCTACAGTGGTGGTTTCCCAGGGGGCCACGTGGGGAGAAATCGCAGATCTTTCATAAAATGCTGATTGTTTATTGTTCATTCTCGCCGGTTCTGCTGCCTCAAACGGAGCCAACCACCGACACAGCATCCACCCATCCACTGAAACTTCGCTTCTTGGGAATCAAAAGCGGAAATCCGTCCGCCAAGCAAACGGCCATCGCACGGAAAGCGCGGCCTGCCTACACACACACACAAAGGAACTGCGAGGAATCAGATCACTGCGCACACGTGAACCTCCCAGGTGTCGTAAACCCCAGCAGTCAGCCCCTGGAAAGTGTTCCCCCTTTCTGGCCGATGTGTGCAGGACTAGTGCAGAACTCTTCAAAGCCACGTGCCAACGTCCACCACGTTCTGCTTAGAGTCCATCAGCATATATAAGAGACTACGATGCCACGCACTTGATAGCCTTTTCTCACACTCCATAGCAACATGAGTGAGATCATCTACGACAACAGCCGTATTGATCGATTCAAGAAGAAGAAGTCCATCTCGGACATCTTTACAATCATATGTTGTGGTGTTGCCCTCATGTCCGATGGATATCAGAACTCTCTCATGACGATGCTCAACCCTGTGTTCTCCAGGCTGTATCCCAAGGTCTACACAGCATCCCTCAAGACCCGTGTCTCCAATGCGCTCCTTGTTGGTGAGATCCTGGGCCAGATCGGTATTGGACTAACCTGTGATTACTTCGGTCGTAAGCGTGCCATTGTCGCCACCACTGTCTTGATCGTTGTTGGTGCAGCCTTGGCTGCTGCTGCGCATGGTGTCACCACATTGGGAATGTTCTGGATGTTCCTTGTCTGCAGAGGGGCCATTGGCGTTGGCGTTGGCGGTGAGTACTCCGCTTGTTCTTCCGCATCGTCTGAGAGTGCCAATGAGGCTACAAGGAAAAGAGGTGGGGTCTTCATTATGGTCACCAACTTCCCTCTGGCCCTAGGTTCGCCAATCGCTCTGGTCATCTTCCTCATCGTCCTCTCCATCGCCGGTGAATATCATCTGAACACAGTCTGGAGAGTGTGTACGGGCATTGGCTGCTTCTGGCCCTTGGCCATCTTTTACTTCAGATACAAGATGGCTGCATCGATCCTGTACAAGAAGTCCAAGATCAAGAGAAACGTCCCATATTTACTCGTGGGTAAATACTATTGGCGCCGTCTCTTGGGCACTTGTGGATGTTGGTTCATCTATGACTTTGTCACTTTCCCCAACGGTATCTTCTCCTCTACAATCCTGTCAGGAGTGTTGGGTAAAGAGACCACCAACCTTAAGAAACTCGCTGAATGGACTTTACTACTTTCTGTTCTATCCTTCCCTGGATTGTTTATCGGTGCACTCACAGTGGACAAGCTGGGTCGCAAGATCTCACTTATCATTGGATTCGCTGGATATTTGGTCATTGGCCTAATCATTGGATTGGCCTATGACAAGATGAAGAAGATCAACGGTCTCTTCATCTTCTTCTTCGGAGTGTTCAACTCCTTTGGAAGCTTCGGACCAGGTAATAACATGGGTTTGACATCGTCCGAATGCTATGCCACCCCTGTCAGAGGCACCCTGTATGGTCTCTCTGCAGCACTAGGGAAAACCGGCGCGGCCGTCGGCACACAGGTGTTCACCCACATCTATGGCAACTATGGTCCAAAGTGGACTTTTATCATCTCTGCCCTCTTGGGTTGTGTTGGAGTATTACTCGCCTGGTTCACCATCCCACATTTGAAAGAGGATGACCTCATGATGGAGGATGTTAGATTTGAGAACTATCTCAAGCACAATGGCTGGACTGGTTCCTTCGGCACCTCAGACGAGCACTCTGAGGAATCTTCTGTGGAGGAAATCGAAATCGAGGATGTGGAAAAGAACTAAGCCGTGTCCGTATATAAAGATTTCAATTGCACTGCGCTATCAGTATGTAGACGTAACAAAATTTGTTTTCAATCAAAATCCATAGACATGTCGTCATTCAAGTCATCAAACCCCCGGTTGCCCCCACTACCACTAGCTGTAACCTCACTTACGCTACTCCCCGAGAGGGTCGTGGCACTCTCTGCTCTCTCCGTACCATTCCCGCTGAGTAAATCATTATTAACATTGGTCGAATGTTGATGATGCACAGATTGCGATTGTGTCGGTGTCGGTGCTGGTGGTTGATTCTGGGCTTGCTGAGTCTGTGGCGTCTGTCCTTCTCCTGTTTCCTCCATCTGTTCCGGCGTGATGTTCACAGTGGTGTATGTTGCCCCTTGTCCACTATGACCCGCATTCAAAGCATTAGTTAGGCTCTGTACAATGATTGGACCCACTGTGGGACCCAGCGCATTCGGCAGAGAGTTCAAGAAGATATCTTGGATATTCTGTGGGATAGAACGATGCTGATGATTCGGTTGTTGTTGTTGTTGCTGCTGCTGCTGCTGTGGTTGTTGTTCTTGCTCTGGAGGAACAGAAGTTTCAGGATCGTCCATAACTTCATCTTGTGACACCCCTGCCTGATCTGTTGCTATAGATGGGCCTTGTTGCTGAGCATTGGCTTGAGTGTTGAGATCTGGCACTGTAGGCTGGACATTGATACCAAATGCATCAACCATGTAATTTAACGCTTGCCGCACAGCGTCTGTTTGGTTCCCACTGGTGAATATTGGGAAGTTCCCCTGTGTTTCTGATGCATTGCCATCAGATACACCGCTGAACAACATCCCAGGAAATCTAAAAGGGATCTGTGTACCCCCCTCTGTTACTGGAGGTGTTGGGGTTCTATGTCCCGTTGCATTGGTATTTGCTGTACTTCCTGGATTAACATTACCACGGTTAGCGTTGTTCGCATCACCGGTACTGAAGTTACCGGTGTTGCTCCCTCCAACGCCACCAATACCTCCATTTCCACCAGGGCTAGGCTGAGCCCGGCTTCTCACGTGTGATATGTGCTGAGTTAAGCTGTGAAGCTCAGATGGGGAAGCACCTTGAGATCGTGCCCTCTGCTCTGCATAGATGAGTGATTCCACTAATTTCTGGATGAACTGTGGTAACAATTCTTGTTCATTGGCAAGCTCGATAGCCTTGACGTATGCCTTGACACTTTGAATGGCATTGCCCTTTGCCAAATAGCAATAGCCTAACCTTGCCCATGACGGTTGGAACTTGGAATTCAATTCGATGGATTTCAATAGATCAGTTATAGCATTCTCCACCGCATTCAAATATGTGTAGCATGCCGCTCTATTGGAGTAGATGATGTAGTTCTGTGGGTCCAAGATCAAAGCTTCAGTGTACTTGGCGATTGCGGACCCAAATTTGCCCTGTTTGAACACCAAGTTACCCTCGTTACGTAACTCTTGTGATCTGACCAAGTTGGAACGGTCTGTTATCACTTTGAGCTGGTATGCGCTTCTAAAGAAACGTGCTAGAGATAGATGCTCATCGCCCGTCTCGTCTTCGAAAACGGCCTCGTGCTCGGTGCCTGTCTGCAAATATCCACAGTATCTTCTAAGTAAAGACGCTGCTGCCTTAAGCATCTGTGCTGTGTTCGAGTCAACATAGAGCCCTAGCGCCACCAGAAGTTGAGCTACCGCAATGCCGAGTGTGGCGCTCTTGTCATAGGCGCTGTTGTAGTAATCCGTCGTATGTGCCTCCTTCTTGACGGACCTGCCATCCTCACGGATAAACCAGGCATCCGTCAACAACTGTGCGTCCCCTGACTTGTTACCCATGGTCTCTAACTTCTTCACCACACTGATGACTCCCCCAACGTTGTATTCGATCATCACGGACGACCTCTTCTGGGCGGCAAAGGCGTTGAGATCGCGCAAGAAGGCCGCCACGGACGATAAATATGCGCCTAGGGCTATCTCATCGTTGAAGACGCGTTGTAACTGCTCCATCGCCTGCTAGTTGCTCTCGCCTGTAGTGAGAGTTTCGGGAAGAAGATCAAGCGACGAACTTCTTGTGTCAACCGCTCAGCGTCTCAAGCGCGCGCAACCGGCGGCGGCACAGAAAAGTTCTAGAAAATCGCTGATTCAGCCGCCGCCCCGCACGTGCGCGAACCGTCCAGGCCACCACTGCGGTTTCCGGCACTCTTACCCTCGGTTCTTGATTTCATCCCACTTCAACGCCACCAGATCATCAACGGCCTGCGCAGAACATCAACAACACCCGGTCTTGACGATGAGAATGTGGTCAGAATCTACGCAAGAGACACCCATCCAGCCTCAATTGACACGGCAAAGCTGTGTTGATCCTCGTGAGCTACGCCGATTCCTGAAACTCTCACGACATGCGGCAGACGACACGATCAAGGAGAGGCTAGATTCCCTCAATTCACATTCGCAGAGGAAGCATTACACGTTGACTTGTGATCAAGTGGTGCAGGACGTTGTATATGCTGCATGGAGACAGAGATCGGATGCTATTGCGTTCTGTAATGTCGAACTCAATAAGATTGAAGAAGAGCTGGAACCTCTGCACCTACAACAGCAACGCACTGTTCTACAAAATGATGATCTAAAAGTTGATCCATACGCTCAAAAGGACATGGATCAACAACTGGAGATGAAGTATGCACAAACAAGAACACTAAAGTCATGGATCCAGAACGAACGAGAAATCGAAGACATTGTACAAAGAAGAACACAGCAGGTACTCAACGATAGCTGTGGTTATAAAGACTGGATAAAGCAGTTCAAAGAGCTAACGCAAGCATGACCTAAACCAATCCAAACGTGTAAATAAAACAACAAGCATAACCTTCAATTGATCAACTTGAAAGCTCTTGTGCGCCATCTATACGCATTCCAAAATGCCCCATAACTCCATGTCAAATCCTCAGCCCCCTGCATGTATCCAGTGTATTTGTTGAATTGCTCGCTCATTGAGCCATCGTTGGCAACATGCTCTCTAACAACATCCAAAAAGGAATCGCCATAGTGGAGCATATTGACAATCGTCTGATTAAAAGCCAACGAAAGATATGGGATCCTCAAAGTGCTCACTGGTTCCTTTGGATCAAATATGTCCGGGATTTCGACAATGTGGTTGTGGAAGAACCGACGATTGCTTCCGTCAATGACCAAATCCACCTTTTCTCTGTACAACTTATCAATCATCTTAAACATCAACTCACTTGCAGCCAATGTGCACAAGAACCATGGGTTCCCCTCCGAGATGCCTGCGCCATCGTATACATCCTCAGAATATCTTCCCAATGCAACACCAAGGTTCAGGTTCAGTCTGTCATGGTTAATAGGGTATAGATACTTCATGGACTGGACCATGCCACTCAACGAGTTCAAGATGAGCCCCTCATGGACATCAAATGGGATAACATCATCGAAGTCATCGTGCGTGAGCAAAGATCCAATCATGATTGCAGCATCGAGACCACTTCGTCTGTCCAATATCTGTGGAGTCTCCACTATATGGCCCAACTTGCTGTTAACGAACCCGGATTCCACATTGATGAAGTGTAACATCTGGTCAAAAGTGTTCTGTAACTGTTGAACAAACTGATCATCATACTGCTTCGCATACTTGATGCCAATCTTCAAAGCTTTCAACTGCACCAAAGAGGTGAAAAAATGTTGGGAATGGATCTCCTCCCAAAGATCAAAGTTCAGATCCTTCCAGTAAAGAACAATGTACTCCAAGTCCAACTTTATAATGTTATCATAGATATCATCCACACTACCGAATGCCCCCTGCAAGTCACCGCCATAGGCTTCCAATTTTTTGATAAAGTTATCAACGGCCAAAACCCGTAATGGAGGTCCATCATTCTGCGGTCTCCCCCAACTACCAGTGTATGGGGTAGAGTCAACCTCAAACTTTGGCTCACCCAAATTCCTGAGCTCAGAGTCAAACGCACCACTAGGGTTATCAATGCGCTGCAAGTGGTATGTGTTATTTAAGTAGTTCTCGATGGTGGCTTGCACTGAACTGTTTTGGAACTGGCTTTCTGAGAGATAGTTAATGACAGTATTCAACGTGATTGCGCCGTCTCTTATCCACTGGTAGAAATAGTCAGGCTTGAACTTCGAAGGGCTGGCAATGACAGCACCAAAGGCAACTCCTTCGTCAAGTAGACGATCGTTCCAACACGGATCACCAATATTGTGCAACAACTTGGCCAATGAAATGTCCGCTTGCTCATCTAACCACAGCTCAAACAGTCCTCGTGTAGTCCTTCTATATGGATAGATCGAATAGAGCTTGAAGTCAGAGTGCAAATGGAAGTTATGAATCGACACCTCCTTGCCCTTTCCCGTCAAGTTCCAGTTACTCTGATGTATAACGTATGTATTCAATGCCCACGGCCAAGGACGCCAGATCAGGGGCATAATGACACAATTGGCAATGACCATGGCGAAGACCAGCCCCAAGTACCAGTATCGGTTCGTCTGAGACATGGCGCTCATCGTGGCTTGGAATTCTAGCAGAGCGATCCAGTTGTACTGGGGCAATGGCACTCCTCTCCACAAAATCGCAATCTTATGATTTCTGTCACAAAGGCGATAAAGCGGGATCAGATAAACACGGTGAAAATGGCCAGATCGGGGAATGGCCAAATCGGGATGATGTTGATCTGGATCTCATGGCGCAGCTGAAGCGTAGCACAAGAAGCCTGGCTCGCGGTACGCGAAGTTGTGGAATGGGAGCGCAGTCTGCAAAGGCTGGTCAATTGCTTGATACCTGAGCCCCTTTGGCCATCGATTCAGCATGGATACTGGACGTTTCAATAAACGACTGGTGGATTGGGGACATCTTTGTTCTCGCCGGTAAAAGTAATGGTACTCATACATTGGCCACGGGGTCTAGTCTCGCAAGATAACACGTTGCCTTGACACTCCTTCGACAGTTGTGCCCCTCGAATGGGCCCTCTTCTGAACAATGACAACGAATGACGAATAGCTCGACATGAGGATGATCGGAATCGGCAGCCATCGGCACAGCATCCAGCAAGCACAGCTCGAAGGAGCTGCTCTGGGGCAATTTCTAACAACAGACACGTATTCCCGTCCGACGATCCAGCATCGATAGGCACGAATATACACCGCGACGCGTCAAAACGCGCGAGCTAAGAAGAACAGGACGCGCTCGTGCGCCATCAGACACACGGAACCGTTGGGTGAGCCTCATAATCCGAAAGGAATAGGACCTGTTCATATCCAAGGGCGTCTTGGCCGCGATCAACCGGAGGGGACTGCGCACTGTCCCCATGGTGTTGGAACTACTAAAATCAACCAGCAAAGCTGACTCCCGCGCCCATTTTTAGCGTGCACGCGAATTGGGGAGGAAAAAATCTGATCCACCTAAGACTTTAACCGCATTGGGAAGGGGGCTGGTGATTGGCCCGGCTGGCCGTTCTTATATCGCGCTATACTGAACATGCAGCCATATAAAAGAACACGGGGCCACTTATCAGAACTGAACGCGATGCTGAGCGAGCACCATCAACCGCACCAGCGTGTTTCTGAGACTGTTCTCGGCCCTCCCGTTCTGCAGCGTGCCTTTGAGACCCGCAACGCGTCTGCTGCATAGCCACCAAAACAAAAGGCACAACCTTTCACAGACTCACAGAGATTTTTGTTTTCATAAACAAACAATCCCTCCTCCAGCTCTTCTTCTCGCTCCTCAGTCCATAGTTGCAAGATGTCCGACAAAGAGGCCCTCCTCCATTTCCAGAAGAAGAGAGTGAGCTCCGAGATGGTGCAGTACCTCGTTGATGTGACGGGTTCACTAATCAAAGTGCGCTCTTCAGCGTACCCATCTCCACCACCATCGCCCACAGATGCTCCAGTCACACTGTTTGAGTTCATTCGTCGCTTGATCAAGCACTCAAATGTCCAAACGCCAACGCTCATGTCCACGCTGGTGTATCTTGCCCGTCTCAAGACCATTCTCCCTTCAAACGTCTATGGCCTGAAAACGACACGCCACCGAATCTTCCTCGGCTGCTTGATACTCGCTGCGAAGACTCTGAACGACTCGTCGCCAATCAACAAGCACTGGGCCGCTTATACAGATGGTCTTTTGTCCATAAGCGAGGTGAACACTTTGGAACGCGAGCTGCTGGAGTACCTCGACTGGGACCTCACAATGACCAACAATGACCTCATATGTGCTCTCAGTCATTTCCTCACACCGATCAAACATGAACTGAAGAAGAAACAGCAGGAGCAAATCATCCAGCGCCAAAAAGTGTACTTCTCTGGTGCCCATACACAAGCTACCACGCGTTTGTCATCGTTATTGACGCCGTCCCCTTCCACAGAAGCAGTGACCTCGTCAAGCTCGATGCATTCGATGAGCTCTGTTCCAAGCTTGATGTCCGCCAGCAGCTCAAGAACGACGCTTTCGAGCATCTCCTCCTTGTCTAACTCCTCGTTAAGCCATTACACCGTGGAGCCACTCCAACATAAGAACATGAACATTGAAACAGACATCAAGAGACCAGCTAGTTCCTTCAACAGCCTAGTGAATGCCGGTACGGTGAGAATATGACAAAGACAGACTAATATATTATGCAACGAATGACGATCAACATCTACTATTTCTGTACTGTAACTTTTTACTACATCCGCTTTGACAAACTCTTAAACTTTGGGTTATACCAAACAGAAAACACAGACGATCGACATCTAGCTGTAAAGATCATCCTCCTCCTCAGCAGCACCAAAGTTGGATGCACTAGCCTCAGGGATGGTTTGGTCACCTGATGAAGAGCCAAACTTGAAGTTGGTGTACTGTCCTCTCGAAGACTGTATCTGTTGGGCATACGCCTCGTAACGACGCAGTTCAGCATCACTCACAGAGCGCTTTGCCGTCTTCATAGCCTCCTCAAAATGCAATCTTGTAATGAACGGAACAGCATCCTCCTCCTCCTCTTCCTCCTTCATCTCAACATCACCACCTTCCTCCTTGACAGCATCCCGGGCATCCTTCTCCTTCTTCGAACGCACATAGGCTTCGATAGAATCCTTGATGGCAAACTTCGCAGCTCTTTGAGCAATATAAGACAAGTCAGCACCGGAGAATCCCTGTGTAGTCTTCGCAATCTGCCCAAGGTCCAAACCTGGCTCCAATGGGGTCTTTCTCAGCTGTGCCTGTAAGATAGAGAGACGCGCTGGCTCGTCTGGTAATGGGACATAGATCAGCTGGTCAAGACGACCTGGACGCAGAATGGCTGGGTCGATCTGGTCAGGTCTATTGGTGGCACCAATGACAAACACATTCTTCTTGGCATTCATACCATCCATCTCAGTGAGAAGCTGGTTCACGACACGGTCAGACGCACCACCGGCATCACCCATCGAGTTACCTCTTGCCTTTGCAATAGAGTCCAACTCATCAAGGAACACCACAGTTGGCGCAGCAGCACGGGCCTTGTCAAAGATGTCACGAATGTTGGACTCCGATTCACCAAAGTACATACTCAGCAACTCTGGACCCTTAACGGAGATAAAGTTGGCGGAAACCTCGGTGGCAACGGCTTTGGCAAGCAAAGTCTTACCAGTACCTGGCGGGCCAAAAAACAACACACCCTTGGAAGGAGCCAGACCAAACTTCTGGTACTGGTCTGGGTGAAGCACAGGGTACTCCACAGTTTCCTTGAGCTCATTCTTGATGTTGTCAAGACCACCAATGTCATCCCAAGTGACATTAACGGACTCCACAACGGTCTCACGAAGAGCAGATGGATTGGAGTTACCCAGTGCGAATCTAAAGTTCTCCATGGTCACACCCAGGGAATCAAGGATCTCAGCATCGATCTCATCTTCATCCAGATCAATAAGGTCCAGCTTCTCACGAATCTGCTGCATAGCAGCCTCAGAACACAAAGAGGCGATATCAGCACCGACGTAACCATGGGTCTCTGTGGCAATGGACTCCAAGTCAACCTCCTCGGCGAGCTTCATGTTCTTAGTGTGAATTCTGAGCACCTCGAGACGGCCAGTGGCGTCTGGGATACCAATGTCAACCTCACGGTCAAATCTACCAAATCTTCTCAAAGCTGGGTCGATAGAGTTTGGCCTGTTGGTGGCGGCGATCACGACAACGTTGGATCTGGCCTTCATACCATCCATGAGGGTCAACAGCTGGGAAACAACACGTCTCTCAACCTCACCATTGGTCTTGTCACGCTTTGGAGCAATAGAGTCGATTTCATCGATGAAAATAATGGATGGAGCATTCTTCTCCGCCTCCTCAAAGGCCTTTCTCAGATTGGACTCAGACTCACCCGCCATCTTGGACATGACTTCTGGGCCATTGATCAGGAAGAAGAAGGCGCCTGTCTCGTTAGCAACAGCACGGGCCATCAATGTCTTACCGGTACCCGGTGGACCGTACATGAGAATACCCTTTGGTGGCTTGATACCAATAGCCTTGAACAGCTGCGGATGTCTCAGCGGCAGCTCAACGAGCTCACGAATCTGAGCCATCTGCTTACGGCAACCACCAATGTCATCGTATCCAACCTCATTGATATTGTTCTCCTCATCCTCTCTGTTGATTGGCTCGCCTTCACAGTGGATTATGGTGTCCTGGGCAACGATGGCGTAGTCAGCTGGCTCAACCTCGACAACCTTGAACTCCACTTGTCTCATACCACCTCTAGCAATGAAGTGATCACCCTTTCTAATTGGTCTGTATGCCTCAACGAAGTATGGCTTAAGGTACACCTCGAACAAAGAGCCCGTAAGTCCCTCCACGGTGTCTGCAATAGGAAGGACAGAGATTCTCGAGGCGTATTTGATGTCTGGGCATGGATGCACGGTGACGATGTCACCGAGTCTCACGCGCAAGTTGTTACGCACCACTCTGTTCACACGGACGGCGCCATCATCGATATCGTCGTCCACCATCACAATCAAAACGGTGTCCTTTCGCTTCTTACCCTTCACTAGCACGCTGTCACCCCTGAAGAGCTGCAGACGCTCCATAGTGTTAGATGTCATGGCGATAACAGAGTTGTCATCATTCACGGCATCGTCCACGAGCAGGGCTGTTCAATTGGTTAGTACATATCTCTTGGATCAATCAAAATATAGACTCACCATTCTCCTTCTTCTTTCTTCTGAGGATAGCGGTCGCGGTAGCGTCTTCAACTCCCTGGTCTTTGCCAGAGGCATCCAAAAGCGGCTTCTTCTTGTCAACCATTTGGATCGTGTTCTTCAAGTCCAATTGGTCAGAGTGTTATCGCTCAATTGATGAGAAATCGAGTTTAATGTTGGAGAACAAGTTTGGGATTTCGGTGGCGAATTGTTTGGAAGTGTGGCCTCGCGATTGGGATTTCGGCTCCCATGAGAAAAAAGAAGGTGCCAGAAGCCGATATCGAGATTAGCGAATACACAACAAGGGTTATGAGTTATGAGTGTCTACGATGGGGTTGAGTCGTTAGGCGTGTCAATTGATGCAGATTGGTCCTTGGCCAACTGGGGAAGAGAAGTTTAGAATCCCACAAGAGAGGTTATCTGTCTGGCGCCAACAGCGGTGGCCATGCGAAGACCCTGGGCGCCCAATGGGAAGTAGCTGACGGTGTAGTATGCGATTGCAACTACCTCAACGATACTAGCAATCAAGGTGAGAATCGTGGACTTCATCACCGCAGAGAAGTAGAGGGTCATGACAACAGAACTGAAGAAGAACACCGTGAAGGGTAATCTGGCAGCAGACGTCAAATGCTGGAAGTATGCCACAGGCCCCTGGAGTAAACCGAAAGATATGACAAAGAGTAGAGAACCTAGGGACCATAGCAAACCGAACTTACGCGGTTGAATAGCGAGCACTGGGAATAGAAGGAAGCACATGGCAAAGCATACTGCGGACCCCACCAGACATGCCACGAAGCCCATGAGGCGCTCAAAGCGCGACAGTGTGAACCATGAGGGTTCCTGGTGCGCAACAGATTCTGCGTCTTGTTGTGTAAGGGGCAGTCTGCTATACACGTCGTTGGCCGTCGAGTTGAGCTGTTCCGCCCAACCACTGAACAAAGTCTTTGCGCTTTCGTTCATGGGCGTTGAATTTGGCGCATGACTGGAGCTCCACTTGTTCCATTGTTCTCTAAGAGAAGATTCGCCTGTGTCTGCCATCGCTTTGCTGTTTTACTGTACAACGTCGAAGGTAGAAGTGTTGATTGATACGCGTGCAGATGATTCTTGTTTGGATCCGTGGGCTATGATTAAAATGGCGAAGCAGTCGCGCCAAAATGGCCGAATACGGAAAGTCACATGCCACTGCTTTGGGAAGGCACCCGCCAATTCACGGGGAACGGATGAACGTCAACTCAGCAGACTGAAAACCGAAATGCTCCCCTGCTCCAAAAGCTCGACACACAACCGCGACACAGAACACAATGACGGACGAATTCCTCAAGTTCGAGGGGGACAACTTCGGGCTTGACGACTTCCAATTCGATGTGTCCTCCACAATCCCGGAGCACGAGCTTCTGGAGTTCCATCCAACGCCCTTCAGGGGGAACGAGCCCCAGCTCAACACGATGGACCCTACACAGCTGCTCCAAACTTCTGCCACGCCACATTCAATACACGAGTCGCTTCATGGCTCTTTCAACAATAATGGCTCTCTACACAACGGCTTTGTATCGCCTGTAATGTCGCCATACACCGGGAACTCACAACTCTCGTCGAGCTTTCACCAACAACGCAAGGGTTCCATTTATGACACCCTAGAGAGCATTGCCAGCCCAGGACAACAGAGTACTGCAGATGCCCTAACGGCACAGTACTTTTCGCCACCGGCGAATAGGAGCATCCCTCACACAAACAGGAAGAGCATCTCAGGTTCATATCAACAGGGGTCATCCTTACAACATTTGCACCTTTCCGTTGCGAGTCCTGGGACATCCTTGAACGAGCCCCTGAGCCCGTACTCTTCCTTTGATGCATTGCGCTCACCGCGAATCATGGCAGCTTCGCCTGGTGCTGCTCTTAGCGTGGGTTCAGCACCGAAGCAGCAACTCTCCAAGGAGGAGAAACTTCGGCGCAGGCGTGAATTTCACAATCAGGTGGAGCGCAGACGGAGAGATCTCATCAAGGAGAAGATCAAGGAACTGGGGGTGATCGTTCCACCGTCGCTGTTACATCCGGATGATGGCAAAGAGGCCAAGGCGAGTAAGACTGTGATTATCAACCGCACTGTGCAGTACGTGGGCCATCTTCACCGTGTGCTGTCAATGCAAAGGCAGCGACGGGAGCAGCTAGAGGCTCGCATTGCACAGCTGGAGGGTTACGCTGACATGGAGACACCCACCTCCACGGAGCTCAGCGGCAGCGTAGAGAGCCGCCCTGCACAGTCTGCAACGCTCAAGCACGAAATGGACTTCGACATGAACGATCTGCTCCGAAACGAGCACTGGGACCTTGACAGTTGATTGTACGATTAACGCCGTGACGATAAATTTTGGTGTAAGCTCTTTGTAGAAGTAGCTGGCGCCGCGATCATCGCGAAAGAAGCGAGCGGTGCATGGTTATGGCGTAAATATCACCACTTTAAACAGCGCAAAGTGGTTACAAACTCGCGCCTCGTTGAGAACACAATGGGCAAGGAGAATGGGGCGAGAGGGATTTGCAATGGTGTGCCGTTGCAAATCAACCACGATCCTCACAAACCGCGCGAGGAGCATCATTACCATGACTATTACCCCGATCTCGATGAGGACGCTGCTCTCCCAGTGACATTTTCTAGCGAACAAGACGCACCGCTGAAGCCTCAACCTCGTGTTCATGGTCTCAATGCCCCTCTCTTTAAGCAGATTCCCAAAGAGGTACTACCCAGGGACAACTCGCGAATCCATAAGAGCCTTGCAAGACTTGGATACAGACTCAACACGATGACTACGGTGACAAGCGCGTACATCAGGGAGAATTCGCAATTCGCTGACATAGAGCACAACAATGACTTCTTCAGAGACATCTCGCCGAACCAGATGAACTTCAAGGTTGCCTACGACATGGATGAACAAGACGACTACTACCTGGCCTACCTCAATGACACGCGAACTAAAAAAATAAGCAGAGAGCTTCTAGAGTGTGCTATGACGGTCCTGGAAAATGAGTGGTATCATCTAGAGCGTAAGATACCTCCGAAGATCCGTACCTCATATGCCAATTCTGATGAGATGAGTCTAAAGGCCTCCGCTGCCAGGGCATTTACAGAGCTCTATGGCTCTGATGACGGCATTGGGGTCTCTGTCCACGATGAGCAAGCATGTGCAGTGTGTGATGGAACGGAATGTGACAACACGAATGCCATTGTTTTCTGTGATGGATGTGATATCGCTGTGCATCAAGACTGTTACGGAGTGATTTTCATCCCAGAGGGACAATGGCTATGTCGAAGATGCATGGTTTCTAAAAAGCGCAAGATCAGATGCCAGTTTTGTCCTTCCACCACCGGTGCATTCAAACAGACAGAGAATGGCCTTTGGTCTCATGTTTTGTGTGGGCTTTGGATCCCAGAATTGTATTTCGCCAGTGCAGGACACATGGAGCCCGTTGAGGGGATAGAGACCATCCCAAAGGGGAGATGGAAGCTTCAATGTTACCTTTGCAAACAGAAGATGGGTGCTCCGATCCAATGTGCGAACAGGAATTGTTTCCTCGCGTTCCATGCCACATGTGCCAAAAGAGCAGGTTTGGAGATGACCATGAAAAATGGCGTACAAGGTGCGGTGTTGGATAAGGGAACAATGACATCATGGTGCCATAAGCATACCTCGAAGGAATATCTACAGGACAATGATGTCCTCTCGAGGATAAACAAAACGATGCTCTATTTCGCAACCGTGGGTTCCAGTCACTATCAAAAAAGTACAACGTTCCAAGTGGAGAAGAAGTCCACAAACAAGAGGTGGAAGAACTCATGTGGCACACCACTACCGCCCAACTACTTTATCACTGTCCTGGAAAGGTTTTTCTCCAAGTTGAAAGTACATGATAGTGATGACCTAGCGCTGAAGTTCACCAAGTACTGGTCTATGAAGCGTGAGACCAAGCGTGGAGCCCCGCTAGTGAGGCGAACCGATGCAACGGCTTACAGCGGTGGTAATCCAGATGACATACCGGAGAAACTTTCGTTTGCAAAGAAGCTTCTAGGGGACATTGCGAAGCTGGAGGAGATAAGCTCATTGCTCATAAAGAGAGCCGATCTGGAACTTCAAGCGCAGCAACAGGAGTGTAATCTTGTTCAATCGGTCTACTTCCCGTACAGTGTGGTCTTGAGCGATGTCATGGACAAGATTCTCAAGATTGACTCCTCACGGTTTCTCGTGGATGTTCAGACCGAATGCCTCAATCTCGGCCAAATGAGGGACAAAGTGTACAGTAACGTATACCGGTCCATAAATGACTTTATATCGGATCTGGAAGCCTTCCTCGTGGCTATTGAGAGGATGAACCAACCAGTACTGCTGAAGGCAATGCGCAGGATTACAAAAGAAGTACTAGGGGACATACAGGCGATCAAGGATTCTAATTTAGACGGGGCATTGGCTGGTTGTGAAGTGGATGGCCTAACAATAAGATCCACACTGGAATATAATGGGTTTGACGTGATGCTGGATGTCGGCCTCAGTGACATTGAATGACATGGACTAAGTGCCTAAGTATTGTACACGTACTAGCCACTGTGGCTTTGCTTACGTCACGTGACATTTGTCAAATTGTGGCGCAGCTGATTGCATCGTGCAGTTGCAAGATGTGCAAGCCGAAGCTGGAGAAAAGTTTCCATGTCCACAATGTCAGCAGCACATCCACGATGGCTGAACTGGACTCGAGTTGGAGTCGCAAGGCCAAGGATGTTGCCTCGGGGTTTGCTGGCGGTGCAGTGCAAGTGCTCATTGGTCAGCCATTCGATCTGGTCAAAGTGAGACTCCAGACGGGACAGTTCAAGAGCCCAATCGAAGTGGTGACTTCAACGTTGAAGAACGAGGGACTTGCAGCATTCTACAAGGGAACACTTCCGCCGTTGATCGGGGTTGGTGCATGTGTCTCTGTGCAGTTCTATGCCTTCCACGAGGCAAGAAGACAGCTCCTTCAGCGATTTTCAGATCCAGGACAGAAAGATCTTAGTCTGAAGCAGTTCTATCTAGCTGGTGCATTTGCTGGTGTTGTCAACACTCCTATCACGGCACCAGTAGAGCAGCTGAGGATCATCATGCAAACTCAGCCGAGTGGTGCTAACAAGGTCTACAATGGCCCAAGAGATGCGTTGAAGAAGATCTACAACTCCCATGGCACTAAGGGTCTCTTCAGAGGATTCAATATCACTTTGGCGAGAGAGGCCCAGGCGTATGGTGTGTGGTTCATGACTTATGAGTTCCTCATAGAGCAGGCTATCAAGAGAAAGGGAGGCGAACGCAAAGATCTCTCCACGCCAGAGCTCTTGGTGTGTGGTGCGCTTGCTGGTGATGCCCTATGGTTATCTTCGTATCCATTAGACGTGGTGAAGAGCAGGCTACAAAGTGATGCGTTTGGCGAGAAGGCCAAGTTCAAAAATTCACGGGATGTGTTCCAGACGATCTGGAAAGAGAGTGGTGCTCTTGGTTTCTGGAGAGGTATTACGCCAACGCTTATTAGGGCCATCCCGTGCAGTGCTGGAACGTTCGCCACGGTGGAGCTCACACTGAGATTATTAGGATGAAATATCGTTCATTAGTGCATGCCTAGAAGTGTATGAATCTCTGACTCAATGTAGAATCTTCATGGGTCTCCTTTGTGATCTCATCTGAATCGATCTTAGCCTTGATCAACCTATGAACATCACCAACGAACTCCAGGTATGATTCCGTGCGGTCCAGTGCCCTATCCTCTACGAGAAACTCCCCAAATTCGAACTCGTTCCCGTCAATACCTTGTCTGCATAGTTGAATACCGAGCGTTCCCTGATTCATATATGAGCTGAAGAAATCCACAATATTATGAGCCTGTTTGGAGATATGCGTTCCCGTCTGCGGCAGTTCCGTGAGGAAGGCAGATATATTGACCAATGAGTCAACGCCAAAGAGATCCTGCAGCAACAATGGGCTTACTGCACTGTGTAACCATAGGAACAACTTTACGCCATTGAACACAAAGTATGCTGCTCCGTAGTGTAATGACTGCGATGAGGCACGGGCGTCCTCTGGAAGAACAAACTCCCCTTCAGAATCATATGTTGCATGATCAGGAGCAAGATTCACAAGGTTGACGAGTCGTGGATAGAGCTTCAGCAATAGTTTATCCAATGTTAGAGAGTTGAGCTCAAAGTAATCATAAACGGCCAAGTTGTTGCTCAAAGATGTTTTGAAGATGCGAGATTTCTGAAATGAGCTGATGAAGGCAGAAAGGGTGTTCAAGCTATCTGGAAACACAAGCTGAGTTGGTAATAGGTTTGTGTTCGCTGCAAGTGCTCGGTACTGTGAAAATATTTGAACCAGCTTATCCTTTGTTGAGTTCTTCACTTCAATTGGATTTTGTTTTGAAATGTAATGCAGACAGTTCTTGACAATGATATCCACAATAGTGTCTTGATCAGCAAAGGCAAATACGTTGCTGATGTCATCAGTCACTGCTGCCACTACGTTCACCACACGCACTCTCCGTTGTCCATCAACGCCTGTATAAAGAACAGCGGATTGGAAGTGCACATCCTTGTGAACGTCGAGCTTTCCATCATACGAGAATAGAACTGATACCTGTTGGTTAGATGTGAGTACAGGGACCACTAATTCGGTGTTCAAGGTGTCAATGTTTCCATAAAGGCTGGAGACTTGGATTCCAGTAGAGGACCGCACTTTGAGCTGTCCTTGATAGCCACGAGTATTCAGTACCGCTGCCCTAATATCTTCAGTGTACTGCAATTCATCCCTCTCAACGATAAAGTTAGAATAGAGCTTCAGCATACCAGCAGTTCTCGCGACAACGTTTGCTGAATTGATCAGATCAACTGAACCCGAGCAAGTGACGAAGAGGTCAAGGCCGACGTTGGCTGCAAGATATGCGTCTGCCAACCTCTGATAGAACTCATTGGAGCACTTGTATGTCTCCGGAACAAGACCCTTGAGTTCATTCACGGCAAGTGCACCCACGCCCCATGTAGGTAGTTTCGAAAGTGTTGCCACAACTTTACCTCCACCGACCAACTTCAAAGCCTCAAGCGCATAGTTCAATGCAGCGCCATACGCCACTTCAGCGGTCTTAAAGTCTGCAAATATTTCGTCAACCTTGTTCAATGCATCATGGATCGCATACTGGTATTGTTCCGGGTCCACAAACAAACCTTCATTCAGTGGGACAAAGACATCCTCAAGGTCTGACACAATCAAGAGTTGGGCACGCTCTGCTGTGAGGTCAAAGAAGTGAATCCTCTGGTCGTAAGCGATGATACCTACAGCCGTACCAGGTTCTAAATCATTCAGCAGTGATCTGATAGCATCCGTCGTAGCACGCACCGCATCCTGGTGGGCAGAGACATCAATAAGGAATAGCACACGAAGTGTTTCGGGCTTAGTTTCTTGAGCCCAGTGACTCTCAGGAACGAGGAAGTCCACAACACCGCTATGAAGCTCAGGGCGTTGCTGGGCATCGACACGGTGTCCACTGACGTCCAGTGGTGCCTGATACTCCGCGGGAACGGTGGAGACCACACCACAGAGATTACAAACGAACTTCTGCTCGTGTGTAAACCGGAAGTGTGGGTTCAGGTATGCTCGGCACCGGCGACACCGGATTGGACCATCTGCGCGTACATCCACCTCAGGAACAGGAGCTTCACCAGGTAAGATTGGCGCAAAGGGCCGCAGACAGAGTCCCAAGGGCAGTTTTGAAGCAGCCCGCAGAGTCTCAGAAGCTGGAACGCTATACAGCGTGAGCCTGGCGAAATGCGGTGACGCTGTACCTTGGTCCACGCAACGAATGTGGGCAGTGGAAGGCGGTGGGAGTGCATTCTCGAACGATTTGAACGGCGCCTTGCCAAATTCCAGACTGGCACGGTGACGTTGAAATGCCACCGATAGTGTATCTCCCTGAGCCGGTTGTGCTGATTGGTCCTGTTCGGGGTGGCCAGGGAATACTGGCTGTGCTGGCTGGGCAGGAAGCGCCGCTTGAGCTGGTAATGGCTCCATTCCGGGATACTCCCTGTGTCCTCTTCTCTTTCTACGCGGGTCCACCGCAAGCTGCTCGAACCCGGCGCTCAATTGCTCGGCCATTGGTGGGATTCTATGGGGACGCCGGGGGAGTTGGCTTGGTGATCTTGATTTGGTGAATATCTGTTGGAACTCCGCGCCCCGAGGAATCCTGAAAACGCGTAAACATTCGGAAAGTACACACACAAAACGAAGGATCTGCACGGCCCGCTCTCCCTCCCAATACCAGTATGGGCGTTCCACAGCTCTTGCCGCAGCTCAAGGACATCACTGAAACGGTGTCCCTCGAGGAGTTCCGCGGGAAAACCCTCGCAATTGACGCGTACTCCTGGCTTCACAAGAGCGTCATGTCATGTCCTGTGGAATTGGGGAGGGGCCTCTACACGGACAAATACGTCAACTACTTCCGCAAGCGCATTCGCATGCTCCGTAACTTTGGTGCAGAGCCTTACTTCGTCTTTGATGGCGACAAGTTTGCCAGCAAGACGAGCATAGAGAATGGTAGAGAGAAGTTACGACAGGAAAACAGAGAGCTTGCACTTAAATGTGCTGAGCAAGGTGATAATAAAACTGCTTGGAAGCACTTCTTGCTCTGTGTGGATGTGACCCCACAGATGGCCAAGTCTGTCATAGAGATGCTTAAGCTGGAGGGCATCAAATTCATCGTTGCGCCTTATGAGGCTGATGCACAGATGGTGTTTCTTGAAAAGGTTGGTCTTGCTGATGGCATCCTCAGCGAGGATTCCGATCTATTGGTCTTTGGAGCACAGTGTCTTTTGACCAAGCTCACAGATACCGGGTTTTGCTGTCGTATTAGACAGTCCAATTTCAAGAATTGCAAGATCGCACCGCTTGGGCTTCTCTCGTCGGCACAGCTCCGAATGGTTGCATGCTTAGCCGGATGTGATTATACCAGCGGTGTGCCGAATGTTGGAATAGTCAAGGCGTTCAAGCTCGTCAAGCGTATGGGCACGATGAAGAAATGTTTAATGAGTTTGAAGCTTGAAGGCAAGATCTCAGTACCAGCGGATTTTGAAGAGCAGTATGAGAAGGCAGACATCTCATTCCAGTTTCAAAGAGTGTTTGATCCAAGAACGGATAAAATGACCACTTTGAACGAGATCACAGGTGCGTTCACTGACCATGTCCATTTGCAGGAATGTATTGGGCCACTTCATGATATCGAGATACATAGGAAAATTGCCCACGCAGAACTCGATCCTATGACAAAGGATAAGTTGAACACAAGAGAGGTGAGCTTGTCATTACTCAGGGCGGAGAATGCTGGGAAGAGTGTCGGCTCAAAACCGGCAACAAGATCACTCACGACCCCAGCGCCAAAAGTCACCGCTAAGGTTCGAAGCATTGACACTTTTTTCAAGCTGAGCCAACCCTCCACTGGGAAGGATTCCGTACGAGAGTCAAGCGTGACTAAAAGACGCAGGTTGTTTCAGCCTGTTGGTGTTCAGGGAACGAATAGTAAATTCTTCGCAGCACGAGGTGGATTAAAGGCGGAGACTCCTCAGACGAAGGAACCAGTGCAGAAAGAAGAACCATGGGACAACGGCCTGAAAGATGCCACTCTAGTAGCAAAAAAGGACTCGCCAGCCAAGAAATCGAGCCCTTCTGTGGATGGATCATCATTCTTGCAGGGCTTGCAATCAAGTGATTTTGACCTGACGGACCCAGATGACAACGACATGGGCCATGACTTGGAGGAGACACCTACAAAGCCGAGCTTGGTTGGTGCATCCGTCATACCCAGTATACAATCCTCACCAGTTTCCGAGCCGACAGCGGAGGTGAAGAGGGGGTTATTCGACAAGTTTGGATTCAGACAGCCAGCAAAGACATCAATTCAACAACAACAACAGAATGCCAACCGCCCACTGAAGCGCATTCCGCTCTCTTCGAAACCGTTCAGCGGCAATGTCACGACGATCAAAACCAAACAAGGCATGTCGCGGAACCTGACACTAGACAGTTTCATCTATAGAGCATGATATGTTCGTGGTTCCCCTTGTAGAAGTGGCAGCGGTGCAAGTCGTGGTGTCCTGGTGTGTCACATTACATGAGCATCACATAATCTCTGAGGTGCATGGATGTGTGGCCCGCAACACCAAGCCCGCAGCAGAATCATGCAACTTTTTAATCGTACGATAACGGGGCGTGGGAGCGCTGAGGGCAAAAAAGTGAGCTGTTGTTGAAAAGTTGATGACCTCGTAAACCCACTCGAATAAAATAGTGAGCTCACTCCAACCACTTTGTACGGGTGAAGAGCTGTTTACACATATCGACTGGGCGAATACACACACCACGGCAATGGCATATGCTTTTGAAGACTACGACGCGTTCCTCTCCTCGTTCGGTGGATCAGCACAGCCAATACAGCACAATGCCTCCTTGTCCACCAATGACGAAACGGATGTGTTCAGCGATTTGTATCCTGAACTCCAGCCGCAGCTGGCCTTAGACGGTGAGCTCTCCCCATACTCCAATGAGAGCTCTCCCAGTCATCCGAATCAAGGACAGCCTGACCTTTTCGCAAACTTTGGCTTCAGCAATGATTCCTCCTTTGGGAATGTTGTCAAGGTGGATCATGAATCATCCCAGAGCAGCGCCTCGAGCTCCCCACACGACTCCGGTATCAATGCCAAGGTCAGACTCGGCAATGCTGTGCCGCATGGAAGCTCCATCATGAAGCGTGCAGCAAAGAAGGAAAAGTCATCACACAACATGATTGAAAAGAAGTATAGAACAAACATCAACGATAAGATCGTTGCACTGAGAGACTCTGTTCCAGCGCTCCGTGTGCTGGTGGAAAGTGGAGATGAAGACCAGGATGACTTGGAGGGGTTGCAGCCTGCAAAAAAGCTCAACAAGGCTACGATTCTATCAAAGGCTACAGAGTACATCAAGCACTTGGAGGCCAAAAATGATTCGTTGAAGGCTGAGAACGATGAGCTCAGATCATCGTTCTACGGTGTCTCAAACATGACACCAGTAAGCTCCGTTTCCTCTTCGAGATCAAACACCTCGGCTCCACTCTCCTTTGGAAATAAAGTACTTCTAGGTGGGATGGCCTGCATGGTGGGCACAGGTTTGAGCGATGATTTCGGAAGCATGGATACGAAATCCTTGTTTGCCATGCCAGTGTTTGGTAACGGATCGATGGGATATCATGCCCTGAGTAAGCCTATGGTGGTGCTCCTAAAATCCCTGTTGGTGCTTGGCGTTCTATTACGCCTGGTGCTTCCAATGCTGTCATCAGTCAAGAAGGAGAAAGCGGAACAGATTGAGATTGTTAGTGATGACATCAGAGATCTCAAGACCAGATCAGTGGCATCCACTTTCAAGTCAAGCTCGGACTCAAACAATGAATACGTGAAGAACGCGATCTTCAGATCTGTGATGCTCAAGGCACGTTACTCGGTATCAGGCTCACTCACCAGAAGCTTGGTCAACGTCTATGTCAGCCATCTCTGGACCTACCTGAAACAGATCAAGCTTGATACCACTGCTCCAGACTATGAGGCCTTGAATACCGTTCTTACAATGGAGAACGAGGAGACTATTGACTGTGATGCTTACATCAACAGACTGGCTACTTATGGTGCTTCCTCGGCGAACAGTCTATCCACCACTGCTGTGCTGTTTAACTTGATCAACGAGTCGAAGTCCCATACATTGCTAAAAACCTTCATGACACAAACGTTGGCCACCACAGAGACGATTCCCCAAATTGCAAAGGCATTCGTTTCTGAGATTGATGAGCGCAATATCGAACTTCTGACACTTCTTGATCCAACTGAGGACCATCTTTCTAGCTTCAAAGCTCTTTTGGAGGCATCCAGCTTGCACAGTCTACATTCTGATGACACTCTGGTGTTGATATCGGCTGTTGTTCAGAATCTGATTTATGAAAAGAAGGACTATGCAGCTGCCTGCAGATGGTTCCTGAAGATTGACACGGACCGCCACACAGACTTCACACTGATGGGGTTCACAGCGCTCTACATGGCGGTGCTCTCCATGTTGACTCATGATTGCCATGAGCTCAATGACGAAAGTGTCATTGCAAAGGTTGAGGGGATTTCTGGTGTGCTTAGAATCTGGCTGGGTAAGTCCAATGGTTCAGTGCTCCATCACAAGAAGAGATCGCAACTCATTGATTACTTTGTTAACGTGAGTCTGAGGATCAATGGGCTCAAGGGCGGGAACTGATAGATGATGACTGGTAATGATCATGGTATATGGGAGGAATTTAGTATGCATTTATGAAATGTGGTGTACCAATCACCATACAAAACTGAATGAGTGTAGGAGTATAACACTGGTCTTAGTCCACTGTACGCAGTCCATGCTGTGTGGACGCACTCAGAGTCACACGCTACCGATTTAGTTCCACAGTATGTCCAGCGTCATCACCGCGCCGACGTCTGCCAGTTCTGTGACTGCTAATTTCCCAACCAGTGTGTCCGGAACCAGCTTGATTCCCGATTTTTCAACACAGACTCGCACAACCCGAAGCATTGAATGTTCGGATGTTTTGGCTCCCCTGGGTGTGGCGCAAACCGTGAAATCATGGTGCTGTCCGCACACAGTGAAAAAAAACCCTAGGCCAATCTCGAGTCTCTGGTTAACAGTCAAACATATCAAAAATGTCTACCGTTTCTAGGTATGTGCTACACGCGAGCGACTGCAGTGCCCATGAGTGTCTGAGAGGATTCGTCTTTATCCCCGTGACGGGACGATATTATGCGAAATTCATTGTGACACGCAGATGTCAAAGGCCAATTCAACCTCAAACACTTCAAGATACTGGAGGCCAAACATTTCCTCCCTCACTCAATACTAACCAGTACCAGCGACTTGATCTGGGCCCTCACCTCTAAGCAGTCTTCCTTCTTGGTTAAGCGCTCCCACACTGTTCTCTCTAGAGACCCATTGAACATCTCTGGTAAGAACACCAAGACCTCCTCCGGTCTTGTCAACGAGAAGGCCATCGGTATCACCCAGGTGAACGGCAGAATCTTCGTCCAATCCAAGATTGCCAAGAACACCAACAAGCCAGCTAAGAGCATTGCTACTACCTCTTTCAACCAGTACAAGTCCCCAAGAAAGACTGCTCTTGCCGTCTCCAACTTGACCAAGGGTTACAGAGATGACTTGAGAGCTGTTGCCGTCAAGAGAACCTCCCAGTACTCTAGATCCAACAAGGGTAAGAAGACCTACGCCGCTACTTCCAGAAAGTGAGCTGCTTGTCCCCGTCTAATTCATGAAATCGTTCTGTACATTATTGGTGCTTGTAGCTGTAAGCTTGAGGTCAATTGACTGAGTAGCACGCTGAGGTGGCATGTAGCGGGTATGAATGATATAAGCGCTTTAGTGAATGTGTCTTCGACCTTATTCTCGATCGCGGCTTTGATAAGTTGATCCCGATTTAACTGTCACCACAACGCGTAGACTGAACACAACCCACAGATGCCACCGTATGTGATACCCTTTGGCAATTCGCCTCAAGTACTGACATTTTGCAAGTAAGACGGATCCATTTGCTAACGGATTTCAGTACACCAAGACACAAGGGCTGAAGTACAAGTTTGGGGCCCACGTTGGAACAAGCGGAGGTGAGTAGTAGACAAGCTTTGATTCACCAGCCACTAACGATCAAGGTGTTTCCAGTGCTGTTCTGAATGCAAGAAACATTGGGTATGTGAACTGTTCGACTATTCTTGACCAACTGAACTAACTATGAAAGTGCCAACTCCTTCGCTCTCTTCATAAAATCTCCCAGAAGGTGGGAGTCTCCCCCAATAACCGATGCTGAGGCATCAGAGTTCAAAAGATTATGTGAGGTACATGGCTATGACCCTAAAACGTGAGATTATCACCTTCATTCCGTGATCAGTATCGCTTACTAACCATCAAAGTGATGTCCTACCCCACGGCTCATACTTTATCAACCTTGCCAATCCCGAGAAGGAGAAGGAAACAAAGGCCTACAATGGGTTTCTAGATGATCTTCAGAGGTGTGAAAAGCTTGGTATTGGCCTCTTCAACTTCCATCCAGGCTCCAGTCTCGGTTCGGACCATGATGAGGCGATCAGTAGACTAGCTGAGAACATCAACAAAGCCATCGAAGAGACTTCAACCGTTAAGATCGTCATTGAAAACATGGCGGGCCATGGACACCTCCTTGGTTCCAAATTGGAGGATTTGAGGGATGTCATTAACCTTGTTGTAAAGAAAGATCGTGTTGGTGTGTGCCTCGATACATGTCATTCGTTTGCAGCTGGATACGACATTCGCACCGAAAAAGGATTCAACAAGTTCATTGCAGACTTTGACGAGATTGTTGGTGCTGAGTACCTCTCTGCTATCCACTTGAACGACAGTAAGGTTGATCTTGGAGCCAATAGAGACCTTCATCAAAGGCTTGGGTGGGGTTACATGGGACTGGAAGTGTTTAGAGTCATTGCTAACCATCCAAGAATGGAAAATATCCCAATCATCCTAGAGACGCCGTCCAGTGGGGGCTCAACGGTCTGGGGAGATGAGATCAAACTTTTGGAAAGCATGAAAGGGAAATCTGCTGATGACCCTGTTATACTGGCTAAAGCGTCAGAGGAAGAGAAGAGTGGTATGAAGGAGAGAGTTGTCAGCAAACCAAAGAAGGCACCAAAGGCTTCGAAGAAAAGAGCTGCTGAGAACGATAGTATCATCAAGAAGATGCAAAAGAAGTGATCAAGCACTTTCATAAATAAGTCGAATAAAATTGCCTAACCATAAACTCACAGGATCCTAAACTCACCTCAACTCGGGCGTTGCTACCTTCTAGCATGCTCCTCTAGCATGCTACCTTGTTTTTCACCCCTGCTAGATACGCACCCAATATCGAAAGGTTTGACACCCAGACCTAAGGTGAATGTAGTATCGCGGCTCTCTACGACCCCTGAGACTTTCTGCAGGAATATTCTTAAACACCTCCCAATTGACCAACAGCGTCTTCATGTCACATATAGGAGCTAGGGTCTAATAAGCCACCAGAGCCTTCGCTCGCACTATCGACAAAGGCGGATCTTGTGGTGCCATCAATCCACTTTTAGTCCTGGGACTGAGGCCAATGCCACCCGAGATGAGCGCTGGCCTGAAACAATCACGCTCCAAGGCCGCAAAATAGGGTGAGAAGCAAAGAGTAACAGGCTCTGAGTGGTTGTGTTTTGGGACGAGATGTATTTTATAGCCAATGCACATTGCAATGGAGCTGCGATGGCTTTAACACGCGATGCAGGGCAGATCTTCGCGTTCAAGTTTGCATTGGGTGTTGCCGATCTCAGTCAATTGGCGGCCGATTCCAATATGAATTAGACCATTGTACTCTTCGTGTCTTCTACTGCCTCTGGTCCCGAAATTACCCCCATAACCAATGGATATGGTGTTCAAATTGGGTCTGTTCTCTGGGATGTTCTGCCGCTATCCCCGGTGACGCGCACCCATGCACAGCTCATGCAACGATTGCATCCCTCGAAGTGCCAAACTACTCAATGTGCCACGCCTAAATGAGGGTCAGACACCAACTCTGAGGCCACTCCATGCAACACCAAAAAGAGCAATTGACACCCGGTGATCTTCCTCGGCTACAGGTAAAGATGTCGGAGGCACCCAGTGCACCCTTTTCCACGCGGTTCCGCAGCTTGCTCCGACTATAAAAGCTGGTGATGAAGCCCTCTTATTGACGTGCTTCCTGCTCTTCATCAACCAACTAATATATTCAAACACAATGAAGTTCACTCTTGCTCTTGCAGCTATCGCCGCCTCCGTCTCTGCCATTGCCGTTCCAAAGGCCCAGGCTTGGGCCGATGCTACCCCAGAAGGTGCTGCTGTCGCTGCTGCCTACGCTGATGCTTACGCCGAGGCCATCGCCATTGGACATGCTGACCCTGCAGCCTATGCTGAGGCTGCCTCAACCGACGACTGTGCTGACTACACCTGTCACATGAACTGTGGTCTTATGATCGTTGCTGGCCAGGCTTGTTCCACTAACACTGCGAACACCTTCGAGGGGCCTTACAAAGGTGACTGTCTGTGTAACGACGACAAGTCCACTGATTTCCAGTCCTACTACGATGCATGTATGGACTGCGGCTGGACATTGTGGAAATACTATGGTGGTTACTTGGCTGATGCCCTTGCCCAGTGCAACGCGGATTACCCAACCATCTCCACCGAGCCAACTGGTACCTCTAGATGTGCTACCACGGTGACCTCTTCTTACACCACTGACCCAAACATTAACTACTCCACTTTTGTTTGAACACCCTTGTTGTGTGTTTGGCCATTAGTGGGCTCTTGAGACCAAGCTGCTGGAAGCGTGTTTATGACTTTCAATCCGTGGCCCTTTTAACCTATATGTAGTCGCAATGGATCGCCACTCAGCAGCTCCATTTAAAGAAGTGAAGTCGTTTCTTCCAACCTAGAGAGGGGCTGCGAGGTTGCAAACTTGCACCACCCACACAATATCTACCATTGCGTCCAAATTCAGAATTAAAGTCAGCTTATCTATTTACATCACTTCACTCATTTATCTGGCGGAAGCTCAAACCCGACATGATTAGCAGTCTTTCTAATTTTGTCCGTCTGGGTCATGCTCAATCCAGGGTTATATCTCTCTATGAGAACGTTGTACTGGCGATGATACCCCAGGAAGTTTGCAATGTCATTGATATGTTCCACGCTGTGGGCCGATTCTGTCGATATCTTCACTCCAGCGATCAGTCTGGGATCCACTTCAACGGCTGGGTCAGTGATCTTCTTCTTGAGCTCATCGAGCTTGGACTGGATCTCCGTGGTCTTGGCCGTGTCCTTCGCCTGGATGGCATTGATGCGCTGGTATGTCAGAAGGGCGATGCGCTTCTTCAGCTCCTGCGCATCCTGCTTCTTGGCCGCAGCCTTGGAGTTTACCAGCAGCTGCTGGTGCAATGCCTTGTAAGCAGCTTTGGCAGACATCGTGACGCTTAGGGTGTGCACTGGTCGGCCAACTTGCTGTAGTTCGGTGGTAAATCGTTCAATATCAAATGAGTTCGCGAATCCTCAGCGGAGGTGGGGGGGAGGGGAGGGGTTACCCGGTATGCCGATTGTCGCTCCAGATGTCCCGATTTGCGCGGGCCTGATCACGCAGTTCGGATCCGAGCTTTTCGAGCCCAGAGCGCAGAGGCAGGAGGGGCCGCTTTCCAAAGTTTACAAGTTGGATTCCAAAACCCACACGGATCCGACACTAAAAGTCGATACACATCCCCTTGCCCAACCCGTGCGCAAATGTTGAGAGCCAACTTCCAATTGCAGTCCAAGAGAACATATGCCTCCGTCTCTGAGGCCCTGCTGCCAAAGAAGTACGGTGGTCGCTACACCGTCACATTGTTGCCAGGTGATGGTATTGGTAAGGAGATCACCGACTCTGTAGTCGAGATCTTCAAGGCCCAGAGGCTCCCGATTGACTGGGAGACCATCAACGTCTCCGGCTCCGAGAAGAACAAGGAGGGGGTC
This sequence comes from Williopsis misumaiensis, assembly GCA_003707745.2. NCBI lineage: Eukaryota > Fungi > Ascomycota > Saccharomycetes > Phaffomycetales > Wickerhamomycetaceae > Williopsis > Williopsis misumaiensis. Next base: position 111,831 of record PPLI02000028.1, read on the forward strand.
AAAGAGGCTGTCGACTCTCTCAAGAGAAACAAGGTCGGCTTGAAAGGAATCTGGCACACAGAGCTGTCCCAGTCCGGACACGGCTCGCTCAACGTTGCCTTCAGAAAGCAGCTCGACATCTACGCCAACGTGTCGCTCATCAAGAACATCCCAGGTGTCAAGACCAGAATGGATGGCATTGACCTCGTCTTGATCAGAGAGAACACCGAGGGTGAGTACTCCGGTCTGGAGCACGAGTCTGTTCCAGGTGTCGTTGAATCTCTCAAGATAATCACCAAGACTAAGTCTGAGAGAATTGCCAAGTTCGCTTTTGACTTTGCTAAGAAGAACAACAGACAGACCGTCACCGCCGTGCACAAAGCCAACATCATGAAGTTGGCTGATGGTCTATTCAGACAGACAGTGAAGACCGTCGGTGCCGAGCAGTACCCAGAGCTCACCGTTAATGACATTATCGTTGACAACGCCTCCATGCAGGCAGTTTCTAACCCACAACAGTTTGACGTGCTTGTCACTCCAAACTTGTACGGTGCCATCCTTTCCAACATTGGTACCGCACTCATCGGTGGCCCAGGCTTGGTGCCTGGCGCCAACTATGGCCGTGAGTACGCCGTCTTTGAGCCGGGTTCCAGACATGTTGGTCTTGACATTGGTGGTCTGGGTGTTGCCAACCCAACTGCCATGATCCTCTCATCTACTCTTCTCCTTAGACACTTGGGTCTCGATGCTGAGGCTGACAAGATTTCCGACGCCGTGTACAAGGTGATCGCCGAGGGTAAGATCACCACCAAAGATATTGGTGGTTCTGCCTCCACCAAGGAGTTCACCAACGCCATCATTGACGAGTTGGCTGCTTAAACCTGACGACTAACGTTCTTTCCTATTATAGATATAACCTTGGATTGGAACCCCTCTTTGTAGGTGTAACCTTCGTTCATCGTCGGTTACCTCTACCCGATAGGGTATTAGCTGCCATCTAATGCTCACGAAAGTCGACGTCTCCGTAGCAGTTTGCCGGCAGTTCGCTGAGCAATCGGCGCCGCTTAGCGCAACAGTGCATGATCTTCGTCTCTACAGACTGAATTAGCAAAGGGTATCGTCATATATTCAAAGACAAGAGAAGGTGAAAGGTGTAAGAACTTAGATAAGCATTAGGGTGCCCAAAAGGACAAAGAAAGTAGAACCGGCAACCTTCATAGCAGCACCTTCGAAAGTGGAGACGGCTGCAGTGGAGGAGGCGGAAGAAGTAGAAGCACCGGTGGAAGCAACGGTCTCCGCGGTGGCAGAGGTGGTCTCCTCAACAACAGTAGAGGTCAGCTTCAGGGTCGCAGTGCTGGTGTTGTGCTCAATGACAACAGTGGACTCAGCCTCAGCAGTATTACTAGAACCGGTCAATGGGCAGTACGTGGTGTACGTAGTAACAGCCCCACCAGCGGTCGTACTTAGCACGGCCACACCGGTCGTCAATGGAACCTCAGAACACTTCTCCGACCCACAGGAGGTGACGGTCATCACGGTCTTCTCAGTGGTCTTCTCAGTGGTCTTCTCAGTGGTCTTCTCAGTGGTGAGTGTGCAATATGTGGTGTACTCGGTAACCTCCCCACTGATAGTCTGAGTCACAACAGTGACGCCAGTGGTGAATGCCACCTCGGAACAGGCACTGTCAGAGCACGAAGTCACAGTGACCAAAGTGGTGGACTGGCCGTCGTCGGTGGTGCTGGTGGCGGCGGTGCTGGTAGTTCCGTTGGTGAAGACAACCGAAGTGCTGGACGAGGCGGCAGCGGACTCGGAGGAGGAAGCAGCAGCAGACTCGGAGGAGGAAGCAGCAGCAGACTCGGAGGAGGAAGCAGCAGCAGACTCGGAGGAGGAAGCAGCAGCAGACTCGGAGGAGGAAGCAGCAGCATCCGCAGTTATGGTCGACGCCAAGTCGTACAAGAGCCCGGCTCTCTTCCTCAACTTCTCACCATCCAGAGTTGTGATCACCAGGTGGGCATACGACGTGAAGA
>PPLI02000029.1:0-104530 GCA_003707745.2 Williopsis misumaiensis
GGAGGCGACTGTTACTGGGGGAAATTCCGCATAGACCACAGGTGCAATCCCAGCCTGCTGTAACCGTCAAACAACAAGCATTATCGCTGTCTTGTCCAGTTGCCTCGTCGTCCGAGAGTATCTCTGATGTCATGTTACCCGGCCTTGAGGGCCTTTGCGCGAACTCGTTCTTTGTGTCACCACCGAGCGAAGCCTGAGAGAATTCATGGAGAAAACCTCCCAAGTAGATGGAGGGTAGTGTCTTAGAGGGTAAAGTCAGCATTTCCAGTGGGTGGTATTGGCGGATAGTGCTGTTATCAATGCATCTCAAATAGCGAATAAATTATGCCAACTCTCCCGTTCAAGCATTTTACCATTGGAGAAACAGAGACCGCCACATTTGACTCGATATTCGTTTATAATTTTACAATCCATGCTACGCCATTGTGCACGATAGCGAGAGTTATCTAACGATATAGAAAGCCACATACCGATACGCACTACACCCATCGAGATTATCTTGACAAAAATCACTTTTTAAATACCAGACGCCATAAATGGTGCAATCGACGTCTTATGCTGCTTCACATTCAACACCCTTTTCTTCATCTTGCCATCATTATGCATCTTCTTAGACACACGTACCCGAGGCTCAATGACCAGAGAGCGATTGTATAGCTCGTCGATGCTCTTTACATCTGAGAGCCAATACATAATGGCACCTTGTGTCTCCTCATTGACTCTGATATTGTACTTAAGATGTTGGTACCTCGACATCTCCCTGAGGATAGCCATTGTCTTTGCACGCTTGGAAAAATTCACAAGCTTGGGATCGCCATGGAGGTAATCTGGATTACCGTTTGTGGTGAACGTGAGATCAGAAAGGAAAACACCAAGGAATGGCACGCAAGGTTGATCCGAAATGAAACGCAGATGCTCTCTGTACTCACTAAAGTTTCTCGATGAGTTCATAAGATCATTCAAGTTGTTCTTCTTGTTTTGCGTTGCCTCTGGAACCAGATCCCAAGTCTTGCTAAGGCGATGAACCGGCGAGGAGTACAACGCGGAGATGATGGCTGTCATGGAGGAAAAATTGTTCAGTTCTCTGCATTTCTCCGCAACGTCAACGAAGTACTTCACAACGACAACTCGTCTCTTTGTATCAGTCTGGGAAATGATCGTTGTGGCAACAAAATTGGTGAGATCATTTGAATTGGAGATGAACTCCTGAAGATGCTGATATCCACCAAGTGAGCCATACTTCTTGTTCCAACACTTATCCAGACACTCAATCTCGGTTATCTGGTTGTATAACCGTGACTCCCGGATGGCCAGCTGGTTAGCGAGCTCTGTTGGTTCAATATCGAGGACTTTGGTCCGTTTTGATTTCACAGAGATACTCTTCTTCGAGGCATCCTGTTTCTTCACTGGTAGGAGGTCGGCATCCACAACGTTCTTCTTGAACTGTCTTGCAAGTTGCTCACTGCCGGGAAAGCTCTCCGCGAGAAGACCATCAATGAAAGTGCCCCACGTTACCAATAGGCTATGCTCGAGGTACGCGTTTGTCCAGTACTTCCCGAGCAAAGACTTCATGATGTTCACCACACGCAGCTTGATAGGATATGACTTCTTCCCAAGCCAGTCGCTATACTCTTCATAGGAGAGATTTGCTGGAGGATCAATCTTGAATCTTTTGATAAGCATCTCCACGAGCTCTGTCGTCGTCACCATGCTTCTAAATGTGGTGAGGAAGGTCATGTTGAACGAGGCATCAAGCAGGTCATGATGGGTCAGTCTCTGCACCAGCGCTTCACGCGTTCCACCCTTCACATTGTCGTTATTGGAGAAGATCAAGTTGAACTCCTCTGTTTGGAGATACCATGGTAAATCTCTCAGGTCATGCCTTCCCGTGGCTGAAGCAGGAAGGGCATACTCATCCGTGGTGTGCGTTGAATCATCTCTTCCTGCTGGAATGAGTTCGAATGTGATGTCATCGTTGAGCAGGCGCGTCGTATAGTTGAGGTATGCTTCTTTCTCAGACACCAGCTGTCCAATGAGCGCAAGTGACAGATCGAGTGCTTCGAAAGATTTCAAGATCTCCACCTCGAGATTCTTGTCCGCATCCACTGAAATTCCATCATCAAAGTCAACATCAAGTTTGTTAAGTTCAGCTTCCAAGGCTTTGGCACTCTTCTCTGGCTCTATACCTGTAAACTTGTTCTGGGATTCCATCTGATCCTCCCTCATAGACTTGAACACCGTGGCATCGGGTAGTGTGAGATTTTGAGCTTCCATGATGATAGAGACAAAGATGTCACGCACCTCTTGCTTACTCTCGAAGAACTCTGAGAGAAGAGGATACACCATCTTTGACGGATCCATGTCACCTGTCTCGGTGGTTGTGGACTGGCGTCTCGGCTTCAAGAAGACGGAAAAGTCAAAACCTTCAACAGTGTCGATAACCTTGGAGAACATTGCAATGGATTTATGAACATTTGAAAGGATTTCAATGTTTCTTGCTGAAACGTTAGGCTGCTTGAGCATATTGAGCACATCTTCCAAAATCGCTGTGAGATTCGTCTTCTTCGCCTCCAGCTCGTCATAAGTTTCCTTGCTGAGCAGAGTCTTGTGCAGTCGCTTCTGGTGTAATGATTTCACCACTTCTTTACCGGCAAATGGATCCTTTGGCTCAGGCACGAATGGATTCCGCCAGTTCCCACCGGAGAAGAACCCTGTAAGGAAACGTGGATACACCTGTGGAAGGAGGCACTGGTCGTTGAAGTTATTGGAAGAGATTTGCATAAACACCTTGATGCATGCGATGGCACTTTTCCTCAAATTGGCAATCTCAGTCTCCACCTGTTCGAGGTAGTTGATACTGTTAGATGCTGACGAGTCGGAAGAGTCATCACTGGAGGCCGGGGTCTCTGTAAGGTATAAATTACCGTTGATACCGACCTGTGCAATAGATGTGGCAATCTTTTTGAGTCTTCTTTGAACCCTCATCTGGTATCCAGATTTCTGCAAATCGTGCTGTGCTAGCCTTGCAGCGAGATGAATCAATGTCCCAAGCCTGGACGCGATATTATAGTATGCAGAGAAAGTCGGAGATTTCCTTTGAACGGCATCCAAGGTCAGATGTAGGAAGTACAGGAAGGCATCTCTGAGAGCCGGCCAAGTGGTAATGTCTGATGGGTCATAATAGAACAACTCGGGTACGCAGTAAAGCGACGAGTTCCAAGGGTGCACAGTGGCAGTGGAAGGCAGTGAGGAATATGAAACGATACTGCCCTTAGAACTGTCTCTCCGGTCGGCGGTCGGTGTGTAGGTGCCCGTGGTGCCCGTGGTGGACTGTCTATTTCTGATTGAGCCCTGGTCCAGGTGAGTACGTTGCAGGTTCACCAACGACAGCGCCTTTGGGTCCTCTTCCTTAGTCGGTACACGGATCACAGATGTCTCATCCACTTCGGGTGTCTCAATATATGGGAGCTCTTTGCAGTAGATGTCGAGTTCTGAATTGTAGTAGATTATTGTGCCGTGTGTTGTTGCCTGCGGGATCCAAATGGGAACGATGTTTGAGCCCGTGGAGTTGAAGATGTTCTCCGCCTCTGTAGCCGTGACCACAAGAATCTTCCCATCATCGGGCTCAATGCGAGGTGAGTGTTGCCTGTCATCCGAGCTCATACTCACACCAGACCCCTTGCGTGGGAAGGATTGTCTCAGAAGGGACTGTTGATGCACTCTATTCATAGGAATGGGGTTATTCGTGGCAGCAGCAGCAGTGGAATGTTCAGTGTTGAGCAATGCACGGTTCTTGCAGTAGTTGGAGGGGAACCAGCCCCGGACGGCGCCCTGCTCACCAAACACCACCCCATCCCACCAGCCCGAATCTGCCTTTCCTAGCACGTAGACGGTGTCGCCCTCGCTGAGACCCAGCAGGTTGGGCTTGGGCGAGCGGAAGTCGTGCAAGGCAATGACCTCGTCAATGGGCCTGAAGGGTTCGCTCATCTTCAACTGGCCGTTGTGTATGTTCCCGTTTGCGAATGCCGGATGGGGGGGTTTTTCATCGATTATCATCACCACATCCACTCAGGCAACCGCAATAAATGCAAAAAGGTCTACGGGTAACAAGCGATATACATCAACAGTTGACACTATAGATCATGGACGCAATCTCTTAGGGTCACGCGGGAACAGCGAGGCTCTACGGATGTTCTTCAGGTCCAAGTAGAACATCACGACACGTTCGAGACCGATACCACCACCGGCGTGTGGAGGACATCCATAGGTGAAGGCATCGACGTAGTCCTTAAGACCTGGATCCTCTGGATTCAACTCATGGGCACGCATACGCTCAGCAAGCAGCTCAGGGTCGTGGATACGCTGAGCACCTGAAAGAATCTCCTCGCCACGCATGAAAAAGTCATACGAGTTGGAGTAGCGTGGGTCCTCCGGACATGGCATCGTGTAGAACGGTCTGATGGCCAACGGGAACTTGTCAAGAATATAGAAGTCCGTATCGTACTGCTCACGCACAATCTTTCCGAGAAGCTTCTCATCCTCAGTGGAGAGGTCCTCGAAATCGTCAATGTTGGTGCGACCACCTTTGGTTCTCAAGAGCTCAATACCCTCTTTGAAGTGAAGTCTGACCATCTTGCCATCTTTAGGTAGTTTGAACTCCTCAACTGGGTATTGGTTTCTGACAACGGCAATCTCCTTGGCGTAGCGCGTCTTCAACTTGCTGAAGATGAACACAAAGAGCTCGGACAATATGTCCAACACCTCGTGGTAGTGTTCCTCAAATGCCATCTCCAGGTCCAAACCGACAAACTCCGTCATATGACGATGAGTGTTCGAGTTCTCAGCTCTGAAAACAGGAGCAACCTCGAACACACGCTCAAAATCAGCAGCAATCAGCTGCTGCTTGTAAAGCTGTGGAGACTGGGCCAGGAAGGCCTTGGTCTTGAAGTAAGTCACCTCAAACACGTTAGAGCCACCCTCAGAGGCAGCACCGAGAAGCTTTGGGGTGTGAATCTCCGTGAAACTCTTCTTGTCGAGGAACTCACGGAACAACAGGGAGACAGCAGCTTGGATCTTGAAGATGGCCTGGTTGGTCTGTGTTCTGAGGTCGATCACACGGGCGTCCAATCTGGTGTCCAAGTTGACAACTGGCAAGCCAGCCGCTTCAGCTTGGGCATCGGATCTCTGAGCGTCCTCTATGAGAATCGGCAGCTTCTCCGGGGTCTCCACCACCGTGTAGATCTTGGACACTTGGATCTCAGCGTCCTGCACTGTGGCTGACTTGACAGGCTCATCAACCTTCTTGACAGTACCATGCACGACAACGATGGACTCAAGGTTAATGCCTCCACTCCACTTCACCATCTGCTTGGAGATGGACTCACCATTGGCCTTGATCAAAGCCTGAATACTATTGGACTGCTGTCTCAGTTGGATGAATGCCATTGTAGCACCCTGCTGACGCGAGGTGTGCACACGAGCTCTGATAATAACCTCCTCGCCGTCATTGGCTGCGGAGATGTCCTGCAACGCCCTTCTGGCAACGCCTGTTCTGGTCTGGGACTGGATCAGCGGAAGCTTCCCGTAGTTCTCCCTGGCTGGGTCGTTAGCCTCCCTGGCAGCCTTCTCGGCCTGCTCCTTGGCCAATTGGGTAGCACGTTCCTGCTTCTTCTTCTCCTTCTCTTGCTCTTTCTGGAGCTTCTTCAACGCCTTCTTGGACAGAGGCTGGCCATCTGGGCCAAGCACGACTTCCTCAGTCGACTCAACAGCAGCAGCCGGTGCTCCCTTCTCAGAGATGTCAAGCTGTTCCAGCTTCTCAGCAGCGTCAGCCATTTCTTCTTGTGCACGACGTTAATTTGACGTCGAGGAGTCAGCCATCGCCGTTTCAATTTCGTTGGGAAAAGTTTGTTGCCCGCAGCGAACTGGCAGAGCCTTTAGCGAGAGGCCCGGTCTACTGAGTGGGAGACGCTCACACAAAAGATCAATGTCACTGGCTGATTACCTGGCGAAGAACTACCTCACGGACAAGAAGAAGCAGAAGAAGTCCAAGAGGCCACCCCGACTCAGCGATGGACAGCCCAGCAGCAGCAGCAGCAGCCTGAACACGGGTACAACCACAAACACTAAACCACAACGACTACCCATAGCACAGGCTGAGAACCTCAAAACCAAAGGATGGAGCGTGGTGAGCACGGGAGAGGAAGCACAGCCTCCTGTGATGGCATCTGGTGCGAGAGCTGGTCTCCAAACAGGCGCACAAGTTGCTGAGCAGATACGCTTGAAGGAGGAGAAAGAGCTCGCGATGCTACGGCAAACATCAGCAGAAGGGCTAGGAAAAGATGCAGAGACGGTGTACAGAGATGCATCGGGTGCCAAGGTGGATATCCGGTCCCGGCTTGATGAGCGTAAGCGCAGAAGGGAAGAGGAACAGTCCGAGCGTGAGAGAAAGAAGAAGGAGATTAACATGGGGCTGGTACAGATGTTGGAACGACAAGATCAGAGAGACAGACTTGCCAAGGCTGCTACTGCAGGACTTTCAAGATATGCTGATGACGAGGAGCTCAATGCCAAACTTCGATCCAGGGACCTTGAAGATGATCCAATGCTGTCCTTCAATCCAGAGAAGTCCAACAAGTTTATCTCAAGAACTGGGCGCAAACTATACAGAGAACAGTACCCAGAGAACAGGTTCAGCATTGCACCGGGGCACAGGTGGGATGGCATGGATCGCTCTAATGGGTTTGAAAAGGCACACTTCAAAAAGCAGCTCGAGGTGCAACGGGAGCAGACGCTGTCTTACACCATGCAAGAGGATTGACTGTTTATAGGAAACACTAAACGAAGAGAAAACTCCATGTCATAACAGTATAAAAATAGGTATTGCACACACTCACTGGGGCTGTGGCCTGGCCAGCTACTGCGGACGTGGTCCACGCTTCTTACCCCCGTTCGATAGCTCCTCCGAACCTCGCTGCGCCTGTTGTGGGACAGCGTGCTGGTTCGTTGCGGTGTAACCTTGTGGAACTGGAAGCACCCCTGGTGGGAAAGGAACGTAACCCGCGGCCAACTGCGGATGCCCCATAGACGGTCTCATCCCGGCAACATCGCTCAAAATCGTCGCTTGCAGAGTTTTCAGCTGGTGCTGTCTTACAAAGTCAGGTGTGGTATGTTCGCCTTCAGCGATATCATCCTTAATCTCACCCTTCAACAGTGACAAAAGCTCGTTCTTCTTCTGCTTTTGCGGCTGGATCAGCTTTGGACCTTGTGCCTGTGGCTGACCTGCACTCTTGGAAACATCCTTTGGAGCAACATTGGCTTGCGCCCTAGAAGCTGGAGTGCTGCTCTTGGTATGTTGCTTTGCAGAAGGCTTACCCGCCGTCTTGAAAGGATGCTTTCCACCAGCCTTTTCAGCCGGGACATTATCGACATTGACAACAGTTTTCTGGGATGCCTTTCTCTGGGCAGAAGCCTTCGAATGGTACACGTATTGTCTGTTGCTGAGGTTCAACACCAAAGAAGAATCAATGTCCAATCCACGACTGGTTCTCAACTTGCCACCGAGCTTGTTACCACCCATCAAAATATGGTCAAACAAAACTTGCAACGTCACGGAAGAACCAGAGCTAGAATATCCAACGACAGTACCCTTGGAGAAGATTGGCACTTTTCCAGAGTCCTGAACGTACACAACCCGATCACCAAGCTCGAAGGACTGTGCCTTTAGTTTCTGGAATGAAACGCTTGGGTTCAAGACCGCCTGCATTGGCACACCCTTGAGCTTCTTGAAGTCTTGTTTATCTGGGGTGACAACAAAGACCTCAATTTGGTCTTCGATCTGCTTGATACTCTCATCCGTCAAGGAGTCGGATTCTAGAGAGCTTCTTTTGAGGTCAGCCTTCACGGATCTTAACCAAGTTGTAACCTGCTTAAGCTCATCTGGCGTGGTACCAAGGTCCTTGGTCTTTGGGATGTTAACCTCACGAGGAAGTTTAGAAAGAGCACCAAAGAACTTTGGGAACCTGTGCTGGAATTCTCTGATGAGAGCCAACGCCTTATCACTGTACTCCCAACCTCTTTGTCCCTTTCTAGTATATCCGATAACCTTCAGTCTTCTGGAGTCAAACTTCAAGTTCAAGCCAACATCGACACGTTGACCATTGTTCTCAACAGAGTAGGAAGACGTAATTCTAGAGAAGAACAGAGGGTTCAAGTTAAGAGTTCTGGCCACTTGCGACTGGTGCATGTAACGAATCTTCTTTCTCTCAACCTGTGCACAGATACTGCCGAACTGTGGTTCAGATTTCACAGACATCTTGGTGACAGAGACATCAAGGCGAGATGTTGAAGTATATCCATTTACAGTAGCCTGCCCACCGTAAGCGTACTCACCGAGGAAGATAACCTTGGATTCCAGAGGAAACTCCTCATTAATTGGCAATGGAGCCTTCTCAGCAAATCTAGAGTCCTTGTTCTTCACCTCATTGACCACCAGGGACAACGGGTAGATCTCCTCTTCAGTGGCAAAAGTTTTGAGGTATGCACCATTGGAGGTTCGCTTCAAGCCAGTAACACGTTTCACATAAACCAGTGCACGGATACCCTTGAGTTCGATACCTCTCTTGAAGGCATAAGCACCCTTGATCGACTCCCTGGTCTTTTTGAAATCACCAGCCTCATCATGATCGATCGTTCTTGATCTGAAACCATGGTCACTCTTCTCATAGACAAAGTGGCCATCCACAATCTTAGTCACAAGTGACTCTCTTAGGAATGGGTAGTAGGTGTGAGCAATCTTTCCGATGTATCTCTTTGCATATTGCTCAATCTCCAAACCCTCGTATGAGTCCTCAGGAATAAGGATCTGTGATGCACCACGTGCTGGGAATTGGAAGATTTTGACACCAGCATTCTTCAGCTCTGTTTGGAAAGGTATGGACTTCAATGTCGGGAATCCTGCAAGAGACTCAGCACCGGATACAGCACCTTCACAAAAACCACCGATGAGCTCCGAGTGTGGAATCATCGTGAGCCTAAATGGGGTTTCGTAACAGTGGTTGTGCTCCAAATCACCAAAGACATGAGGCAATGGCGACTTGAAAGTTTCCTCGATCTGCGGATTGAACGTGAAAAGGAGGTCAGAACCAAATGAGTTTCTAAACTTCTCCTCGGCAGTGAGTTGATCTTCCATTGGTGCCATTGCTGCTCTGAGTTTGTCCATATCGACGAACGCAAGTTTGACCACAGCTTCCCAGTCAGCAGTCTTACCATTCATATCAGTCTCGACTTCTTTTGGATAAAAGTCCTTGATTGGAGAATGCTCGTCAGTCATCAGCTTTCTATATGGAATAGGAACCAAGTTCTGAGAACGAGCGGGCAGCACAGCCATCAACTGCTCAAAAGGTCTGACAGGCTTTCCCATGTCAAAGTTAATCTTCACACTAAGGCCTTTCTTCACATCAGATATTCTTGGGGCGTAGTGATACTTATAGTACCATGGCCAGGACTGAACACCACGATAGTAGTAGAACAGCACCCACTGCAAACCTTCAACGTAGTTCTGCGTGAGAGCAGTCATATTCGGTTCATCATCGATGGCGAACTCAAGCTTGTCCTTGTAATAATTGTCCCTCCAAGAATCAAACTTTTCGGAATAGACAGCCTTCTTTTGGTCAACGGCTCCTTCTCCCTCCGAGTCCAAGATGACGGCAGCCTCATATCTCTTCAGGATACGACGAACATCACCCACTCTCTCGGCCCACACGTCATCAGTCTCTTGAAGATCAATGCCATCAACGTCAACCTTCACAGAGTAATCACCAGTGCTCCTGGAATGAGTGATGATGAGCCCTAAGTCATAAGCGAAGGTCTTCAAGAAGTCGAGATTACTCTCGACGTATTCAGTAGGCACCTTGAGGGTTGGAATTTGGTCCTCAGTGATGATAGCTGGGAACCTCTGTGAGTAAGCCTTGATGAGCCATGGCTTGATGAAGCCCACAAGTTTTCTTTGTTGCTTCAGGAGGGCAACCTTACCTAACTTATCTCTTTTGTTCTCACCAGAAATGGAAATGTCTTCAAGCTGTTTGTTGAACCACTCGAGGTCCACTTCACCTTGTTCAAAGTTCTCCAGCTCAAACTTGGAGAGGATGTCAAACCACACTCCCAGTCTTGTTAAATCGATTTGACCGATATCGTTGAGGTAGCCATCTGTCTGTCTCAAGGACTCCTTAAAAGTCTCTAGCAACAGTGGAAAAGCTCCCTTGTTCAAATGCAGATCTGGCAAGTTCGGCAAGAAATCGTTACCGATGACAAACATGATCAGGATGAAGTCGTCCAGCACCCTCTCAAAGTCATAAGGAAAGGAAACCTGGTCTTTCAAGTCCTGGAACTCAATCTCCAGGTATTCTCTGACCAAACTAATATGCAATAGGTAAAAAGTCTGCTCCTCAACGGAGCTTGGTCTCGAATTCTGTCTTCCAAAGACAACCTCCTCTCTGAGCAATGCAAAATGTGGCTCATGACAGGATAGACCCAGCATGATTAAGTCAGCATCCAAACCATAGATACAGTGACGTGTGTTCGGATTATAACCGGGAAGTCCTTTTCTGTTTCTGATAAACTCCATGATTTTGTGCTCACCTTCACCTGGGACCTCGTGCCCAGAGAGGACAATTTCACAGTCTTGCCACCTTGAGTCCGAGGACACCTTTTTGTGAACATAATACTTTAGATATCTGGTCAAGTTGGCCATAAACTCTGTTCCCGGTGTAATCGCGTTCGAGTCGAATGGCTCATCGTCTGGGAGGGCAGTACCTTTCTCCGTGGCCTGTTTGAGCTTCTCCTCAGCCTCAAGGGCGGTTCTGAATCTTCTCGATCTTTGCTGGTTCATTTTCGCTCTTGGAGCAACACCATCAATAGCCATGTAGAACACCTTCTGGGGCTTGATCGTGTCGAACAGGTGGTCAATGTATGCAAAAATAGCAGAGAACACCTCATCCTCAGTCATACGTTTGGAGGTGTCAGCTTCTTTATTACGAGCAGTGCACGTGTGCAGGATCGAGTTCATGTCGAGATAAAGGTTGTCAAACTCTGGTATCTGATTGCCCTCGATCAGCTGCGAGATCAGCGGCCATCTCTCTGAGATGAGCCTGAAAAACTTTGGGATACCCATGGCTCAATAGAACAAGTCGTGTGTGTGAGCTAAACCGGTTCAACCTTTAGTTGCTGGTCAGAATTGGGGGATATGTCGTTGGTGGTGTTCACGACGGCCAGCACGTCGTCCGCTGGCTGGAGATGAACCGTGCTGGGGTTTACACCATATATTCTGAAATTTACCATGGAGCGGGTGATCAACGACATGAATTGATTACGGCTTGAGTGTCTTGTATGCTAGCTGACGGGCGTTGAGTGCTTTCTCAGACGAGGAGAGCAAAGGATCCAGCTCTTGTGAGATGTAATCGATAAATTCAATGATTTCACCAGAGGAGAGCGTGGAGATATCAAGGTTATGTATTCTTTGATCATCTTTGTACACCAAGGGAAGCAGGTAGTGAGACCTGAAAGGTATGATCAGGGCAGCCTGATGAGTAGGAAGCATTACAAAATCAGTGCTAGTCTCAGTGCTCGTGGTTGTATCAGGCAAATGATTGATCATATCTGAGAACATGGGAACGAAAGGGTGATCAAATGTCCATTTGGAGAGACAGTCTTCACCAGCATAGTATCTCTGCAGGAGTGCAATTCCATGAACATAGTCAGCTGTAATCGCTGCAAAGGTAATGGCCAGCCCCAGCGAGGAATAGTGTTTCCTTCTCCAGGACTTGAACCTTCCTCTCTCAACCTCGTCTATGTGACACTTCATTGACGACTTCTTCTCTTTTAGTGACAGTTGTGACAGCTCCAATGTTAGTATATGTACATTTTTCTCAGTATCCGACATCCCATGTTCCTGCTTGAACTTCAAGAATTCTAAGGCTGCCATACCCTCCATAAACTCTTTATTCAATGTGGCGTCTTCCACCGTACGAGCAGCCAACACTTCGCATATGGCATTGAGGTCTGTAATTACCGATAGTCCATGGGGCCTTGGAATGAAATCATTCCCCAGGATCATGGCTGCGAGACCCAGCGTCTGTAAGTCAGATTTGACCGAGTGCCGTGTTCTGTACTTGGACAAGAACTTGTTCCTCAATGTGGACATCTTCAACTCTTCAAACACCTTTGTGTTGTAGGGCCTGTGCCTTAAGCGCAACGGTTCTCTTATGAGGGAGATATTACCCAAGGGTAGCGTCATAACAATAAGATCAGCGTCTGCACTAAAAATGATGGTATCCTCCTCCTCCTCCAGAGCGCGTATAATCTTCCACTCGCCTTCTCCAGGAGAGCGCCATGAGCTAAAGCTAACGTCAATGGCGTTACTTCTGGCCAGTTCTTCACATAGAACCTCCAATGGAGGGATCAAGCTCTCCATGAATTTGGTGCCTGGTGTTAAAAGATGTGGGTTCAGGCCAGTCTGTTTCGAAGCTTTCCTTCTCGCGGCCTGCTCTTTCAGCTTAGCCAATGGAGGTACACCGTCCATTGCTAATACCAGTCTTCTCTGCGGATGCGTCCGTAGCACGAGCTCTGTGATAAAGCTTTCGACTTGGCCCATCACCTCAGCCTCACTCTTCGACCGTTGGAGACAAGCGTGCAGCAGCGAGCCCATGTCTATGTAAAGCGCGTCGCAGTTGCGCGAGCTGAGCACAGAAACACACGGCCATTGCTGGCGGAGCACGGAGTAGAACTTCGGGATGGCCATAACTGTTCGAGCTCTGAGAATCTAACGAGCGGCAACGTGTGACAGGTGAACGGGCCCGTTGGTCGGCGCACCTGGCGGGGCCCAAACGAAGAGATAAAAACAGAAACGAGCCCTCCATTACTTCATCTCGCATCAAATTCGCCTCTGCTTGATCCAACCCCCGCCAGCCGCAGTGCCAGAACATCCCCTGCCCTGCCTACACAGACCACTTGCTGTCTGCCTACACGCGTATCACAAGCGGACCGTGCGTCCATGGGACTACTACGAAGAAAGCAGGCGCAGCCGATCCTGCTGTCTAGGAACCCCACAGGACTGCCCAGTGCTCCCAAAGATGAAGAGCCTCCCATACAAACCACATCTCTACTCGCTGCTCAGGCCGCGGCGGCACATTTAGCACCTAAATCCCAGCAAACTGCACTGAAGCGCCCACAATCAACGAGAAGAGGATCCAAGACGGCCCAGCCGCAGCAGCTTCTTCAGTCAAACTCACCAATACAGCGCTCAGCCTCACGCAAAGAGGCGCCAGGGTATTCACGTGCAACAGAGCCTAGCCTGGATCATCTTTCTCCACATGATGATGAGCACCAGCACTCGCTGATGTCCCTAGCGGCCTCATCGCTGGCTGCACATAACGCAATGATCCAGTCAAACGATTACCTCGCACCACCGCATCATAGAGTCTATGGGTCGAGTCCGTCAACGAGTGCGATCTCGTCAAACAATAGTCTAGAGTCTCCCACTTTCAGGCCGAAGCTTGCTGCTGACGATGACTTCTCCTCGCTTAACCATCTGAGTCCCTCATGGAGCGATGGTGATGCTGGTAATTTTTCCAGTGATGACTTGGACCCTCTGGGAGGCGTCCCAAGAATATCCGGCCGTTTAGGAGCACCTTTCGACTCCCGCGTTCGCTCAATGGACAACATTCCCACGACTATTCCAGAGCATGAATCCCTACACTCTAAGGTGACAACGCGACCAAGACAAATTGCATTTAGAAAGCCTCCACCAGGCTCCCCTTCACAGTGCTCATCGCCGGAGCAATCGTCACTATTACAAGTCAAAAGAGCGAGCTCCCCAAGACGCAAGCCGCCTCCAGATGTGGATCCATTAGACGATTTCTCGGTCACTGCTACAGACGTGGACGACGAGGAATCACTTCCACAGTACCCGGTTGGCCCTGATGTTGACCAACGTAGGCGACACTCGAGACACCATGGTCTGAGGAAGGGTGCTAAGACAATCCTGAAGATGGGAAATCCGCTAAGTTACACACCTGGGTCATTCCTTGGTGAGACAGAAAGGAGGCCATCTCAACTACGCACAACGCTTCGTAAGGAGAAGAAAAAGAACGTGTTCAACGAGGACAAGCCATGGAAGCACCATACAGATAGAACCACGATCACTGAACAGGAGAGGAAACGGTACGAAGGTGTATGGGTGTCAAATAAGGGTCTCTACATGGATCTTGTGGACCCACAGGATGTGAACCGTGATTTGGAGGTACCAGGTGAACTGAATTCTGCTATAAAGGCGTCCATGGCGCCACATGGGACAGAATCACTTGACCCACTGATGGCTAATCTTATGCTTAATCTCGTTGCACGAGAGATTTGGTTACGATCCAAGCTCCCTGCGGAGAGCCTCAGACAGGTCTGGGATCTCGTGGACACACGTCATGATGGATGTCTGGACCGCACGAGCTTCATAGTTGGGATGTGGCTTGTAGACCAATGTCTCTATGGAAGAAAGCTACCAAAAGTTGTATCGGATGACGTGTGGAGCAGTGTGTCCTACGCCGGTGTCAACGTCATCCTCAAGGGTAAGAAGAATAGGGGCTAATTTTAATATCTTGCTCTATGTCGATGGTCACGGTAGGGTTCATGGTAGGTGGCACGATAGGGTGAATGTAGCAGTGCGTTGTGCGACTGCTATGATAGTAACCGTTGGACCCATCCTTTCCAACGCTTCCCATCGCAATCAATCTCTTGGTCGTCCGGCCCCCTGGTCGCTGCGGCCAGGTACTCCGCCTGGTATGGTCACCCGGGTTTTCCGCAGGCGGAGCTATTTTTCATTTTCCTGCCTAGCGCTCGGCGTAGCCCCTGAGAGAAATCCGCCCAAGCCAGATCGGCGCCACGCGCAACGACGTCAAGCGATAACGCACAGCTGCCATCACCGCCCAACTGCACCAAAATCCCACCGTCCACCACCCACCGCTTCACGCACCACGAATCATGCTCCGTGCTCTAGGGTTTAAACGTGAGATCGCACTCACAGACGACAAGGCGGCGCCGATTATCTTGCAACAGGCGCACGACTTCGAAGTTGCGCTGCAGGCGATGGACTTCCTCCTCGACGACCGGACTGATGAAGGGCTCCATCTCATCTCCGGAGACACTGACTCCACGATCAAAGTGCTGGCCAATGGTGTCATCCACTTCCTGGAGGCAACGCTGGGCTTTGAGCCTGAAGTCATGCGGAAGGCTGGGGAAGTGCTTGGCCGAGCTGAGACGCTAAGTTCCCGTGACAGGACCAAGTATCAGAGGATTCAGCTGAGGAGCTCGCGAAACTTCCCACCGGGAACAGAGTATGCCGTGGCAAATGCCGAGGCAACCCTACTACATGCCCTCGTGATGTTGTTGAGTGAGAGCATGATTGAGAGTGCCAAGGCCTTACTCAAGTTGAGACGTGCATACCAGTTGCTCGACGAATTGTTGCTCTTGATCAGGGAATACGAGCGGAGGAAGAACTTGAATGGTCCAGTAAATGCCAGCTCGGTTAGTGTTGATTCTACAGTAAGTGGGAGTACGTTTAGTGATATTCCCTTCTCGTTGTCAGAGGATATGTTGCAGGACGCCAAGCTCATTGGAATCGCTGCAGACGTGGCCAAGATGCGTACTTCAAGACTCAATGGCTCACATATAGGAAACACACCAGCTGGAGACAGGCTTAGAGCTTCAGTGGGATTGGATAGCGAACGTGTACAGGAGGTGGATGGCGCAGTGGTGAACTCTGAGCTGGGAACCATCGACGAGTACATCATCTCAGGAACAAATCTGTGCTTTGGTATACTTCAGCTTGTTCTGTCCTTACTTCCACCTGCAGTGGGGAAAGTGCTCTCTGTGGCTGGATTTAGAGGCTCCAGGGAGAATGGACTGAAGATGATTTGGGCGTCCGTGCAGGGTAGAAACATCCATGGCTGTATCGGTCTTTTGGGGCTGCTTGTCTTTTACGATGGCCCGTTCCAGTTCACCGATGCGGACTTTGACATCCCTGACTCATTTGCAACCTCAAACTCTCTGGCCAAGAACCTTTCCAACGATAAGGGACTCAGCTTGGAAAAAGTACGGTCGTTGAAGATTATGAGAACTCAAAGCGCAGCGTTCCAAGGCACGGGTAAACCCACACTCCTGCATCCAGGAAAGAAGCTCGACGATGCTCTTCTCTACGCCCGTGCCCTTTTCCCGAACTCTGCCCTTTGGCTCTCACAAGAGGCTCGTATGCTTGCTGCCCGAGGCCGTCTTGAAGAATCACTCGAGATGATGGACAGCATTGAGCGCGATGTCAAGATGGTTCAAGTGGAGGCACTGCTGGTGTTTGATCGTGTAATGGTTCTCATGTTCCTTCATAGGTATGAGCGTGCTGCGAAGGAGATCCCTAGGCTCATCGAGCTCAACGCATGGTCTCCAGGGTTGTACACCTACATCGCTGGATCGTGCTATCTGGAGCTCTACCGTATGTGCAAGCTGGGCTTGGTTGATGAAGAGACAGCAAAGAGATGCGATGAATTTGCAGAGAAGGCCAACCGCCTGATGATGAAAGTTCCAGGACTGGTGAAGAAGGCAGGCAAAAACATGCCATTCGACAACTTCTTGCTTAGAAAGCATGCTGAGAACATGAAGAACATGAAGAAATATGGTGTTTCTTTTGTTGATGCCGTGGGAACGTCTCCTACGCATGAGTTGATGTATTTCTGGAACGGTTATAACCGTATGCACGAGGCAGACCTCAAACTAGGACAGACGTTGTTGGACTACACCATTTCGCCTCAAGCACAATTCAAGGAGGAAGAAAACCATGGGCTTGCACGCAAGCTCCTGCAGTCCATTACGCTCCGTCGTCTCGGTGCAATTGAACAAGGCATGGAGCTCTTGGATGACGTCCTCCAGCATGTCATCGTGATCCAAGGATCCACCCACAAATACATTCGCCATACTGAGGATCCATGGCTCTATCCCACGGCAATGTACGAGAAGGCCCTGTTCATCTGGAAATTAGAAGGCGTGGAAGGGCTGGACCAGTCACGCGATTGGTTGGCATATTCCCAAGCCTATGCCGATGACTACGAGCTGAGCACACGTGTGAGCATGAAGATAAAGGCTGCGAGTGATAGGCTGAACTCTCTGTGATAGAAAACAAGTATCAATCCTATCGGTCCATTTGTAGTTGGCCGTGTATGAAGTTGTGTCTTGTGATCGCCATCTGGGGCAAAATCACGAGAAAGGAGCAACCTGCACGTCATTCTAGTCCCTTTGATCGCGGATCATCCCATGGGAGAGCGAAGAACGCAGCGATACACAGAGATGAGCGACTCCGACTACGACTCGTTCTCGGACTACACAGATGAGGAGGATCTCTTTAGGGAGGATGACTTCTTCCATGAGGAGGACTCGCTCGTGGACAGCTCACCGATAACCTACAAACAGCACACGACGGAGGGGATCCTCGCAGAGATGAGCCGGCAGTGCCGCGAACTGTCAGAGATCCTCGGCCAGCCCGAGGGCGACGTTGTCACGTTGCTGCAGAGCTATAAGTGGAATCTCGAACGGTTGCTGGAGGACTACATGGAGGATCCCGAGGGCGTGAGCCTGCGGGCTGGGCTGTCCAGTGGGGATAACAGTGGCGCATTCAAAGCAGGAATGGCTTCACATTCAGAGCTGTTCACGTGTGCCATTTGCTGCGACGATAAAACTACATCGTATGGGCTCAAGTGCGGCCATGAGTTCTGTATCGACTGCTACCGTCGCTATTTGGATGATAAGGTCAAACAGGCAGATGTTATCAAGTGTCCCTCTTGCGATATGGCACTGGCGTTGTCGGATATCGATGCTATCAGCGGAACGAATGGGAGCGTAATGCTCTTACAGAACTCCATCAAGCAGTACGTGGAGCGTCGGCGTACTTACAAGTGGTGCCCATCCCCAGACTGCAAGGCCATTGTGGAGGTGTTGAACATCTCGGAGCTTCCCCTAATGATCGCGCAGCATAAAGTGCCCGTCGTGACATGCTCTGAAGGCCACCAGTTTTGCTTCGCGTGTGGGTTCGAGTCTCATCTACCTTCACCATGCTCCGTCACGAAGGAATGGATCAACAAATGTCGAGATGACAGTGAGACCGTCAAGTGGATCGTCTCCAATACAAAAACATGTCCCCGGTGCGAGATGTCCATCGAGAAGAACGGAGGATGTAACCACATGTCATGCCGCAAATGCGCCTATGAATTCTGCTGGATCTGCCAAGGTGACTGGGCCCAGCACAACAACCAATACTACCAGTGTAATCGATACAACGAACAGGCACCGGAGAAGCTCAAAAAAGAGAAGAACAATAAGCAACTGCAAGAGGTGGCGAAGAAGTCACTACAGAGGTACTTGCACTATTACAACCATTTCAGCGTGCATGAGACGTCAACGAAACAGGATGCCGAACGGTGCAATGTCGTCGAATCCACGGTAAGGACTGTACAAGAAGGTGCCGGGATTTCATGGATTGAGGCACAGTTTCTTGTTGAAAGCGCAGCTAAGCTCCTTATGGCTCGTCGGGTTCTGAAATGGTCGTACGCCTTTGCGTTCTACTGCGATCGAGGAACATATTTGGAGCTTTTTGAAACCGTGCAGGCTGGACTTACAGCAGCAGTGGAAGCACTGAGTAAACTGTTTGAGATCGAGGACCCACGGGAGATTGTGGAGTCGAGGCTCAAGTTCTTGAACACATCGCAGATACTCGTGGACAGACAAAAGGCGATGATTTTGTGTACGCAAGATGCCATGAAGAATGGTACACTGTCCTTGAAGTGATGACCATACCACCTAGATACAGACAATTCATTTGATAGTATACATTTCATCTAAACCTCTGAGTTAACAGTCTATCAGCGCCAACCTCCTCGTACTCCTTCTTACTCACCCAAAGCTGATGGAACGTTCCCAAACTGCTCAAAACAGAACCGCCTATCCAGCTCTGGAATTTTCTCTCTGCTATGGATCCGTTGGAATGCACACGGATCTTCAATCCAGGGTGGAGCTTCGACAATTCCACAAATAGTCTCTCGTTTAGGCCAGTAATAAGTGACGAGGCACCAGTGACGATGATGTTATGTGCCAGCTGAGCTCTGATATCCACATCAGCAAGTGTCAGCGCGTACGACACGAGTTGTGTCAATCCTCTATGTGTAACCTCTTCGCCGGTCTTATCATCATCTTCATCGGCACTCTTCTTAAGCGAGCGTTTGATTGGCACGTAGTCATTCTTAGATGTGATCTCTGGCTCACCCGACTCCGCAGGGAACTCGGGGAGCTCGTACTGAGCAGGCTCGAATAGAGCATCACCAACTTCGAATCTCTTTTGAGACATCGACACAGCGTGACCATTAGGAAGCTCGTACGTCTGCGTTGGATACTTCTCCTCCAATTCCTCTGGTGACAGATCACTCACAACTGGTTCACGTGGAATCACCACCAGGTGCTCCTTGATAGAGTGCAGAGTCTGCTCAAGCTGATAGTCATCGTATGTTTTGGTGATGTTGTCAAACGTCTTTGGTGTCCAGATTGGCTGGTCGTCCGGAGCAGAGAACTGCTTTGATTTGACCTTATACAGTGGGACAATCTCCGTGTCGATGCGTGATTTTATCTGGGCACTGATGAAGCGGCCCGCGTAGTGTGTTTTCAGCGTGGTCTTTGCCAGACACATACCATCGACAACGGGTGTTACGCTAACGACATCATGGCCCACGTCAACAACGAGAGCAGATGGCCGGCCCTGCGCAAATGCCACGCATGTCGGCGATGAGGCAAGGTAGAAGGCTGGGAACTGGAACTGCTCCAATGCCACCTCCAGTGATTTTTTGCGATTGTCCACGGTGTTCCACACTGGCTCCGTCAACAACAGAGGTTGTTCCTTATAATCGACACGCAGCTCATCGAATATGTACTGCCACTGCTCCACTGCCGAGTCCCAATCCGCGACGATCCCGTCTTGCAGAATCGGGAGCACTTCGGCCCCACTCTTGGCGAAGTTAAGAGCCGACTCTGTGTAGTAGGTGTACGGTCTCTTGTTTACGCGTTTGTTCGAGTCCCGATCCATGGCGCCAGTGTCGGGGCCGACACCAACATACGAGGGTGTGATCACTCGCGGCGTGTCCTCGCCTGCATAGCCTGCCCTAGTGGTGTGCGAGCCGGGGTCCAGCACTACCGCAGCGACCTCGTCTGGAGAGTTGTTAGTGTCTGGGTGTTCCCTTGCGGCATTCACTCGACTCACCGCCTCCATAGACGTGCAGCAGAGAGTTGTTCTGGGCCATCACGACGTTAGCGCACCTTGTCGTCCGACTGCTGGAGGAGGGCCCGTTGGTGGTGTGCAACGCGGCGAAGGAGACACGACAAAGAGCGCCGACACCCGCACATTAAAAATTCCGCGAACGCCCTCGCCGTGGATTTCCGACGGGGGCGCGCGCGGGCGGCGCTCTTTCTTTTCGAGCCCCGTTTTTTTTTCCTTCGCACAAAGGAAACCCGGGCGGCTACGAACTTCCATCCACTCACCGCCACACACAAACACACACGCACACGCACACACAGCAGTCGGACGACACTCACCGTCGAACAGCAAACAGCACCAGACCACCCGTCGCACCGCAAAGAAACCAGCAGTGCAAATCTTGCACCCCCACAAGCTCTACATCACGGCTTTTGACACCCCCCCCTGCTGACACACTATCCCTATCGGCAAAGATAAACAACATGGCTTCCAGCGCAGCATCGCTTTTGTTACGGCAGTTCCGTGAGCTCACCGATGCCAAGAAGGGCATCCCAGGATTCCACATCGAACTGGACGATGACAACATTTTTGTGTGGAATATCGGCGTGATGGTGCTCAACAAGGAGTCAGCGTACCATGGCGGCTATTTCAGGGCCCAGATGAAGTTCCCATCAGAGTTCCCCTACTCCCCACCGTCTTTCCGATTCACACCGGCCATCTACCACCCCAACGTGTACAGGGACGGCCGTCTCTGCATATCCATTCTCCACAGGTCAGGAGACCCCACGTCGGACGAGCCGGACGCGGAGACGTGGTCCCCGGCGCAGAGCGTGGAAACAGTGTTGATCTCCATCGTGTCGCTCTTGGAGGATCCAAACCCGCTCTCGCCGGCTAATGTTGACGCCGCAGTTGACTTGCGCTCAAGACCAGATGAATACAAGAAGAAGGTGCACCTCGAAGTTGAGAGATCCAAGCAAGACATCCCAAAGGGCTTTGTCATGCCTACCGAGGAGTCGGCCTATGTGAGCGCCAATGGCCACCACGTGGAGGAGGAAGTGGTTGATGAGAACTTTTGGTACGACTCTGAGGAGGACGAGGAGGACGAGGAGAGCTACGATGACGACAGTATCATGGACGACGTTGACGACATCGAGGATGACGAGGACGTGGAGGCGGAGCTTGACGGCGAGGAGAAGTGAAGATGCACCCTCCCCCTACAAGGCACCCGCAATCACAGACACACCACCGGCCTGCTTGCTGAAATGAGCACTTATGCATACACGCTCTTTTTCACATGTTCACTCCCATCCCTTCCGCATCGGTCCAGTGACTCTCAATACCTGATACTGCCACACACACACACACACACACACACCCCTCATGCTGCATCTCCCACGTTTATTTCTCCTTCCTGCCCTTCTGTTTGTTTTTAGCGCTTGACGCTGGTTTCGTACGTTTTCATACCATGCTATAATTATATTACAGACGTAGTTACACCTTCTATGGCCCCTTCACACCCAGGTCAGTACATCTCATCGTCGAACTTTGCTAGCTCCTTCAGCTCCTCTGTGAGCTTCCGCATCCTTATCTTGACTAACCCGTCCGGGAAATCCCTCTCTGTCACAATAACAACACCATATTCCGACCCCGGGACCAAAGACCCATAAACTTTTTCATCCCCATCAATGCCATAGACCTTGAAGTGATCAGTTATTCCCTCCCGGGTCGCCAAGAGGGCATACATGCTGATCTTTGTGATTGAGAAGTCACCATTCGTCACCGTACATAATGAACTACCAGACGGCTGTGTTATCGTCACTGCAAGTGTCCGTGAGTCTGTGGTGCGTGAAGGACGCGCAGCCTGTTGTAGCAATGACTCAATATTGCGGGCGACGAGCATTTGGCGAGAGAGATAACCAGCTGTTTAAGACAGCGTCGTTAAAGAGAATTGGATGTTGCAGTCACCATGTGTACACTTTTTCTGTTATCAGCAACACGTCTAGTGCGACTATTGCCCCATTGGGCCAGCCAATTTGATCATGTCTGTGGACAACTACGCAACGATGTTATCTTTGCCTAAACCATAAATTCAACATCAGATCATAGAGTCTCGTAAATGAGCTCTCTCACCCTGTAATCTTCATTCGCCTCCTCGATTTCCTCCCAGTTGCCGATGATATCATCTTTTCCTCTCACCACACCAGGAAGCAAACGACCCTTGGAGTAACGTCTCCAAACGCCGCGCGCCTCATCATCCGTGCCCAAGTCCCTGTATGTGAATGGGATACGATTTGCAGTAAGGATAGTAGCGAGCTTGTTGGTTCTCTGCGGCATGTGGTAGCCACCACCAGCGAGAGAGGTGTAGATGTACACGGGCTCATCCTTCAGGAGTTCAACGATCTCATCCTTGCTAGGTTCATGAAGGTCATCAAAGTCGCCGTCAGTAGATGCCTTTGTCACCTCTGATGACTTGGCTGCTGATCCCTCGGCGATCGCTTTGATGGTGGCATCAACCGCTGGCTGCTCAGCCTGGTCAGAAAACTTCGAAGTAGGTTCGGTACTATCTACCGTTGGCTCATCACCATCGTCAAAGGGCTCCACGATAGGTCCGGCTGGGTCCGCCTTCGTTTCCTCAGAAGATCCATCTCCGGTGGGTAAAGTAGCTTCCACGTCATCCTTAGCCTTCTCACTTCCAATCTCGCTCTCCAGCTCATCGATCAACCGCTCAGTTTCATCGGCAATGGAAAGTCCTGATATAGCTGTTACGGTGTTCTTGGCATCCACTACTTCATCAGAAGAAACCCCCATTGAAGTCTCTTGTTCAGGAATAGTATCCATCACAGGTTCGGGTAGAGCCCCCAGCTCAACATCATCCTCCATATTCTTGGTGTAGTCTGCCTCAGGCTTATCTGAAGATTCAACTCCACCGACGGGAGAAGCACTTGCATCCGGCTTGAAAGCTTCAACACTGCCAGAGTCGTTAATGGAATCGTCGATTTGGGCAATCTCTGGCGATTCCACAGCTTCCTCTTTAGTAGACTGATCAAGCTCTGGTGCTTCTTCTGATTGGAGTGGATTCCCAGAGTTTTGGGTACTATCTTCAACCTGTGGCAGCTCCTCATCTGCAGTATCGGCTTTGGACTCGGTTGGCTCAATGGTCTCAGTGCTGAAAGAAGAAGCCTCGGCATTCGCCTCCTTTTTGGTTGGTTCAATGTCTCCAACTTCCTTGATGATTTTGGCATCATCTCCAACTTCCTGAGACTTACTATTTTCAGCCTCGTTGGTGCCCTCAATCTCCCTACTCTCTTCAAGCAGCTCTATATGTTTGACTGTAATGTCAACCATTTCGTCAATGGCCTCCTCTTCATCCTCAACGTCGGCAGCGGGAGCAGCTGTCAAAGAACCATCGCCAATAAGTGTTTTCTCTTTGGTCGACTGATCCTTATGACCTCTATCCTTTGCCTGGACCCTAGCGCCAACATGCTCCTCAGAATAATGCTTCGGCACGGACTGCGTGTTCAAGGTGGCAAAAGCGGAGGTGTCGTCTGAGCTTCTTCTTGAGCTCGATTCATCAGCCTCGTCCTCCTCCTGCACAGCGTTAATGCGATCAAGCAGCTCTGGTGCGTGCTCCAGTTCATCGCTGATGAGGACGCCCTCATCCGCAAGCTCCTCATTAGAGACTGGGACCTCATGTGACACCCTCGATCTTGAGCGTGAAATCGAGCGCAAGTAATCTCTAGAGCTCGAACTCAAACTCTTGAACGAGTCATAGCGATCTGCAAGTCTTCCAGTTCTCGACTCGTACTGGTTCACGCCGTTATAGGAGTCACCACGAGCGAGGTGTGGCTTCTGTGGTGAGGAGTGCATCTCTACCCCTGGTGTCCGAGATTGCGATCTCGACTGGATCAGCGGAGAGTCCATACCCTCTCGCGCACCTGCAGGCACCTGCTGCAACGCGTCGTTCTCAATCACAGAGTCCGGGATGACGCTCTGGCTGAGGCTGGATTTCACCCTTGGTCTAGATGTCGACCGCCCTGACTTTTTGACAATCTTCTTCTGGAGATCACTGCTCACAGCTGACATAGAGGCGATCTGAGAGTCAATGAGGTCCTCCAAGGACATCTCCGAGTCATGGTTCTTGAGCTCGTAGATGGAAGGAGCGCCGCCGCCAAACTGTGGGGTATAGGAGGACGTGTCTGCAGCCAAATCAGCTCGATCATGCTTCTTAATATCCACGACAACAAAGTCCTTGTGTGACTCGTCGATGTCCACAGGTGGGCCGGCAGCCACTGCTAGAATCTCCTGCTTCTTCTCCTCCGCAATGTCGTCGTTGTCCACACCACTAATGATGACAGTCGATCCTGAAACGCCCTCCTTCACGTTTCCACGCTCGTCAAGAAGGTCGTCATACTCGTGCTCATCGTTGATCAGTGCTCCTTCGTCGTGGAGCTCGTTAAGGGTGGTATAGTCCTTTTCGTTCTCCTTGTCGTGATTCTGGATCCGATTGTTTGATCTCGATGGCGATCTGAAGGCCTCCGCATCGTAGTCATCCGCCAGCTGGACGGATCTCACACTGGCTCCAACCAAACTCGGCGTAGTCTCTTCTGAACCCATTGCAAATGGAAAATTTCTGGTTGGTCCGTTGATTGCTTGAAAGGCAGGCAAACTGCCTCAGTTGATAACATGGCCGCATTCCGGAATGGGCCAATTTCCTCTTCGGAATGTTTCACAGATATTCTACCCGCGGCCGGCGCATACCGAAAGCCTACTTTACCACTCAATTACTATGTGTACGAACTTTTATTTCAAGCCTTTTTTAGGCCAGATGCTAATGCAAAACGATCAACTTAGACACTTTCCTTCCCATTCACATCTGCGCGCAACAGCTTCTCAGCCTTCTCAACGGCAGACTTCCGGCCCTGCAGGAAGATCACATCCTTCACCTTGTCTGTGCTCTTTGGTACAGTGATTTCCGCACCAGATTTCCGTCTTACGTTGTTCAAGCGGGAACCCTGAGTTCCTACAATCTTTGGAAACACCATAGCTGGTTCCTTGATCCATAGGAACCCTATAGTGTCATCCTCAGAGTGCTTCTTGATGGCGTTAAGGACATCCTGCTTGGCTTTTGTGACATCTTCATCTTCACCAGAGAGTCTCCATGGAATCGTTTCACTGGAGTCCTTATTCAACTCCACGGTGATGGTGGTATACTTGAAGGTCTCCTCATCGGTTCCACGGACATCGGCTGGCAGAGCTGGGGTCTTGTTAGACAAGTTCTGAGCCTTCTTGTGAGAGTCTCCGAATGAAACCTCAACATTGTGGTGAAGTCTAAGTTCCCTCGAGAACAAACCTCTCTGGAAAACAGCAGCATGAACATACACTGGAACATCCACAACAGCCTTCCAGGTATCAGCTGTGAGTTCAATAACTTTAGCCTTAGCCTTCTCAACACTAGACGGTTGGCCGGAGATGGTAACACTTGTCGATTTGTCACTCGATCTTGGTACATTCAACGAAACTTTGAACGCATCCTCTAAAGAGCGGCGGGTAGAGCCACCAGGGCCGATCAACAGCCTGTGCTTCTCCTTGGCAACTTCCAGCGTCTCGGTAACAGTGCTCTCCTTCTCAGCAATAATCTGCTTCACGCGAGTGATGATGCGATCCACAACCTTCTTTGGCCCAGTTGATGACAGCACGTTTGACTCAGAAGCTGCATCTGGTACATGAAGCAACAATCTAGCAGAACCTTCCTGGCCAGCCAATGCCTCAGTCAGGATTTGCTCCTTGGTTGCACCCTTTGTTCCCAGAATATCCTTGAAGTACTTTGGATCGACCTCCAACTCGACAGTAACGGTGTCCTCAATCTCCTTCACGATTTCTAAGATCTTTTTCTCGGCCTCTGTGAGGCCCTTTCTGGAGCCAGTAAGCGTTACAGTACGCTTTTCAGATTCACCGTCATGTTCTTCCACTCTAATTTCAATGCCTGAATCAACAGCGATACGATTGACAGTCTCACCTGCACGGCCAATGACACGAGCGATAGCAGCGTCTGGAACTTGAATAACCTTTACATATCCGTTGGCAATTTCAAAGTCCAAAAGATCTTGCAGCTCTTCGGCGGCCTTCACAACACCACGCGATGGTCCCTTGATCAAAACTTCATCGTCTGCTCTGTTGAAATTGATGGAAACGTTGTACTTAGTCTGGAGCTTCTTCACGTTCTGGCCATTAGCGCCAATCATGGAAGCACGGTACTGTTTAGGAACGATCAATACCTTTGTTGTCTCGTCTATCCATCTCTTAGCAGCTAGAGAAATAAATTGCTCAGCCTCTTGCACATTGAACTTGTATCCTGTGATCCTCAAGTCGGTCTTTTCAGCTGAGGTGTCCTTACTGATGTCGATCTGGACCGCATACTTCTCGCTGATCTCTTTTAAATAGGAACCGGACTTTCCAATGAGCCTAGAGAGAACGGTGGTTGGGACGCTGGAATCCACAACGAAACTGTAGATGTCCTTCTGGTCCGCGGAGTCCTTCAACAACACGTCAATGTCCTTCTGGATTTTAGCCACGTCAGCCTTGGTACCATGGATAAACACAGAGTCAGGGGACTCATGCTTACCGTCGCTATGGAGCTTAAGGACTACCTGCCCCACCGATGTGATCAACCTGTTAAGAGTGGTGCCGCTAGGACCCTCGATAAACTGCTGCTTATCAGACGGAATGTCCAGAGTGACTTCGATGAGATCAGCCTGTGTCGCTCTAAGCCCATCGAGAGCAGCAGAAGTGGCATTTAGTCTGTCATCGATTTCCTCTTGTGTAGGGGCAAACTCGTCGTCCTTCCCATCGAGTGCAACCAAGACGATATCGTGGGTCAAATCTCCAGAAAGTTCTGAGAGTGGGACCACATGCACATTCTGTTCTTTGGCCGTAGCTGCAACAGCACTGGCAACCTTCTTGGAGAAGAAAGAGGATATGTCAGAAACAATAAGGAAGCGAGATGGACCAAAGCGGTTGACGAAGTCAATGATTGCCTTCTTAGAAGCACGCAGCGCATCACCCTCGGTATTCAGTGCGGTTGTCTCAATAGAAACAGAATTTAGGTCAGCAGATGCCAACTGTTTATAGGTTGGGGCTGTAACCTTGGTGCTGTTCTCGGAACCGATACCGCTCAACAAGCCGGAGTGTGTCAAAAAGGCAGCCAAGTATCTAGAATGGACCACATTAGATCCATGTGCCTTCGATATAAGCAAAGAATCTATGGTGTACTGTGAGCTTGTGTCTCTGGCAGATTGGATCGCTGCGGTCAAGTTCTGTGGAAGACCGATGAACTTAACCTGCTCATCGGCATCCCCAGATGGGATCTCGACAACGACGTCATACTGGGCAAGTAACTCCCTTAAGTTGATGAGCTGATGGTATTTTTTTGGAATTGTCTTCACCTCAGTCTTGATATTGGAGGATAAAGTGTCGAGCTGGTCGGAAAGCTCATTCTTCTTACTCAACACCTCATCTCTTAGGCCAGAAATGATGATAAGACCGTTTTTATTTGGGCCAGTGATTGTGAGATCATCACCGGTAGTCTCGAAGGGCTTAACGAAGGGCTGGAGTTTCTGTGAAACAGTGATCTTGACAGTAAGGATCTTGGTCTCTTCCCTGACAATTTCGACAATTCTTCTCTTTGCCTCCTGAACGCCATCGCCATCACCTTCAATGGTGACGCTGATGAGTTCCTCTTCGTCTCCATTAGCATCTGGAGATGGTGTCTGCTTTCTCTCGATCTCAATTTTAGTTGCAGTAGAATCAATGATCGGCTTCAGGTTTTTACCGCCAGCGCCAATAATTGCAGATCTGGTAGCAGCAGGAACCTGGAAGGTTATGACGACAGGCTTGGTCAAGCGGCGTACGAGTTCCCTCTTCGCAGCCTTGACATCGGCAAGCTTACCGGTGACGATGAATGATCTGTCGTTCGTCTTGGAAGAAAGCGTGGACTCCATGGAGACAGAATGTTTCTTTTTAAGATCATTGACGATCTTCACAAAATCTGACTTGGCCAACTGGAGAGAAACGGAGCTGGAGATGTTGAACGCCTCTTGGACGTTCTTCGAACGAGCAGCGCCGGGGAAAGAACCAACAGAAGAAGCGGAAGAGACAGGCGTAGAGACGGCCGTCTTCATCGATGGGCCCCAGGAGACAGCCGAAGAGGTGGGGGTGGAAGCAGATCCCAATGTTGGGAATGCATCGACATCGGTGATGGAAGGTGGTGGAGAGACAGCTTCAGCAACCTCAGTTTCTTCGACGGAACCGACAATTGGCGCAATGGTCTCATCAAGGATGGACCCGTTCTCGGTAGCAGACATGGTGCGGTTTAGTTCAGACAGACAGCAGGGGGAGGTGGGTGACAACAGCGAGATCAAAGACTGATATGTTCTTGGACAGGTTGGATACAAAGACGGGCAGAGATCCAATAAAGAACGCTAGCTCGGGGGAGGGTAAAGTGCAACTAGGGAGGTTTGCAAGATGGTGGCAGGCGGTGTAACCGTTGGATCAAAGCGTTGGCGCTTATGTTCTTAGTTGGGTGTCCGTGGTGCCGGTGGGTAAGTGGAAAGAATTTCGTAACCGCTGGCCACTTTAGGGCGCCGCGTCAAAATTCCCCCAATTTAAGCCGCCATGAGTTTTCGAGGATATCAGACGGTGCCGCGACGAGACGATCGCAGATTCGAACGGTGACGCCTTGCGGGCGTTTCTCAGCGCGAAAATGTGGCAGCTGGCGCGCCGGATGGCGGAACTTACTGTTTTGGGTGTTTTCGTCGTGTTTTCCGATTTTCCAGCTCTATAAGCTGGCACGGGACGTCAGTTTTTGCCGCTCCTATAGATAGTGAACTTCCTGCTGAAAAGGAAGGAGATTAATTCACACGCCAGGGACCTCAGCAGCTGACAGTCAGATATAGTCTATATTACCTACAGAAGCCAGCAGTCTACCAAACACTAAGAACAGCGTCAAGTACAGCGATATTCACCTTCAACGATATGTCCGCCACAGCACAACAGGAGCCGCGTTTCGCACAATTTAAACTCGTTCTCCTTGGAGAGAGCGCAGTAGGAAAGTCATCGATAGTGCACAGGTTTGTGAAGGACTCATTTGACGACTTCAGAGAGTCTACTATTGGAGCAGCATTCTTGACACAAACCATTCAGCTGGATGAGAACACCACCATCAAGTTTGAGATCTGGGATACCGCAGGTCAAGAGCGTTACAAGTCGCTGGCGCCAATGTACTACCGCAATGCCAACGCTGCTGTCGTTGTCTACGACATCACACAAGAATCCTCGCTAGACCGGGCCAAGTCGTGGATTAAAGAGCTCCAGAGACAGGCTAATCAAGACATCGTGATTGCCCTCGCTGGTAACAAGGCTGACCTGGCTAGCGACAGAAAGGTTTCTAAGGAGAGAGCACAAGCATTCGCCACTGAAGAGGGCCTTCTGTTCTTTGAGGTGTCTGCGAAGACCGGTGATGGTGTCAAGGGAGTATTCCAGCACATCGCTGAGAAGCTTCCGCTCGAGTCGCAGCTCAAGTCCAAGACCCAAGGAAAGAGTCTCAACCTGCAGAGACCAAGCACAAACAACCAGCCTACGTGCTGCTTTTGATCTGTACTCCACAACTCTCCATGTTTGCTAGTTTCTTCTTGTACCAGGCAAGTACATCGCGCCGTCTACAGATCTTAGAAGGGTACGAAACCCTCCCTTGTCTTTACGTATGATAACAATTGTATAATGATGACACGGGCCAGTCCCGCTTTCTAATTATTGCGCTGACTATCGTCAGTGTAGTTTAATGTTTCAGTAAAGAGTTCTTGACTCCAGGTCAATAAGGTTGACAAGGAACTCAACTTCAAGTCTCTTTCTGCTCTCGATAAGCCAATCATCCGCCAACGTTCTACTCCATCCCTTAAGATTGGCAACCTCCTCCACAGCATCATCAAGTCTGTTCTGCACCAGGTTGTTGTTCACTCTAGCAATCACAGATTCAATGTCCTTGCCTTCAACGTCGCCCGATTTGCTGATCAGCAGCAAAGAGAAGAACTTGGCACCCAAGTGACCCAAAACACCTGCATTCGGTGGGAGAAGAGCTGCGCTTCTGAGCTCTGGGGCCAGCAAGTTGAATCTAGTTATCAGCTGCGCCGGGGTCAACACGCCTTGAGAAATAGCACTGGAGTCAATTGCATCCACGGCACTCACAATGAGGTCATTATTAGCACCAGTGGCTATCTGCTTGAGTTGTGAGATCTCCTCAGACACGTTCTGCGTCACCTCCGCGAACAGCTTGGATCTCAACTTGTTCAGCTGGAATTGGAGCTTCACTTTCTGCTCAGCATTTTCAATGTGGCTGTCCATCTGGAGGATGAGTTTCTGCAAGCTGCTCAAGGACTTGTCCAACTCATCGAACTTCGCATACTTGCCGTTACGCTCCTCGGTGAGGGTCTTCTCAACAACATCCGAAAGCTCTTTCTTAGCATTAATTGCAATAAGCTTGGCCTCGTTCTCGTAGTGCTTCTCAAGTGCAGCCTTTGTGGTCTCAATCTCCTTGGAGAGCTGATCCTTGTGTTGCTGTTCCACCTGCTTCACCTTGGTGTTGAACTGTTGGATATACTGGGCCAAGAGTTCATTTTTCTGTGCTGTTGCAGCCTCCTGGACCTTCTCCTGGAACACCTTGGAGGCTGAATCCTTGAGACCGGCGACCTTCGCGTCCAGCTTCTCAAATGATTCGACAATCTGTGACGAGCTGAACGAGTCTGTAAGGTCTCCAGCGTTCAATTTCGCAATGATGTGGTTGAACTCATCAATGGTGGCCTGTAATTCCTTGTCGGAGGTGCTTAGGCTAATGAGTGGGAGGCTGTAGCTAGGCTTAGAAATGACAGGCTCTGGGATCAAAGATGGAGTAATTGGCAGCTTGCTTGGAGTTGATGGTGCCTCCTCTTCAGCTTTCAGACTCTCAATCTTATTCGAAATGAGACCAGATTTTGGAATTGTGATAGTCTGCTCGGCACCACCGAACTTTCTCTTCAAATTCTCAATATTGTAGTCCTTGTTTGTAGTTCTGGTGAAGGACTCGATAAAGTCCACTGCCTCTTCTGAGAATGGAACATTATCGGTGAAGAGCTCGTTGAACGCACTGTTCTGCAGCGAAAGGGCAACACCACCGGCATAGAGCGCTGTAGACCCCAAAACGAGGTTCCGCACAGTCTTCCCTGCAGTGGATTTGAACATCGCTTCGGTCTTATTCTCGGTGTTGAGCCTTTGAGTGGTGTTTTTCGACCCTTTCGTGGAGCCCGGGATCCAATGAAAAATCAAGCATAGCTTTGACTTCCGAATACGGCAGTAGCAAGATATTGACCCTATATATGGAACTCCTCATTGAGGCCACTGAGTTCAGAATCAGCGAGCAAACCTGGAATTTGCCTCCATTCGCCTCGTAATCCTATCAATAATGTCGACATACGACGACGTCGAGAGACTGACTTCTCAAGGTGACTACCAGCAGGCCTTACAGCTTGTTGAGCAAGTCATAAACCAGGGCCAGGCTTCCCCAGCTGCTCTTATCCAAAGAGCGACGTGCCTCTCACACCTCAATGAGCACGAGCGTGCCATCAGCGACTTGCAGATAGCCACCCAAATGAATCCGACTCAGGAGGAATCCCAGAGGATCGACACACTGATACATTCTATGTCGCAGCACGTAGTACAGAACCTGGACACGACTTCTTCGAGAGCGCTGGGTGACAATCAGGACAGAGACCTTACTTCAACGTTGATGCAGGGCATGTTGTCCGGGGGTGGGTCTGGTAGTGGGCATGGGTCTCAATTGTCCATGCTCTCGCAGGTCTTTGGTGGTGGCAGACAATCTGGTCAAGGTGGGTTCTCGTTGTCTAGCGTTGCCTCTATGCTCTCTGGAGGCTCTCAATCCGGTCAAGGTGGCTACGGTAATCAGGGCCAAGGTAGCTACGGCGGGCAATCAGGTGGATCTACGCTGGGCTCGTTGATGTCGATGTTTGGTGGCGGCTCTGGTAACTCTGGACATGGTAATGGTCAAAGTGGAGCTAACAGTTACTACGGTGGAACCTCCAACTCTAGTAGCTACGGAAATCAAGGACAAAGTGGCTATCACGGTCAATCTGGTGGTAACTATGGTGGCTATGGTGGTAACTATGGTGGTCAAGGTGGATATGACCAGTCTAACCAAGGGTCTGGCCTAAGTGGCTTGTTGAGTTCTGTTCTTGGAAGTGGCCAAGGTGGCTACGGTCAAGGCCAAGGTGAGTTTGGTGGTCAGCAAGGTGGTCAAGATGGGTTTGGACGCCAGAGTAATCAAGGTGGCCAAGGTGGCTACGGTCAAGGCCAAGGTGAGTTTGGTGGTCAGCAAGGTGGTCAAGATGGGTTTGGACGCCAGAGTAATCAAGGTGGCCAAGGTGGCTACGGTCAAGGCCAAGGTGAGTTTGGTGGTCAGCAAGGTGGTCAAGATGGGTTTGGACGCCACAGTAATCAAGGTGGCCAAGGTGGCTTCGGCGGTGATGGCTACGGTGGTAGATACTGAATGAATGACTCTTCTCGTTTCCTCAATATCAGCTATAGACATGCGCAATTCATTGATTGTTGAAGTTGTAATGCACGTCCCTATCGCCTGTCCTGAACTCGTTAAAGAGTCTTTCAAACTTCTCTAGTGATTCGTCGTAGGAAACCATGGATGCCAACAAGTCATCACGCAAAGGATCCGGTCTTCCATCCAAGTGCAACTTCCGCATTGGATCGAAGAAATCCTCTTTCAAAGTATAGATGTTGTACTTGTGGAAGAGATGCTCTTCCACCTGTGCGAGTCTTTTCTTCTCCCAGGCGTACATCTCCTCTTTACTGGGTAGCTTCTTCTTCCCTGTCCAAAAGCCCACCGCTGCAGCCGCTTGAGACTCCATTTGACGGAAAAGGGTCTGCACAATTAGTTTCCCCACGAAGACGAGAGAGGGGTCTTCAATGTTGAAGACATGCTGGTAAAGACCCTTGATCCGGGAGTTGGATGTTGGAGCGTTGCAGTCAGCTGGAATAGAGTATCTCAAGATACCTGGCTGTAGGAAAGGTAACTCAATGTGGTATCCGGTGGCCAGGATGACATGATCCACATCTCTCAACACTGTGCCATCACTGAGAACTAGCTCACCAGTCTCATGACGAAACTCTTTGATCATTTCCATATTTCTGAAACTGTTGATGCAGCGGTCCATGTACGGTAAATATGGGTCTCTGGCCAGGTTCCTGCTGACTATCACCTCCTTGCATACGGGTTGCAAGTACTGGCCAAGATCGATGGCAGAGATATTGCCACCAACTATGACGACTCTTTTGTCTCTGAAGTCGTCCGGCTCGGTGTATGCCTTTGCATGCAGCACCGCTCCTGGGCGATGCTTCACGTAGGAGCTCAGCCCTTTAATCTGTGGAATGAAGGGGATACTAAAGCTTCCCTGGGCTAACACGACGTATTCAAAGCGTTCCTGATACCATAGATCATATTTATCATTCCAGGATCTCAGAGTAAGGACCCACTCATCACGGTCCTTAACCACATCGTACACCTCAGTATTGAATCTAATAAGGCTTTTCACATGCTCCTGTTTGGCAAAGTCTAGCAGCCGCTGTCTTAGCTGCTCATGAGTGAGGAAAGGGGCCAGCTCTTCCGGCGATACTTCAGTCTTCTGTGCGGTGGAATACCGCGTGTAAGACTCCGGGACATTGGTGTACAATCTTGGCCAGACGGCAGTAGAGGACCAGTTACAGTACTTTGGATCTTTCTCGGTGCAATAAGGAACTGTGGCGGAATGAGCTTCAAGCAAATCCGCGCTTGGGAAGTGGGAGTGCGATGGTTTAAGGACCCGCACTTCACTATAACGCTCAGTATCTAGAACATCCTGAGGAGGCATAGCAGGATCTTTCTTGAACCCATCGGTGAACCAAGTTCCTCCGATCTCGGGCTTCTGCTCAAACCCTACCACCTCAAAGAAACGGTCATGCGGGACTGTTTCTCCCACCGTTGAGCGTCCAGTGGCATCCGTACAAAGCAGTTCTCGAAGCGATGCTAAGCCAGCGATACCACCGCCTCCAATCACAGCGACCCTCTTCATTAGAAAGCACCGTTACCAGCTCTCGTCAGAATATTACTCCCGCGGGATCTCTCGTATCTAAATAAGTGAGATTTGAAATGCTCAGCTGGGACGCAGCCGTGTTTGGTGAAAAGACGGTGCGGCATCAACAGCCTCTGGCACCTCCGGCTTTTCTGCTCTTGCTGTTCCCGTAACCTCGGCTGCCGTGCACCCCAGCGGATCACTTGCTCATCACCGTTCACCGCCCGCTGCTGCTTGTCCCTCTCAGCACTCCCCGCTGCACACCACAAGCTGCTCAAAGCGCGACCCGCGCGAGTTCTGTTGCCTCCGCTTCCTCGCTCAGATGCGCTGCGGGCCCGTTTTTCTCTGCCCTGCAAGTAACCGTCGCTTGCCCCATGCGGTAATCTCCGGCGTTTCGGAAGGGCGGAGCCGTTGATTGTGTACAAAGCTGCTGCGCGATAACGCTAGCGCCTCCGCAAACGTCACGACATAGTCCTCTTGCCACTGCATGAACTAGATGCCAGCGTAGCTCGTGGGGTTTCCTGGCCAAGTTCGGTCGTTTTTTCTCCATTGTGTGGGAATATGTGCGCACATGCACGGTTGCACGCATAAACGTTTTGGTCTGGTTGGTCTGGTCCTACACAGTAGGCTGCGACACCAAGCCGCAGCGGCTGTGGAATTGATGGCTGCATTATTTTGGTACAACACTACATGAAACATGATCCAGTTGTCTGTCTGCAGATTAATTTCTCAATGACGCTGCTTTGTCGTATGCCTTGCTGCTTGCAGCCAAATGCTCTCAGACAACTGCTCTCAACCGGGACTCAACATATAAAAGCAGTCCCGCAATAAACTCCCACCCCAGCGCCATTCATCAAAGCAAGTCTTGAGCAAAATGCTAGCCTGGCTCCTCATTCCACAAGCTATACTGGCTTTGGATGTCGTCCCTGGTAACCAGAACTCCGTCAATGATGCAACCTCTGAGATTGTCCGAGGCCTGATGAGCTACTACGTCGGTGACCAACACGGCAATACAGTTGGCGTGTTCGAGCCCCCATACTATTGGTGGGAGTCCGGTGCTGCATGGGGGTCTGTCCTTGACTACTGGTACTACACCGGGGATGAGCACTACAATGAAGTTCTCGCACAGGCTCTTTTGGCACAAAGAGGTGAGAACTTTGACTATGTCCCCAGCAACCAGTCCACCACGGAGGGGAATGATGACCAAGCTTTCTGGGGAATTGCCGTGATGGCTGCAGCAGAGAGAAACTTTCCTTGCCCAGATGATGACCACCAGTGGTTGTATATGGCACAAGCTGTCTTCAACACGATGGGTGCTAGATGGGATAGTGACAATTGTGGTGGAGGACTCAGATGGCAGATCTTTGAGTGGAATAGCGGGTACGACTACAAGAACAGCGTTTCTAATGCAGGTTTCTTTCATTTGGGCGCGAGACTAGCCCGCTTTGAGGATAACTCTACCTACGTCGGATGGTGTGACCAAGTATGGGATTGGATGGAAAATGTTGGCTTACTGGTGGCAGAAGGCGACTTGATAATCGTCTATGATGGAGCAGATGCTCAGGACAATTGCTCAGTGATCACAGAAACTCAATGGTCATACAACACAGGTCTTCTCCTAGGTGGGTGTGCGTACCTTTATGACTATACCAATGACGGCAAGTGGCTGCAAAGAGCCAATGCTCTAACACAAAGTGTCATTGCCTTCTTCCAAGACGGTAACATCTTGATGGAGGCAGCTTGTGAGTCAGTAGGAAGTTGTAACACTGACCAAAGATCATTTAAGGCATACCTTGCAAGAGTCTTAGGGCTCACTGCCCAGCTCATTCCCTCTCTGAGAGAACTTATTGACCCACTCCTCGATGACTCCGCTATAGCTGCTGCAAAGTCGTGCTCTGGAGGATCGGATGGGAGCACATGTGGGTTGAACTGGCGTCAAGATAGCTGGGATGGTTGGTATGGTCTTGGGGAACAGATGGCTGCATTGGAGGTGATACAGAACACCCTCTATGCGCAAAAGCTACTGCCATACACTAGCAGCAACGGTGGTACTTCAAAAGGTGATCCAGCTGCTGGAATGGGTGAGCATACTCCTCAGTTGGCAACCACTTTGATCATCAGCGCTGGTGAGAAAGTTGGAGCTCCTATGAAGACATTGTGGGTTGCATTCACTTATATAGCCGTTGTGGTGTTTGTGCTTTTCTAATTTACGGCAATCTTTGTACAGTACAGTCATCAATACTCTTATCTAGGCATCAGCACCAGGCTTTCCGAACTGTTTGAAGAACTCAAAGGTATCATTCATAAGCACATTTACGCCTGTCTCCTCGGGAAAACCAGCACTGATTTCATTTTGCGCCTTGACGAGGCCTTGTCTCTCAACAACTGCGGCCAGTGTCTTTAATAAGTAAGGAGCAAACTCACAGTACCAACGATGGTTCCAGGCTGTGAGCTTGACAACAAGTTCAACAATTCTATAGTCAAAGATTGTTATCTTGCGCTCCAGCTGTTGGCCGGCCTCTCTTCCGCTCAGGATCTTCCTCTGGAGACCTTCGACCTCCATGCGATAGTATTTCAGCAAGTTTCTAGTACATACTGGTGCAAACCTCGACTCTAATGCATTCTGGAACGCCACCGCAGACTCTTTGTAGTGATGCAGTCTAAATGCGCACATCCCTAGGTACTCCCACTCTAACGGAAGTTTCTCATAAACGGTCTTTTGTGCCTGGAAATGGATCACCTCTGCTTGCCACATTGTGTACGTTTTCAAGTCATCATAAAGCACCATGAATAGGTTATCCAGCCAGCGCTCACACAATCTTTTCTTCTTGAAACTTTCCTCCCCACTACCAACGTTTGTGGAGCTTGATGACTTGGATCTGTATTCCTCTTCCATCACAAAAATGCGCGCTCTGTACTTAAGGAGGGACTCCCAACCAGTCCGATGGACAATCTCTGTCAGAATGTCGTACGCTTTAGCAAAAGTGGACTTCAAGTTGGCAGCTGGAAGGTTGGCTAATGCCTGGTCGATGGCTCTGTGCTCCTCATTCACAGTGTTAGAGTCTAATGATCTAACATCCTCCAGCTTCACATCCTCAGGAAGTGGTAGGTGAAGCTTATCAGTGGTAATGTTTGAGGTTCTCTTCAGATGAAACTTCTCCTTGTAAGCTGCCATTGGGCAAGCATTCAAGGTGAACAGTGCCTGTTCGATGTCACCAAGCTCCAAGTAAGCCTTTGATAGGTTTGCCCAGTATCCGAACTCTGATGGTGCTGCATTTACGGCATGGACACCAGATTGCAGCGCCAACTCCAACTTCCCCTTCTTCATCAAGAACTCCGATTGAACCAACAGAAGATCTGGATCTCTTGGAGATTTTAGGATACCTTCATACATTGTCTGCACAGCCTTAACCTCTTCGTCTTTCAATAGGAGAACTTTGACGACGAGAGTGACGACTGTCTCCTCCTTCTCCCTCAATCTTTCCAAGATCTCGAGTGCCTGATCGAAGAGACCTGTGAGCTCGACTGCCGCTAAGAAAGCGTCAACAAGGTAGTTGTGAATTGGTGTCGCGATTTGGATCTCTGGAGAGCATCCAACGTTTGGTCCTTCAAAGAAGAGTTCTTCAAATGCATCCAAGAACAGCTTCGCTGTATCTGGTGAGGAAAAGGGGTTGAGCGCTCTTGACTCCACAATGGCATTAACCTGCTCCTCATCCTCCTCCGCTGTGACTAGAGATCTAATCACAGAACTGGCAAACACTTCCAACCACAGCTTATCGCTCTCTTGAACACGCTCACCATTGGCATCAACGATGAAGGTACTTACTGCACCTGGGAGATGACACGCAACGACAACATCTAAGCGGGAAAAGGCATTATACGAAGCATATACTGCTTTGGTTACCTTGAAGTGTTTTACCTTACCGAACCAGACTTGGGGTTCCGAGGAGATCACGTTGGCTATGGAGTTCAGATGTGCTGCAACGGCCGAGGAGCTCGAGTTATCCAAGCCGGTGTAATAGAGGTAGGTACCGGTCTAAAAGTTAGTATTTGTGAATCAGTAGCGTATCATCGAACTCACCTCAGTGCTCTTACCACCAGGGATGCTTTTAGTCAGGCTCACAAGGTCTTGTGGTCCCAGATCCTGGAACGTTCTGAGCTTGTTGGCACGCTCGTCGAGACACGCGCCCGGTATATCCTCTCTAACCCTGTAGTCGTTAGTTACATGAGAGGCCGAAAAGTGCATTGGACATACTCAGGGATCGAATGCTGGGTCACAAGCATCGGAATTCGTCGACTGTTTATGTTTTAAGGGTACCTTTAACGGTTTCCGACTTCACAACTTTTGAGTTTAGGCGCTCCGCCCTTATGTAAGCGAACTCTGCCCAAATCTCCTAATAGTACTTGACGAGGTGGATAATTACGAGACATAGTGGGGCATAATACACAGCTGTGATCTCTATGCATCCATAGCTCCCTACAGTTCATTTTGTTGTCGTTCAGTGTACATTTTAGAGCATGGAATAGGTCGAATCTAACCGTGAGATCAAGATCGACTCTCACTTTGCATCGGGCATGTCCTCATCCTGTTGGTTAGTATCTTACTCCATAGGTCAATTGGCAACCACTTACGTCTTCTTCATCGCTCAGCGACCAGTCTCTGGCCGTGAGACAATACTTCTCCGGTGGCAGTCTTATGCCATACCCTGGCAAAACCGGTGGCAAAGTCTTCTTATTCCTCTCAGCCGCAAGCTCCAGGAGAAGCTCCTTTGGTGTGACTGCATTGAACTGGTAGTTTGTTCTAGCTGCTATGGCTAGTCTGATATCCTCTGTGGTGAGATTCTTTCCTGTTATTGGCGCACTGCCATTATTCCCCTTCGCGTGGTCGTTGTATATCACT
Organism: Williopsis misumaiensis; assembly: GCA_003707745.2. Lineage (NCBI taxonomy): Eukaryota > Fungi > Ascomycota > Saccharomycetes > Phaffomycetales > Wickerhamomycetaceae > Williopsis > Williopsis misumaiensis. Next base: position 39,383 of record PPLI02000029.1, read on the forward strand.
GCATCCCTCAGAACACCCGCTGTATACCCTGTCGATGTTAGTTACTATCACCCCGTCGAGTACAATGACACTCACTGTGTGCGAAATCCATAAGCTGAAGAGGGACGTGGTCCTCATAGCTCTGGATGGACTGCGCAGCGAGGATTAGGTGAAGAATCCGCACATCACGAGGCACCACTGGCTCTTCGTTCTCATCATCTGTCATCTTGCTTCAAATGAAGAGGGCCGTTGTCAGAAAACAGGCTGGCAGCACTTCTCTTGCTATGTTGATGTTGATGTTGATGTTGATGTTGATGTTGATGTTGATGTTCAGCCGAAAACATCCAGACATCAAACTCATGGGCTCCAAACAGCATACACTACGGTGTCAGCATGTAAGCGACGTATTAGGCTATAAGACTGTACGAGTAAGGCAATCATAGCTCATCCTTGCTGGCATCCTTGTCATCAGAACCAGCGATGTCTTCAAGCGTCACAGCGGAGATAACTTCACCAGTCTCGCTGAGTTCACCAGACCCAGAGATGACAACATCAACGGTTGGCTTGTCACCTCTGCCAGTTTTAGTACCCTCAACCTTCTTAACGACATCAAAGCCTTCAAGAACTTCGCCAAAGACAACGTGGCGCCCTGTAATTTTGTTAGTTTAGTTTTATCAGTCAATGAGAAAGGGTGTACTTACCGTCCAACCAGGAGGTAACAACAGTGGTGATGAAAAATTGGGATCCGTTGGTGTTCTTACCAGCATTTGCCATAGAGAGCTTACCTGGCTTGTCGTGCTTCAGCTCAAAGTTCTCATCTTCAAACTTGGCGCCGTAGATCGACTTACCACCACGGCCGTTTCTCTGAGTGAAGTCACCACCCTGAAGCATGAATTGAGGAATGACCCTATGGAAGATAGAGTTGATATAACCGAACGATGGGTCCTTGGAGATGGTCAACTCGCGGAAGTTCTGGACCGTCTTTGGAACAACGTTGCCGTAGAGGCCAAAGACCACGCGGCCGAGAATTTCATCGCCCTGGGCGAGATCGAAGTATACTCTATGGGTGATCTCAGCATCGGCCGCAATTACAGCAACAAGGAGGGTCAATACCGAAAGAATTGAGGTGAATAGCTTCATTTTGATTGAAGGTTGACTTGAAGTTGAATGGACAGGAGGAACTGGACACATGTTTTGTTCGCGCATTAGGATTCCCAAGCATCTGCCACAGTTAGGAGATCAGATCACACTCAACCCAATATACGCTTCAGTTCATGGTAAAGCGGTCTGCTGCTACACTATTATCTATAAGTTGCATTGTGCACACGATTAGGGACGAATACACCTTGCTCTTCTATTGTAAGCACTATTTAAGTTTCTTTCCTTTCTTCACAGAGTCAATTGACTCCTCATCCGTCATTGGACGTCCTACCGGCTTCGTGGGTTTCATGACCAGCCCTTCCCCTTCCTCTTCATCCACATACTCTGGTGTACCGCTCAGGGAAATGTTGAACAGATTGTCAATCGTGCCTTTCGATAGGCTATCTATCCCATGGGGGCCTCCTGATTGAGGAACACTGGGAGTGGAGGGCGTATATGGTGTACTCCCAAGAGTTCGCGATCTCGAGGCTGGCTCTGGTGGAGTCTGCTGCAACTTGTATATGTGTCCGTCGGAAGGCGTGAACTGCGCAAGGCTCTGCATCTTGTTCATGGCGTTTTGCAAGGAAAGCGTTGTGCTCAACTGGTATTGTTAGTGGATGGCTCAAAGTATTAGAGGTAGAACACTCACCAGTCGGGCTGATACCACATCCTTCACTGTCGGTGCCATATAAACGTTTGCCCCAATGATGAAGTAATCGGCGATGGGTTCCACGGACTCAGGACCCTTCCGCGTCTGCTTCCTTATTATCCAGAAGTCCGGTTCACGTCTCTGTAGTATCACAAACTCCACTCCCACAAGTTTCTTAAGCTCATTCTCAATCGTAAGTGAGTTCGCTTGATAGCCTTCTTGGAACTGGCTTTGCATCTTCACTGCCTGGTTATTAGAGGTTCTGTCAAAGAAGGGCGATTCAGAAAAGTATTCCAGGACGTTATCTGTTCGCAGGCCGAATGCTTGTATCCATTCGGGACTCTTCCACTGGAGCTCATCTAGCTGCTGTTTTTCGGCCATTGGTCTTCGCACGGCCGATCTGTCGATTGTGAGTTACAGAAGTACCATTACCACTACTGGCTTGTAATTTCCGAAGACTTTCCCGGAAAAGGCAGCTGATGCAACTGCAAATACAAAGGAACGGGATCTGAGGATTGTGGATGGAAAGGTACATATGTGGGCTCCTATCTCCCATATGATCAAAACTGGAAAGTCACCAGATCCCTCAGCTCTACAAGTGCAAGGAGAGTTTTTGGCCCTTGTAATCCTGAAGAGCCGTTATGCCAGTGGTGGAAGTCTAGCCGTCCAGCTGCAGTAAAATTCTCTGGACGGCCACGGCCCACCGGCACAGTAAACCCTCACATCTGTCATCTGCAGACTGTAATACTCACCGAAGCCACTTTGAGTACCGCCGGATAGCTAAATGGACAGCCATTGACTCCATGCCACCGGCTCGTTTCAATTCCGACCCCCCGGAGCACCAAAAGGTAAACAAAAGATCTGACGGCGAATGTCAAATCTCTAATCCTGCAAAGAAGCCGATGAATCAGCTCAATAACGGCGGCCCGAAGGCCAGCGTTGCCAAGAACGAACAGTTTGATCCGGAGGAGATGGATGATATACAAACGAAGCTTGACAAGCAGTTGGGTCCAGAGTATGTCTCCAGCAGACCAGGCGCTGGCGGTGTCTCAGTCTCATACATCGAGGGCTGGAAGCTGCTCAACTTGGCTAACGAGGTATTTGGCTTCAATGGTTGGTTCTCTGAAGTGAAGAGCATTCAGGTGGACTTTGTCGACGACCGGAACGGGAAGATTAACATCGGCTTGTCCGTCACTGTGCGGGTCACTTTGAAGGACGGCGCCTTCCACGAGGACATCGGCTATGGTAGTGCGGACAACGTGCGCACCAAGGCCCAGGCGTTTGAAAAGGCTAAGAAGGAGGCCATGACGGATGGATTAAAGAGGGCATTGCGCTGTTTCGGAAACGCTATGGGAAACTGTCTCTATGATAAGGAATATTTGAGTAAGATCTCTGGCGTGAAGTCCGCCCCTCCAGACTTTCTCGAATCGAACTTGTACAGGCTCTCTGATGGTCCAAGCCGGTCGGCAACTCTTCCACGATCACCACAGAAACAACAACCACGGCGATCAGCAAGCGAGCGATTTGCCGCTCCACAGAGGGCAGCACAGAGGGCAGCCCAGTGCAATGGGACAAGACCCGCGATCCCTGAAAAGCGAACACTAGACGCAGTTTCACCACGTCCCAAGAGACACAACAACGATGATATGTTTGATGACTCTCTCACATTTAGTGACGATGTCAACTTAGAGTCTGAAGATTTTAATGACGACGTGAATGAGTTACTCGATGCTAAGCTCAAGACACCGGCCCCAGGGCTTGAAAGTGAGACAGCAGACCTACAACATATTGATCCCTCACATGACAGTTTGACTAATGAAACCCCATCTAGGCCGCATCCTCAACAACCTGCACCAGTACGAGACCCACACATGAATGAGGTGATACCTGCAGAAGTTGGATTCTTTACAGCACGTGTCGCAGAAGAGGTACAGAAGAACGCTGTAACAACAAAAGACCACGCATTCAATCCACAATTCATTTCTCCGTCCATAAGGCGGACTGTGGATCCGACCAAATCAACTCCCATAAAGAGAACGGAAGCACCAGTGCAAAAGAGCGTAAGATATGACAACCCAAGGCTAATACCCAAAAGGCAGGTGGGTAAACCACGGTACCCACTACCACAGAAGCAGCGGGAGGAGCAAGATGCCTGATGTACCACTACACCGTTCAACAGCCGCAACTCGTTTGTAGACAACATCAATATCGGCGATGCTGATCTCTAATGTAGTCATGTTCGTGAAAGAACCCTTCACATCCTCGTAGTAGCCATATGTTATAAACATTCCAGAGCTAAGAGGCCAATGTGGCACAAGTTATGACGTCTATACTAGAGGAGGAAGGTAATAGATCAGGCCCCCTGTGCCCTTATTCTTGCAGTAGTGAGCTCTGTTCTCTCACAGATTTTCTGGTCAGGCCTACTCTCACAGCGGAATTCCGCTGTGGTTTAGTCAAAGCGCCGCAAACAGCATTGCTCGTACAAAAGGAACCGGCTACAAGCATCTTAGATGCATTCTCGTAATCAATTGTCCTAATTTACATACACTGGCCGCACATTCACGCGTCCGAGGAGTCAAGGAGAGAAACAACCCGCTCCTTATCCTGTACAACTTCCTGGTAGTAGAAGTCCAACTGTTTCTCACGAACAGAATCCAAATCATGGATAGCATCCATGCGCTCTTTCTCACGTAGATTGAATTCTTGCATAAAGTCCCAAATGTCAAGCTTGTCAGAAGAGTCCACTCGCAAGGACTCATCATTGATGTTCTTGTTTAACTTAGACTTCAAAATCGATCTAGGCTCTGAATTGACAGTGCCCACGCTTCTGGATACAACTGCATCCATTTTCAGTTTCGCCATGCCGCCGCAAGGTGATTCCAAACTCAACGACCCACTCTCTTTGTATGCTTCCATTCTCAATGATTGCAGTTCGGCAGAAGCCTTCTCCCCAGAGGCTTGCAATTTACTGGAACCATTGTAGAATAATACTTGTGAGAAGTCATCAAACCTGATTGTTGAGATTGGCGTCTCCAACGGCAATGTGCCGTGGTTAAAGAAGCTCGAATCCTTGATACGAAAAGGCGTGTTCTCGTCATCGACAGTCTGATCCTCAGGATGATATATCTGATCGATCGCACAACCGTCGATGATGCTGTCCGTCAACTCGGCTATGAACGATTCATGTCTCAGCGTTGGCACCAAAATAGTAACAGGAGAGTAGTTTGATTCACTACTCCGCGGGCGAGCGGACTTATCGTCACATCCTTCATCGAACCGGCTCGCACTGTCAAACAACTGTTCTGTCGCTGTCTTGTGACCTCCCCAAATCACAGACTTGGCTTTCAGAAACATATTTTTGGTCACGTTGGTTTGGGTCGCTTCCGATGGTGCAGCGAAAACAGTCAATGATGTCTCCCCGCTAACTTCTTCAAGTGCAGAATTCACAGAGCCGATGGACTCAAGACATGCCTGTTCGAATTCATCATTGTTCTCTTCCCACCACATCTTTTTGGTGCTATCAAGGAACAGCTTCTCTGCCTGCCCATCATCTGTTGTAAACAGATGCTGCTGCTGCTGCTGCTTCACGGTCATGGATTTTCGGTCATCAACATCGGGAGCTAACAACTCTGGGGCCCTTTCCAGAGAACCTGCATCAGATTCAGAACCCGTGGTTTCAGCCCATGAGTCTTCACCATGAAATGGGTAATTGAGCGCTTCACCCCCAGTGAATGAGAACTGCGGAATAGTAAACATCATCTGACTCATTCTCTGAATGCTTTCGTGGTCCTGGGCACTCAAACACAGATACTCGGGCTCCCCGTTGGTGGAAAGCCCATTGGCAATTTCTGGAGCTGAGAGCTCTGGTGCAACTTCCAGGGAAGTTGCTTTGATCCCAAATGCTGTTGCCTCAGCCGATGAATCATGAGCATCATTTGGATCATCGAACACTTCACTTGCAAAGAATGAAAAGGTTGAAAGGTTAAAGATCTTCTGATTCAACATCTGGAGGCTTTCGTAGTCCAAGGCATCCAAGGGCGAATACTGCGGAACAGCGACACTCTGCTCAGTGTCATGCGTTGCCGTCAAAGACTCACCTGAAAAGACATCATCAAACTTTTGAACCTTGAACTGTTTGTAGCATGAGACAGCCTCCGCTGGGAGGGCGTCAGTCGACTCCTGGTTTTTCTGCAGAATTTCTTCGGTCTTCTCCACATTGTTCGAGCTGGTAAACCATTTGAAGTGGTGCTTTCTCAGCCTTCTCTTTGGCGATCCTTGAAGACTATGGAACCAGTCGTGAACATTGGACCGCTTGCGCTTCAACGATCTCTGACTCTCTGGTGACACCTCATTTTGCAACTCTTCAGTGATAACGGACCCCGTTGTACTGTCCATTGGGGTTTTGTCGTTCAGATTGGACTCGGCAAAGCACAAGCTGAGGGCACCAGCGTTGAAATTTGCCCTGTGATGACGATGGAAGTTCGCTCCGAACAATCTTCTCTTCGTTCTGCATGTGGCGCCTTTTGCACGCCTAAGGATGCTTGGTTTGCGTGAAAGACATGCAGGTTCATTCAATGTAATGTTGCGTGGAAACAAGACAGCACTGGACATGATGTAGAGCGTTTGTGGATGATCCCGTGGTGTGTGAATCTGGGGATGGGTCACAAAAAGTGTAGCGATCTGTCAATAGCGGTGGCTTGGTAGCTTGTAGCAGATGAGCTTATCAACGGTAGTCGATCAGTTGGAGCAAAAAACAAAGGCAAGAATGAAGAAACCGAAACAAACGTTCAGCACCAAAGAGTTCTCTGTGGTGGTATGAAGGAGGAAGAAAGAATCCCCCAGCAACAAGCATATATAGACGTTGTGCAGCCACAAAAGCACCTGCCACAAACGCAACTGCCGCAAAACAACATATTGTGTCAACGTGAATCACATCATCCTGTGACTGCCTTAAACTTAGAGGCAGAACCCCGGATCCAACCGGTTGCCACTGTGTGCAATGATCATTCTTTCTGTGGCTTTGTAGTTCGGTGAAGAGACACCAAAGTAAACAAGAGCGAAAGCTGTCAACGGCCAGGCCAAAGGCGGTAATTTTCGCGGATGTGCGCATATCACCGGCAGACCAGCGGCCAAAGGGGATCACCCCGGCCCCCATCCTATGGAGAAGCACACGAGGCTCATTCTCTTTGGCTTGAAACATCACGTCTTCTTATGCTCGTACTGGCAATAGGTGACCTACATATTCCTGACAGGGCAGTTGTGCGTTGCATCCGAATTAATGACGCATTCAGATGGAAACTAACACCAACAGGACCTACCGGCGAAAGTATGTGTCTGATCATGGTACCGGTTCAACTACTAACGAATTCGTTCAGTTTAAAAAGCTTCTTGTCCCTGGGAAGATCTCGCAGGTTCTGTGTCTTGGTAATGCCACCTCATCTCCATCATCGCTAGAGTTTCTCAAGGTTTTATCGCCCGACTTCCAGATCGTGAAGGGTGAGTTCGACGATGACACCACGTTGCCTCTATCGCTAGTGATCACGCACGGCTCCTTGAGAATTGGGTTCACAAACGGATACGCTATTGTCCCGAGAGGTGATCCTCTGAGTCTGCTGACCATGGCTAGACAGATGAACGTTGACGTTCTCATATGGGGTGGCACGCATAAAGTGGAGGCATATACGCTGGAGGGCAAGTTCTTTGTAAATCCGGGAAGTGCGACAGGTGCATTCTCCACCGAATGGCCAGACGTCGATGAAGATGAGGAGCTCGCAGATGGAGGTGACGAACAGAGCAAAGAGGACACAACTGCAAAAGAGACTGCTGCGGAAGAGCAGACTGAGGAAGCGACTGGTGGCACCGAAGAGGATCCAAAGGAGGGACTAAAGGCTGCCATTGAGGCACCGGAGGAGGAAAAGGACGATGAAGAAGAGGATAATGAAGGCGTTCCGTCTTTCACATTGCTGGATATTCAGGGTTCCGTCATCACCCTATACATCTATACCTATCTAAGCGGTGAGGTCAAGGTGGACAAGGTTAGCTACCGCAAGAACCAGTGAATAATCTATGGGTGAGACTGGGTGCCAGTATGATATGTGTATCAGTGCCACTTGGACGTAGACATCAGTCCAATATTTTAGGTAACAGCGACACGGGCAGATGGAAGTTCTCAAGCCCTAACCAAACTGTTCAAGCCCTGACCGCTCGATCTTCTTCTGTTCGCGAAACCCCCCCCCCCCCCCCTATTTGTCTCGTCGTCGAGCGCCCTCGCGCGGCCTACAAAAACCGGAGCTGATCATGAAAAAATTCTTCTTCCCTCTTCCTCAACCTTCAACAAACCGAACAAAAGTGTAAGTTTTACCTCTCTGTTCCCTTTGGATATGCACATGGATTACCTGATGACTTGAGTGCATTTGGCTCGAGACTTTTTGTCGATGTGGAAAAAACCACGCTACCTTACTTTTAAACCTCTGACATCTTGTGCTTTCAAGAAGAACTATTGGAACTCGTGGAAGAGTACTAATGCATCTCAGGTATTGTCCTTGACATAATAATATTTTGTTCAACTTTTGCTTGATTGTAGTACACTCCACTCTTCTCTGTATGGTACACTCCACTCTTGTCTGTATGGTTTCTAACTTTGACAATTTCTGTTTGCATCAGGTTCAAGGTGACCCCCACCACTATCCACGAAATGCTACTGCCGCATACAATGATCCGTTACTGCTTCGTTCCCATTAACACGAGATCTATTTTAGCCCCTCGAGGAGGTCGTCGTCCAAGTTGTCAAATGCGTTCGCCCTCTGGAACAGACTAGGCAACAACTCTTGCACTTTTAACAGTTTTTTCATCGAGTAGGCGTCCTCACCATCCGCATAGTAGCTCTTCTCGATAGAGAGCACCTCGAACTCCAAAGTGTCTCGATACAGGTGTAATGCGGCCCTATTGCTCTTTCTCACGTGCAGATTCACGTACTCAGACCCGAACGTCTCTGTCAATGCATAGAGTGCTTGTCTCATAAGCTTCTCGGCGATACCTTGTCTTCTATACGTTCTCATCACAGAGATTGAGGTGATGTGTCCATGAGGTGTTTTGTCCTCTGCTTCTGGATCGTCCTCCATCTTGGCCAGCACATAGCCGACAACTTTCTCGCCATGACTAACGTAGGCGGGGTCGCCCTTCACGTCAGTGTTATGCTCCGCGTCTGGCAGTTCAGTGGTGGTGGCCACAAAAGAAGCTTCGGGCCACGATAGAATGTGATACATGTAGTACTTCAGTTGGTAGTTCTCCGGAAGGTTGTGCAGATTGGCATTTTGCATTGCCTGGACATCACTGACGGTGGCCTTTCTGATTGTGATGGCCATTGTACGCAGAATTGAGGTCCAGTTTTGTGATATCCCAAGGCGAGTAAAGAGAAAGACTAATAGTGCGAATCGCTGGTCCTGGAGTACTGGGCTATAGGAGATCTAATGGAGCCAAGAAGTTGTTCGCTGATCATGGAAAAACGTCCGCACATCAAGTTTTACGTAAGCCGATTTGGATGAATACAGGATGTATGTCATTCTTAGGTTACCTATAGGGAAAAGAGATGTTGTTTCAATGTTACTCTAGGATGGCTGGTCACATCTCACTAAATGCAGTCTTTTCAGTTTCAATTCCCTAGGTATATCATTCATTTTGAGAACCGCATGCCCTCCCTCTCAATCACGGCGTGGTCAAACTTTATCAGGAAGATAGTTCTCAGTGAACTCCCATTCTGTTCCACCGTGTGTGCACTGACAGTCGCTTGGAAGTAGGCGGCATCAAGGATGCCTTCTATGATTCCAGCTGTGTAGGCGCCCACGTTCAGCTGACCAAATTCTTTGGGGACAGAGATGAATTGTGAGATCAATGGGAGGTCATCGGTGATCATGTCTGGTTGGTTAGTATGAGTGGACAGGTTGAGCATTTAGGTACATACACTCATCTTCAGAATCAGAGCTCTTCTGTAGTTCATTGGCGACTTTGCCAAATAGCGTCTTCCATACTTGCGTGTGTATGAACTGGAGAACTTCCACAACCTTCACTTCACGTTTTGCATTCTTCCCATCTCTGAAAGTGATCAACTCCAGGAACTTTGTGCCGACTCCGTATCCCAAAGAGTTGAGTTTTGCCTCGAGCTCTTGGACGCCCTTGGAGTTATTCTGCACATATTGAACGATTCCTGAGAAGAGAAATGCTAGAGAGGCAATGTTGACTTCTGGGGTACGACGTGACAAGGAGTGGTCGTATATGGTCTTTGTCTTAGAGACTTGTGCAGTGTATGTCGACGGAAGCTGGATCGGTCCTAGCGAAGGATTGTAGCCAGCTTTGAGAGTTGTGGGCTTTGCAGTGGAAGGATGTATCACCTGTTGGCTCATATTGTCACACTGTGGATTATTAGTAGTGGTATGCTTTCGTCGACTGGGTTAGGATTGGGACGAAGACAATTTGATTCGGCGGTGCAGTAAGCAAAGGTTCGGACGTTCAAAGTTTAGGGATCTTTCTTTCTACTCTTGATGTTGTAAACAACGAAACAAAAAGAGGGAGCTACGCCATGTTTTATTCTCGGAAGCGGAGATTCGGTGTTTACAGAGACTTCTTCAATGGTACAAGATACATCTGAGGGTTTAAAGCGGGCCCCGTTTGTGATGGCGCTAACAGACAGACATCCTCAGTGATACCTCATACCAACGACCACAACTCGATGAGGTCACAGAAGAATCAGAGGAGGACCCAGCACTCTTGTTCACTTTCAATGATGTTGCACTGACGGTAAAGCACATCTCGCCAAAGAAGGGGTCTACGAAGAGAGAGTGGCCGCAGACGCCACGCACAGCGTTTACGCCGTTGGATGCCAACAGCGCGGTGACTCCGGCGAGATTGAGGCCCCTACAAATATGTACCTCCTCTGTTGGGGAGACCGCGGTTGAGATCAGTCAACCGACTCCCTCTTCCATGCATCTCTCTGAGTTTGACCAACCTCCACGGTCCACCTCCACGCCATTTGGAGGAAGTTTAATGCAACCGCTTCGCACTCCGCTAAATAAGAGGCCGTCAAGCTACTCGGAGCCATTGTTTAGGTTTGATTCATTGAACTTGAGCGAGGAATCGTTATCGACGCTGTCTTCACGGGCTTTCCCGCCGAGTGCTGACAGCCCTCTTCAACAGAAAACGATGAAGGTCCAGCTGCTCAAGGATGAGATCAGCTGCATAGTGGACAAGATGAAAGAGAGTATTTCGATCGAGAGGGTGCCCGTGCCCTTGCTCGACGTGTCCGATGATAGCTCAGACGAGTCTTTAACCGATATGGGCAACTTGTCGATGATTGAACCCGTTAATGTCTCTACGCCAGCTCGAAAAAGCATCATGAAGACAACAACAGCATCGTGCAACACAACGTCAAGCAAGAGGGTCCGGATAAATGAGCGTGTCGAAGTGATCACCCCATTGAGGAACAAGATCAAGAGGAAGCGGCTCGCGGCCAGTCCTGCTCTGGGGTCCAGGCCTATGGCTAAGAAGCCACACTATGCTCTGAACTATCTTCTGATGCTTAAACTATGCGCCTCGGAGAAAGACCCGCTCAATATTGTCGGTTGAATGCTACATAGGTACCTTTCCAAATATCCATACACACCGATCAGTTCTCCTGCAAGACGAAGGCACGTAGCTCGTCGTATGCCTTGTCGAGGTCATCGTTCACGATGATTTGGTCGTGAGCACCAGTCTGTGCGTACTCCATCTCAGCAGCGGCGGCAGCGATTCTCTTCTCCAGTGACTCCTTGGTCTCGGTGCCTCTATGCTCAAGTCTCTCTCTAAGCGTCTCGATGGATGGTGGAGACAAGAAGAGGTATCTTGCATTCAGGTTGGCCTGCTTGACAGACTTGACGCCCTGCATATCAATATCCAGAATACATGTTCTTCCCAGCTTGGCAACGTCCTGGACAGCCTTGATCGAGGTACCGTAGTAGTTGCCGGAGAACTGTGCCCACTCGAGGAACGCCTTCTCATCGATCAACGTCTTGAAGTCTTCGACGGTAGTGAAATGATAGTCCTTACCATCCAGCTCGCCCTGTCTTGGTTGACGGGTGGTGTTGGAGACGGAGAATCCAAACTTGTCTGGAAACTCAGCAAACAACTTTTTCAACAAGGTGGACTTACCAGCACCAGAAGGGCCAGAAATGACGACAGGACGGTCTGGTGAAAGTTAGCTTGAGTTCTATCACCCACAAGGGTGACGCGCTGGGCGAGGGCCCAGCGTCGAGAATGCCCTGGCTGTCACAGGGCCGTGTCAGGGGGAGGTGGGCATTACTCACATAGATGACGTAACATACTAGGCATCGTGACGATGTTAATGAGCGTATGGAGCGACAAACAGGGAGGAGCTGAGGGCCTAAGAAGAAGTTTTGCGCTCTAACGCGTTTTCATTTTTTTTCTCAAGGCTTCGCGCGCGGGCCAGGATCTTCGCTGCTGGGGCCGACGATCTGCGAAATGAGGATGGGCGGTGGGGCCCGGTAACCACGGCAACCAGCGTCCGCGGGCCACAGAACAGCATCCTGCGGCGGTGAGCTAGCAGGAGTGTTGCCAATTCGCTGGCAGGGAGGTGGTGTCGGTTACCAGCTGGCTAGCACCACTGCCCCACCCCCCCCCTGTTCCGTCGCCGTCGCCCAAATGTGGCTCGCCATGCAATGCGCGCGGTGCGTGCTGGCCGCTATCAAAAACAGCTTATACACCAAATTCCAAAACTTGGGCTGCGATTCGATATCAGGCAGAAACTCACGCTATCACACGAGCAGACCCTACCCTGCGGACTGTACTGGGTCAATTACACCAACTGATTCTGTCCCACATGTCCAGCTTAGTGCTCTTCACGGGCAAGTACCTGCTCAAGCGTGCTCTAGGAGACGACGACGACGACGTCCCGGATGTCACAATCCCAGATAATGACGACCTCGAGGGATCAAATCCAGTCACAGACGAGATCTTCTCCTCCTGGGCGTTGTTTATCCTGCTGATATTGCTCATCATGGCATTGTCCAGTTCGTACTACCTGCAGCAGAAAAGAATCCAGGCTGTCCACGAGACCGTGCTCTCCATCTTCTACGGCATGATTGCCGGCCTAGTCATCAGAGTCTCGCCCGGCCACTACATCCAGGATACTGTCACGTTCAATTCGAGCTATTTTTTCAACGTCTTGCTGCCTCCCATCATCTTGAACAGTGGCTACGAGATACACCAGGCCAATTTTTTCCGAAACATCGGGTCAATCTTGACATTTGCCATCCCGGGTACCTTTATCAGTGCGTGTGTCCTCGGTGTGATCCTGTACATATGGACCTCGCTGGGCCTTGAAAGTATCAACATATCCTTCGTCGATGCCCTCTCTGTCGGCGCCACGCTGTCCGCAACGGATCCAGTGACAATTTTGTCCATCTTCAACGCGTACAAGGTTGATCCGAAGCTGTACACAGTGATCTTTGGTGAGTCGCTCTTGAACGATGCCATTTCTATCGTCATGTTTGAGACGTGTCAGCAATTCCGTGGGAAGGATGCCCACTTCAGCTCTGTCTTTGAAGGTATTGGCCTTTTCTTGATGACTTTCACCATCTCCTTGCTGATCGGTGTCCTCATTGGAATTATAGTTGCGCTTCTGCTCAAGCATACTCATATCAGAAGATATCCACAGATTGAGTCCTGTCTGGTGCTGCTGATCGCTTATGAGTCGTACTTCTTCTCCAATGGCTGTCACATGTCTGGGATTGTATCCCTATTGTTCTGCGGTATCACACTTAAGCACTATGCCTACTATAACATGTCCAGAAGAACACAGATTTCCACAAAGTACATCTTCCAGCTCCTCGCCCGTCTTTCTGAGAATTTCATCTTTGTCTACTTGGGTCTTGCACTCTTCACGGAGGTTGAGTTGGTGTATAAGCCAATGCTCATCATCGTTACAACAATCTCCATCTGTTTAGCCCGTTGGGCTGCGGTGTTTCCACTATCAAGACTCATCAACTGGGTTCATAGAGCTCGTTCTGGTAACCAGTCTGCTCCTGATGAGATCCCATATCAATATCAAATGATGATCTTCTGGGCAGGACTCAGAGGTGCCGTCGGTGTTGCTTTGGCTATGGGTCTTCAAGGTGAGTTCAAGTCTACACTGCTGGCTACTGTGTTGGTTGTCGTGGTGCTCACGGTCATTTTATTTGGCGGTACCACCGCTGGAATGCTAGAGGTGCTGAACATCAAAACGGGATGTGTTGTAGAGGATGAAAGTGATGATGAGTTTGATATTGAAGCTCCAAAAATCATCACAACAAGCACAGTTCTCTCCAGCAGAAGATTCCAGGGCCCTTACACAGACACCTCGACTGCTCGTTCAAGACAGAGCAGCCTTGATGCTGAACAGGACGATCTTCTCAGAGATGAAGACGCTGCAGATCTTGAAGACATCCCACCGTTGGTTTCAAATCAAAACCCAGGTGGAATCGTTAGTGCTGTTCAAACGATGATCACATCGGACGATAAATCAAAATGGTTCCAAAACTTTGATGACCTCGTGCTCAAGCCTGTTCTTCTTGACGTGGATCCGTCAAAACCACGCAGCAGTAGAGACTCCCCTCGTTGATCAAATACACAAAAGGCAAATTTACCAAATCTATGACGTTGTATTTATCTATTCCTCCTCCTCTTCCCTTGACGCTGCTTCCAAAGTCCAATTCACCAATCGTAGCACATCCGTTGGAAGGGCAACGTCCTTCAAAACATCGCTATACTTGATTGTCACTTCGAAGAAGGCGTTCATGGAGAGGTCATGGAGCATCGTGATCAAACTATCCTCATCTCTGTCAACGAGATCAGCGGGAGGAGATTGAACAAAGTGACCACATGAGGATACCGACTTTTCCAAAATATCCATGATATCAGTAATGGTGGATGACACGGTACCCTTTGTGTCCTCTGTGTATGCATGCGTGATAATCAATGAGATTGCTATGATAGCATTGCCTACCGTCACAGGTACTGGGCATATGCGCTCGGCTTCACGGCGTACGCTGTATCTGAATGGGATACCAAGTCCTGAGGTGATAAACAGTGAGTAATACTGCTTCGCCAGAAGTGCTGTCTGTTTGAGGTTGGCTATTATGAGAGTAACAATACCGTGGTCGAGGAAGCTCTGTTCATCCAGCGGCGCTGGAGTGACAAAGATGTCACTTGCCCTGCGCTCCGGCCCATAGTATTCACGTCCAAATATGTGATGCTCTCTTGGGTCAACTTTGTGTATGTTGGATTCCGGTTCCGAGACAATATCTTGGATCAAAGCTTTATTGATGTTGATGTTGTTCGCCTTGATCACTTTCTCACATTCTTGAAGAATTTCACCCCAGATAAACTCTCTCTTGTTGTTTCTGTTATAAATTGCCTGTCTGCCCTCAGGATCTTCGATCTTGGCGATGTATGCTAGCTCTTGGAAGGCCGTCATCTTCGTGAAGAGCTTTTCTGACTTGAGACCCGTTAAGAGCGTTCCCAACGGGTCTGATGACATTCCTGAAAGTGTATGTCCACGATGAAGGCATCCGATAGATAAATATGCGTTGAAGGCCGTATTGACTAGTTCCCAACTGAGGAAAAGCAGTAATGACACGATGAGGAGCTTGAGCAGGAGCCCAATGGTAATTCCAGACGCGGGGTAGGTCTGGTTCACGGAGTAAACAAGACCAAGAGACATCATCAAGACGTCATAGATGTACGACCGAATGGTCAAGTAGACGAACGGTGCGCTCACCAACGAGAGTAGCGTCAACACCACAGCACTTGACACAACGGACGGGATTTTAGACAAGATGGCGTTCTTTGGGTGAGCGTGGAAGTTGCCATATGTGATCACCAGTCTATCCTTATCAAAGATGGAGTGTTGTAGACTGTACACCACCGCGGCATAGATAGAGAAGAAGTAGAAGAATACAAACTGGTCGTTCAACGGTGGGTACTGATGCCTCATTGGGATTGCCATGAGCGGAAGTCCCTCGAGCTGTGAGTGGATTGAGGAAAAGAATATCAGTGAGGACACCGAGTATATCACCAATGCGAGAACGAATTTCTTGTTTGCCAGCTGTCCTATCACTTGGTTGGCAAGTGTCTTGTATCCTAAAAAGTCCACATGGAGGTTGTTCTTGCGTAAGCACGTGAGAAGGAAAAAGCCGAAGGCAAGCACCAGACCTCTGAAGGGGAGCAGTGTGTTCCACCAGCTGCAGGAGCTGGGCAGTGCTATCACCACCGAGAGTATCCACGAGGAGGTGAAGAGGAATCGGGCAAGCTTCTGGAATCTCGTTGAGCAGACGTCTCCAAAGATCGCATGGTAGTTGTACGCCATGGCTGCACTGGCAGAAGTCCTCGTAGCGTAGCTCATTGCCCACCCTGGAATCCGTTGTCTGCCCTTGCGGATGGGTGAACAGACAACGTGAGATCACCGTGCTCGTTGTTTACCTTCAGCCAGGGCCACGGGCAAAATTTGAGTGCCCGGTAGGGCCACCTCCCATCACAGGAATTGAAAAAGTCGTTCAGCGCTTCGTTCAGCACGGCGCCGAGTGTTTGCTGCTTGCAACGGGTCCCACGATGTTGAGAAGGCTCTTACCGCAGACTCTTACCCGTGCATTGTACTCCACAAAGGCATTTCCACAGCCTACGCCACAGGTTCCAGATGTCAAGGCTTTCCTCACAGCTATAGGCCGCAACTGCATAGAGCATGAAGCGCACTTCCCAGAATGGGAGTCGCTCTTCCAAAGCAGTGGCAGAGACTTGAAGGAGAAGGGAATCGACGTGCAAAAAAGAAGATATATCTTGAGACAGGTGGAGGCACTCAGACAGTGTAACGAGGTGGTGGAGACGAAACCAGGCAAGAAGAGTTACTACGGCGGCGAGAGAAAGAGAAAAGAAAGGGTTGCGAAGCTCGAGGCTGTCAAGAGACAGGAGAGATACGCTCATGAGGATGCTACCGTTTGAAATCTTGTACATATAGGGACATGCATGAATAAACAAGGTCACAGGTTTAATATTCAGGAGGACTGGAACTTGGTAAACTCCTTCGATAACCACTCAGCCTCCTTGCACATCTCCTCAAATGTTCTGTTGGTCCTCTCTGCATCAGGCTTGGCAACGAATTTGTTCTTACGCTTTGCCATCTTTCTTTCATGGAACTCGCTCAATGAGTCTTCGATGTCCTGACTAGGAGACTCCATTCTCTGATATATAGCGTCGCCCATGTTGTTGGTCCTATGACGAGGTATAATGTGCGTGTGGAGATGTGGGATGCTCTGTCCGGCCTCTGGACCATCCTGTATGGCAATGTTCAACGAATCAGCCTTGTAGGCGTGCTCAATGAACCTGTGCACGGTCTGGATCGAGCGCATGTAGTCAATGCTCTCTTCATCGGTCAAGTCTTTGAGTCTTTCCACAACTCGCAATGGGACAACCATGACCTGGGAGTATTAGGAGAGGAAATATAGTTAAGCCAGAGTACATACATGTCCAGCGACAATGGGTCTCAAATTCACGAGAGCATACGTATGCTTGGTTCTCTGGCGGTGTTAGTGGTGGCGTGTAGGTCTGTTTCAACAACGTACAAAGAAAACCTATCAGATGGTTAGGATGGATTTCGATCTGGATACAAGATCGACTCACCTGCTCGTTGACGGCAAACTTGGAAAAGTATATGAGTTCCTGTGTCACTTTGGTCATCGTCACAATCTCTGCAGCTCCGTTGGCTTCACTGTAACTCGACTCTGGAGGCGGGAACTGGCAAGGTTGAATCGTCCGGAAATAAAGCCGTGTCGGTGAGCTTTCTGAGAGCACTTTCGCGTATTGTCGCATTGGCGTAGGTCTATATGAGTAAACACGGCCGTTCACTTCATTGGCCAAAGGTTAGCACGCCTACAGGAGCAGATTCATCAATTGCGTGACTTTCTATCGGTTTATAAATCTATAAAGAGCGCTTTTAGTTGGCCTTGCCAAAGTACTCCTTAGAAGCTGCAACATCTGGCTTGATGGTCAACTCACCCGGGGTCCAGTTACATGGCAAAACCTCTCCGTGCTCCTCGGTCCACTGGAAGGCCTCGAGTAATCTGTAGGTCTCCTCAACGTTTCTGCCAACTGGCAAGTCGTTGATGGTGATCTGTCTGACGGTACCCTTTGGGTCAATGACAAAGATACCTCTGAGAGCGATACCGGCATCCTCAATGAGGACACCGTAGTCTCTGGAAAGAGAGTGGTTGGTGTCGGCCAACAATGGAATGTTGATTGGGCCCAAGCCACCATCCTTTCTGGCAATGTTGGTCCAGGCAAGGTGGGTATACTCAGAGTCGGTGGAAGCAAACAAGATCTGGGCGTTCTTGTCGGTAAACTTCTTAACAGCCTCAGAGTAGGCAACGATTTCGGTTGGACAGACAAAAGTGAAGGCCAATGGGATGAAGGCAAGAATGACCCACTTGCCCTGGGACAAGTACTGGTCAAGGGAGACCTCCTCGAACAAACCGTCAACGACGGCGGTCTTGGTGAACTTTGGAGCTGGCTTCTGAACTTGGGCAACCATTATTGATTATGTGTATGTGTGCGTAATGAGAGTGGTGTGGTACCAAACCAGCGGGTGGAGGTGGGTTTTTATAGTTGTCGGTGGGACAAACCTGCAGTGCGTCTGGGTGCCACGCAGCTTACAATTCCAAAATCAGCCAGACCCGGGCTCTTTTGGCTCCAAGTGGGCGCTGGACGGCGGAACTTCGGGAATCAACGGTAGACTCCTCTACCTGTATGATGAGAACCCAGTGCCCTTTCAAACCGACTTACCAGCCCCCTCCTTCCGCTCCCTGGGGCCAGGAGATACCACCCGTGCGCGAGCAAAGAATCTCAGAGAAGCTCTTTTAAATCAAGCTCAATCCACCATTATGGGCGTAGTTGTGATGCAATGGAAGCAATTAGCTGCTAGTATATACATGCGACTACCGCCATTACGATGGTATGCTTCGTTTATCGACTCCTGCCCAGCAAGACAGTCAACTGGCACGCTATCTATGCTATGTAATGATCTGGAGTCTCGACTGGCTTATCGCCCACCCTGCGGTTTCTACCGCCCGCGGTCTTCCAATCCAGAAAAGGAGGGAAAAGCCACAGTTTTCATTGGTTCTGGGGTTTACTCACACACTGCGTAAACTTCAGACTGCTATACGAACGTTTCATTACACTATGGGTACTAGAATGGTAGTCCTTCGGTACTCTTTGGCTCTCAATTCTCGGGGTGCAATTCGTTACCCGTAGCACCGATTGCCTCATCCACTGGTTCAATGACGTCCGGGAATTGTGCGATGTTGTCCTGCTCATCTGCTGGCGCTGATGTATCTGCCGGAACAGCACCTTCTGAAGTGTTCTGACTCTGTGCCAGTAGGGCATCTTCATGGGCAATCCTCTCTCTGGCTAGCTCCATGAAGTAATCATGACAAGGCGGTATGGCTATCGCGACGAAAAGTACACAATCCAGCACCAGCGTACTGCCGGACCGCACCACAGGGGGGACCGTTGGTGATATGGTGAAGTCCATGAAAGCCTTGAGAACGATTGCACCGGCATGCTTCCATCGAGGCCACCCGAAGGCATCCCATGCACTTACCAATCGTTCGCTGAACATTGGGAATGCCCTTCTGAATATGTTCTTCAGAAAAGCACGCACCCGTGAATAGGACATGGCGTAACCGATCAAGAACAATGCAGTGATATGCTCGACCCATCGATTGTCGACCAAAGGCTGGATCATGCTGGAATAGGCAAAGATGATAATGAAAAAGTTCAAGAAGATGCGTGCTCCTTCTTGTGCCAACTCACCAATGGCTTGTACATTCCAGTTGCGGTTGCGGTTGACGAAGAATCGCCGTAGGCGTTGCAGAGGTTGGCGCACAGCCTGACCTTGTAAAACAGCTGCCTCAAGCTGATGATCATTTTCCAAATCAACACCAGTGCCCTGGTTGACTGGAGCGGCGGCAAGCCGCAGAACCTCCGGTTCTTGTATGTAAACTCCCAACTGCAGCAATCTCGCATATCCAGCCTTGTTCACCATCAAGTATGGGCTCAGAGGGTCTGTGTCGTTGATCATCGCCTGCGATGTGGACAGTGACACAGTTCGAGGCCCATCAACTGTGTCCACCTCAATCTCATAAACACACTCGGAAGTGTCCAGTTGGTCCACCAGAAATTTCTCCCCAGCCTGGGCAATGACGTCGTACGTAGTGCCATCCATTTCGGAAATGTCTGGTAGCCTGTGGCTTCGTAAAAACCTCTCTAGAATGTGACGCTCTGACGCTGTTAACGGTGGATCAGGATTGGTTTCACGCTCTGTACGGTTGACACGATGAGTTTCTGTCTCGAGAGCAGCAGCAGCATGTAGAGAAGTGGATGTAACTGGCGTCTCTTGCTGATCAACTACCGGCTCCGGGATAGGGGCCTGTCTCTGCTGGTCAGCATCCTGGTACGAGGGATCACTAGGCACAAAGATACTCTGTGGACCATCTCTCCCGGGCGGGTAGTTTTCGTCCCTGTCACTATTGTTTCTAAACTGCTCTCTCAATCTTTGAGTTCTTTGATGTTCAACGGTAAAATGTGGGTTCGGCTCCTTCGGGTAGAATTCAAAGAGCTTCCCGTTGGTCAAGTCTGTCCAGAAGCCGTTTTCACCATTATTCATCTCTGGCTCCTGGAGTATGAAGTGCAGTACAAGCGTGGAGTTGGTGCTCGGACTGGAAATATTCCGGATTCTGGCACCATCTTCCAACACACGACCAAAGTGTATCACCTTGATCTCATTGGTGGTCACATCCGGGTTTAATCCAGTATATTGGTCGAGAATGTACTTCTTGACTGTGAATATTGTAGTGTCGAGGTTGACGCTCATCTCATTGGTACGTAGGACATTATCCACAGGCGATGTCAACCTGATCAAGAAGTCAGTGTTCAATGTGATAAAGAAGTTGATCTCTCCAAATGGTACAGTGTCAAGTTCAAGAAGCTCGCTCAGAGAGGATAGATCATTCTCAATGGGTACACCGCCATTGTACTGGAACTTGACCACGTCATCCAGACTTCGGAGGTGAAGTTCGTCGACAAGGGTATACTTGAGCGATCTGATAGACGTCCTCAAGTCGACTTTAACATGTACCACGCGACCGCTGCTGGACCTAAGGTTCACGCTTAAAAGCGAAGGAACCATTTCCCTCTTTGACAGCCTGTCTGTAATGGGCTCAACCCGGAGACGTATCGAATCGTCCACGGATTCCAAAACGCGGGATAGAGGCTCATGATTTGATAGCTCACCATATCGGTATATCAGCTTGAGAGCCGAAGGATTCCAGTTGCCGCCGTTTTCGAAAGAACGTTGCGAAATAAGCTCTTTGATGTCCTGAACTGTGTTGTCCACCGTTGTTCTCACTTCTCGAGTGGCACAGTTGTCGAACAGCGGATCCGAGCTCCACAAGTGCACCGTGAGCTTCTTACTGGGCAGATCCAGCGTTAAGTCCCTAGTTCGCATTGCCATGTCCGACCTGGTTATGTTACTCCAAGCTACCTGCCCATCTGGCCGCCCCAAACTCCAATATCAAATGTGCCAAATACCCAACAACCCGGGAGGCGCACGCCGCGATCGGCCAGCTCGTTCGAAGTTTTATGCTTGGAGGCCCAATTGTTTTTCCCTGTCTCAACGCTCCTACAGTGGCCGGCCGTCTTCTGTCTCCCATAGTGCACTTGGTGATTCTTGAAGCTCATTGCCTAGTCACTTCTCATTCTACTTGATTGCCACTATACGGCCCCGATTTTAGCGTTGGGAGATAGCCCATTGACACCCCGTATAGTTTGCCACCGAGATGATGGAGTCACAAAAGTCCAAAAAGAGCCGTCTGAGGGTGCCCACAGTTTGCACGGTCTGCCGCAGGCGGAAGATGAAATGTGACAAAGCCAAGCCGCATTGTACATCTTGCGTACAGAACCGAACAACGCACTTATGTCACTACGAAGAGCAGCCTTGGGCATTTGACAGCGAACTACAGAAGCTGAAAGAGCAAGTGTTCCAGCTGCAGCAGCAGAATAATGAGCTTAAGAATCTTTTAAACAAAAGAACCCTTGTTGTGCCACCGGCTGGCGTGAGCGAGGGGCTTATCGTGCCAGATCAGACGCACGACGATCCCTTTCTGCAGCTTGCTGAGAGTTTTGACATGATGATGCTGAAAGAGGACAAGATTGGCCATTACGGATCCTCAAGCTACATGGCTTTGATGGCGCAAGATCCTATTCTGCGCCAAATGCTCAAAAAGCACATGGACTTGCAGACTATGGGTATCAACTTTGAGAAGTACTTTCTTTATGACCAAGGTCTGATTCCTGTAACAGGATGCGGCCACTTGAACACAAAGGAGTCTAGCATTGCAGGCATCTTCGTGCAGGAAGAAAATGGCAATAGCCAATCTCTGCTGCAAACGATCAACAATTCTTTGCCACAAAAAGATATACTCATGCTTTTGATTGAGCACTTCTTTTCTGAGGCATACGCGTTTGTGCCATTTGTTGATGAGATATCATTTCGTAAGAATGTTGAATCGCTTGTCTCAACCACGCCAGAAGGTAAAGCTATATTGGTGCTAAGTAATGTCAAACAGTATGTCTCTGTTTCTGTGCTTCTTTGTGTGTTGCGGTTTTCATTCATATCCCTGCCATTGAAGAACAGTCCAATGGTACACAACTCTGTGGTGCAGCAAATTCTTGACTCGGGAGCGCAAATCCCTCCTACCGTCATTGAGTACTCGAAAGGTTGTATCTCGAAGTCAAGTGTCTTAAGAAAGCCAAGTCTTAAACATATTCAGGCGTTGCTACTCTTGAGGCTCTACAGATTCTATGCGCCTGAAGATGGAGATGAAAGCACGGACTCCACTATCTTCTTGGCGCTGATCGTACAAATATCAAAGATGCACGGGATGCACCGTGATCCGTCTAGATTTAGTCTCATCCAAGGCCATGCCACCGCTTTGTTGTGGAAAAAGATATGGGTAAAGCTGATGTACTTGGATGCGGTTCAGGCACTGCATTTCGGGTGTCCATTGCTGATTGACGACGAGTACGACACCGAATTACCAATACCGTCTAGCAAAGACTCGGCGATGGAGAAGAGCTGCATTGAGGATTTGGTCAAAATAAATGAAGTGACGCAGCTGATTCGTGGATTACTGAAGTCTGGATCTTCCATTCGCAGCCATCCAAAGAGATCAGATCTTGAGAGGCAGTTAAAGACTGTGGAGTACACATTGTTAAAGTACCGCACGATTGCAGATCTCACCGATCTCTCTAGTCCTATGGAGACGTTCTTGGCCAAAACCGCCAAAATTGCAGAATTGGCACGGAAGCTGGTGCTTTATAACCTTCACGCGGTGTTCTCGTACATTCTTATGCTCACTTGTGGACCTTCTGAACTTACCGCCTTTCATAAATACTCGGTGATGGCTACTGAATCTTCCTTCATCATGTTTAGGCTTTGTCACGGCTATGCGAGTGATCCATCACGCTACAACGAGACATTGCACTTTGAGTCGTTCATCAGTGCCTACATCTTTGAGAGCTCCAAGCGTGTCTTACAGCATGCCTGGTCCTTCAGTCTGCGTGATATGGCTGGCACCTTCAGCCTTCACATAATTGAGGAATTCAAATTCCCCGATTCCCAAGGGTTGGACCAATGGTTAGCGCCATTTTCACCTGAGCTTAGTATTTCTGACACGTTGGTTGTGCGCATATTGGAATATATCCAAGCATGTTCCAGGCTGTCCCAAAGATACTTTGTATGCTGGAGGGCTGTGTTCCTTAATAAGCTGTTTGGAGATTACATTGATTCTCAATACCCTGGTAAGCTGGAGCAGCTACATCTGGCAGTGACGAAGTACAATGAGTCCAAGACTGGGGAAATAATCTTGTTGAACATCCCAGAACTGATGAATGAAATGGAGGAAACGCATACTCCTACTGGGCAGATGAGTGCAATGTGGAACCAGTTGTCGAAAGAAGGCAGTGACTACTTGGATCCAAAGCTCAATTTCTACGACGCTTTGGGCGATCCATTCTTCAACACTTCGATCATGGATTACGCAGGCTTCACATTTCCAGAGCTTGACAGTATCATCAACGCCAATATTCAGGCTAATGATTCTGGACTTGTTTCGATAAATGACTCATTGAACCAGCGAGATTCTGTGACAACCAACAGTGCGGATGATATTTCTCCTAGTACTGAAGGCGACCTGTCTGATCTCACTTCCAACACCGCCAAGTTCCCTGGATTTTCCCCAGGCGGTGACGATATTCAGCAGTCAGTGCTCGAGTCGATATTTGGGTCTGGGCTCTTTTCAAGCGACATTCCAGGCCGTGGATGATCTGTGTGATCTTAGCTTTGATATTTTGTATATATGAAGTTTGTTAAAGACCTCCGCATACCGGACAATCGTCCTTCCGTTCGTATGTAAAGCTGTAGGTGAAGACTGAGTCTGCGCCGGAGTACATCATAAAATTGTCCAGCACTGGTGCGCTGCTCGAAAGGATTTTGAACGCCTCATTACAGCAGGCTGCAGCAACGATAGCATTCGTGGAAGCAATAGCAGGGATGATGTTCTTCACCACACCAAGTACAAGACTTCTGTTAACTCCCTCAATGTTGAAATAGTTGGCCCTTTCCAACGCCGTTTTGAGGATCCAATCAACATGTTCAGCGATATCCATGTCCAACTTCTCATCCCTCTCTTGTGGCCATGAAACGGAGCTCGCGTACTCAATGCAATGTTCTGGGAGGCGAGGGTTGTTGGCAATTGTACACATGGGATATGTTGTGGTTCCACTCAGGGTGTCTAGTGAGCATTCATAGCATGCAGTAAATGTTGGGAATATTACTTTTGCCTGACCTCTGAATCCTTCTGATCCCCCATCAATTAGGGGCTTGACTGTTTCAAAATCATTCGGGTCCACCAACTGGATCAACTTGGAATTGATCCATCTCCGTGCCTCAATTGAGTCCAATCCCGATATCACCAACGAGAACTGTCTGTAGTACTCTTCATCCTTATCTTGCAGCTTCCCGAAGTATGGCGTTATCCTTACTCCGGGAAGTCTCTGCATCACATACTCTGCAGCCACCATAGCCTTGGGTCTCCCAATGTCCTTCGGCCTGAATAGGAATTGTCTATTCAGATTGGAAAGGTCGATTGTATCCATGTCAATGATATGAATGTCAATGAATCCCGTACACGCCAAGTTCTTCAAGATTTCACAACCTAGACCACCGGCTCCTAATACTCTGAACAAAGTTAGTACGCCTGATACGTTATTGTCGTTGCGGAAGTACTCACAGAATCCTCGCATTATGAATGGTGTCCACAGCCTCTTGTCCTGGAATGAACTCTTCCCCAACGAAGGGAGATTTCGTAGTCAAATATGGGAGTATTGCGGGGTCGCTTGCTGTTAGTCTGGTTCTAGTTTGATGCGGAAACGTACGCTTTGGACATTTGTTGATTGAAGCGATTAGCTTGTCATGATGATGCAAGTGCAGTGGGGCTTTCGATATCGATTGCAAAAACACAGGCTCGTAACGTCACCAATTAGTGTACAGCCACTCCGTTCACTATGAATAGTAGGGATGCCGCTGTGCACAGTAGATGATGAAAGAAGTGACAAAAGCACGTAAAGTACGGTGCTGGCACTCACGCGATAGCTATATGATAAGGTCAGATTCAAACCCCGAGGAACAGTATCATGATCTCGTATATGTACAGTATGAACAGTCATCTGGCAGCAATGGCGGGCCATTTACTTCTCTGCCTGGATCTCCTTGATCTCATCCGAGTTCTCCAAGTCTTGTAGAAGTTGCTCTGCAAGCCTCTCCTTTTCCTGTGCCTCTTTGTACTTGAGCCTAGCGTATTCTGCTCTTTGCTTTCTCTGCCTGGCCTCGAAGTCCCTTCTCTCGAGCTCTTCAATCCACAGTCGCTCACGAATCTTTGACTTCTCCCGCATTTCGTCCTCTTTGGACTTTCTGGTCTCCTGTGTGTCTCTCCCGTACAGCATACCTCCAACGACCAACGCTGCGATGGTGAACCCCTGGAAGCCCACACGGTAGCGGAACCACTTCTGTGCGCCTGGTCTGTTACCACTACGCAATGACCTCGCTGCCAGGATCACTGCAACAGTGGTTGCTAGCGTCCCGAGGGGCACTAGCGGCTGCTCTTTACAATTCTTGATACATTTGTCGACGAAGTCAAGTTGTCTGGTGCTGTTAGAAAAATGTACCCCAAACTTCGCTTGTGCGCATACCTGTACTCGTTCTGGTCGTCAAAAGACGACGGGATTCTGGACATTGTGGGGATTATAGGACGTTCGAGATGGTTGTTGTGAAGTTCCATCCATGAGCGCCGCCGCCTGCACAAATTATATATATACGCGCGCGCGCGCGAAAGCAACGTCTGATCACCAGCTCCAGAAAGTTTCAACCTACACCGGCTACACCACAACACGAACATCGAAATCTCAAGAAATGGCTCGCCAGCTGGCCTTCAACGATGATGTTGTTGGTGGTGCGGGTAACTCGTCGATCTATGTGCAAATAGCCACGCCCAAGTCCCCCAACTCGGATGGATTTTCGCCATCGCATGAACCGGAGGTGAGTCCCCTCGAGGAGGAGATCCGCCAGCGGCTGCTCGAAGAGGTGGACTTGGAGGTCCTACTAAAACACAGGGAGTTCCATCTTGTACAGAACGAGATCCACCGTGTGCTGGAGCAGATGGAGACGCTAGAGAAGGTTCATGACGACAAGAATTACACCGCATATATCAAGTCAATGATTGCGCTCAAGAAGGAGGCGCTGGAGGCTGAGAAGCTACAGGCGATTGCACCGAAGCAACCCGAGCCCGTTTATAACCTTCGCCGCACTTCCAAAGAGCATGAGCCTGCGGTTCACAGAACGTCATATGGCGGGCTCCGTCCAGTGATGGATGCGCAGGGGAACAAGATTTGTGTGCACAAGCGTTCTGATGGGGTCATCGTTCGTGTTGACTGTCCACGGTGTGGACGCACTGACTTTGGTTCCGCGCAGGGCTTCTTGAATCACGCTAGACTAGCACATGCAATTGAGTACAAATCCCAAGATGATGCAGCGCTTTGCTGTGGGACTGTGCTCCCTGATAGTGAACAGGATGCGATAGGTTCCAGTTCCGTTGTGAAGCTGAAGGAGGCTGGATTGGATATCCACAGAAATCTTGCGCCGGGCGTGTGTATTGATGAGATGGTGAAGAAGAAGAGGCGGGCTTCGAAAAGCGAGGGATATCTAGAGAAACTATTTGCACAAAAGGGTGGCGATGGGTTTAAGGAACTAGTTGATGATATTACGACAAAAGAGGAGATCGGAGAGGACGACACAACGGCTAGCCCTCCAGAAGAGCCCCAGAGTACGCACCAGAAGAAGCGGCACAACAGACGGAAGTCCCGAGGTGGGCTCAGTGCAGTTAGCTTTGAGGACAAAGCTGAAGTGTGGAAGGAGGTGTCGCCCACAACCGTGGAGAAGGATGTCACGTTTATCGCGGGCGAGTTTATCGAAGACTCTGAAGACATGACGCCTGCGCAACGCCGGCGGGTGCCCACGGTCTCAGAGCCTCTCCGGACGCGTAGCAGGACTTCGCGAGAGAATTCAAACTAGTGCTACAACAATTGACGTTCATATGGACATTGTAAAGCCGTGTACTGCTTACAACAACCCTGCCTTCTTGAACTCCTCCTCGGTCTTATCAAG
Source organism: Williopsis misumaiensis (assembly GCA_003707745.2). NCBI lineage: Eukaryota > Fungi > Ascomycota > Saccharomycetes > Phaffomycetales > Wickerhamomycetaceae > Williopsis > Williopsis misumaiensis. The sequence continues at coordinate 67,003 of PPLI02000029.1, forward strand.
GCTCTCGAACTGCTTGAGCGTCTGCTCAGTGCCAAATGTCTCACCGTTGAACCAAATCGTAGGGACCCACTTGCGCCCAGCGATAGCAGTAAAGGCCTTTTCAAGTTCTGCGGCCTGCTTCGGGTCAATCTTGTCAAGCTCCAGGATCTCAACTTTGGAGAGGACTCCATACTTCTTGAAGATGGCCTCGGCGTAATGACAGTCTGGACACCACGACTTGGAGATCATGAAGAACTTGTTCTTGTCAATGTAAGCCTGTGCCTTGGATTGAGACATCGTTATATGGTCCTGATAGTGAGTAGCTGGGCTGTTGTTGTAAGAAGGAGTTTGGAGCCACAGCGACGCCCATTAGCACTAAATTCTTACAAGCGAAAGTCGAATCCCGAGCTTCCAGTCGGAACTACTGCTGAAATTCCGACGCTCTATCGGAATTTACAACTGCCGATGGTCGGCGCAGGCGCTAAGCAGAGAAGTTGACAAGCACATCGCACCAAATTGAAATGCTGGCGCTACAGCTGAGCAAAGGCCAATTGGGTCCTTGATCAACTGCCATCCGAACCCCGCACAATGCTTCGCGTTGCAGGAGGTTCTTCTCCGAGCACCATGGGCTATTCTCTCCGCGCAACCTTCCGGCCATTACCGCTTCCGCATAACGGACCATGTGGGTTTCCATCATCTATGCTTGTCTCTCGCAGAGGATATTCTTCAGACCCGCTCAGGGACCCTGCCGCTCCACCTCTAAGGATTCGGTGGTCGTATGCAACTGACATCGCCACAGAGATGCCCTCGTACTATGGATATGAACGCACTAAGGAACCAAAGAACTTCACCGCTTTCAGTGAGTTTGACTCCAGAAGGCTTGAGACCGAGTATCAAAAGCTCATCGACGGTGCAAAACACTCGAACTTCATACCTGTCAATGAAGACTTTCTTTTCGAAGTGGATCTACAACGGAGACGGATGAGTCCCGTGTACTGGGAAGGCGCAGTGTATGAAGTTCGCAGAGGATCGTGGTTCACTGATGGCCAACCAGTGAGAGAATCACTCGCAAAACAGCTAGAAGATGGTTACTTTAAGATGAAGCCATACGAAAAACAGGACCCTCACAATCCCTTACATAAAAAGACTGAGCAACAGGTTTACAACGTCGATGATGAGGAGAGGGTGCTTTATGCTGACGCACACTCTGCATATCTATTGCACAAGGGATATGGTGGTGACTTGCAGCTTGGATATCTCAAGACTGTCAAATCCATACCAACCACTGGTGCACGGCTCTATACTAGGGGATTCAAAGATCCAGAGGAAGAAGCCGTTACCGATGATAAGCACAATTTCACCTCACTTCTTGGTATCGAAATCAGCAATTTTTTTGGAGAAGGTGATGCTCAAGATGATCAGATCTCGAAGGAGGCTATGGAGAAGGTTATCCAGCAGGACTATCAAACCGATGATATGAAAGGTGCTCGGAAAATTGATCATCTAATCTTATGTGTCCATGGCATCGGTCAGATGTTGGGTACAAAGTTCCAGAATGTCAACTTCATCCACACCGTGAATATCATGCGTAAAAACTTGAAGAAAGTGTATGCTGAGAACAAGGATTTCCGACAGCTTACTGATGATGAAGAAAACTGCCGCGTCCAGGTGCTTCCCATATCTTGGAGACACAAGCTGAAGTTTAACACGACTGATGACATCTCTGAAACGTTGCCTTCGCTGAACGACATCACAGTCAGTGAGTTCAAGCCAATGCGTAATCTGATCGGGTCCGTGCTCTTTGATGTCCTGTTATACTATGAGCCAGTGTATTTGAACCAAATCTACATCGAAGTTACACATGAGGCCAACAGGCTGTTCAAACTATTCAAGGAGCGGAATCCTGAGTTCGGAGGCAAGGTATCCATCATTGGCCACAGCTTAGGTTCTGCCATTATGCTGGATGTTCTGTCCGCACAACCTGACTCACTTGACAACTCTAGTTCAGAACATTTGCGCTTCAAGGTGGATAACTACTTCGGGGTGGGATCTCCCGTTGGTGTCTTCAAGCTTCTAAAGGGCCAGAATATTGGCGCACGCTCCTTGCTGGGTCCGTCAACAGAAACCATGAAGACTCTGGCTTGTGACAATTACTACAACATCTTCCATCCTTGTGATCCAGTCGGCTTCAGGGTTGAGCCACTTATCAGAAAGGATCTCAAGGTTTTAGAACCGGAGTCTGTTCCTTTCCTCATTGAAGACCTCAAGAAGCAGCTTTCGAACATTGCCCAGATGGGTGATGATCTGAAGACCAAGGTTTTGACGTCTGCCGTGAGCGCATGGGCAAACGTTTCGAGTTTGACTAAAACTGCTAACTCTTTGGAAGGTGAGCTGGACTCCAACAAAGAGAAGAAGGGCAAAGTTGTGGACCTGTCTGCAGAGCAACTTAACGCACTCACTGCTCTGAACTATAACGGACGAGTCGACTATGCACTCCAGCAGGGATTGCTCGACTTGTCGATTGTTTCTGGTATCACTGCTCATGTGAGTTACTTTGAAGACGAAAATGTTGCAGCATTCATCTTAAGAGAGGTTCTGGCTGAAAAGAAGAAAGTTTTTGAGAAGAAGGCAAGAACTCTGGTGGAGTGAAGAAGGTTAGGTACTACTCTAGGATAAAATTAATACGATATGAACGATGGTTTCACTATAGAAGGTCGTCCAAGGACTGCTCTGAATCTTTTTTGATCAGGTCCAGCATTCCCTCAGGCAGAATTGGTCTTCCCTGGCCATCAAGGACGTATCTAAAGGGCATCTCTGTGGCCTCATTCTTATTGAATCTGAACTCTGGGTAATCAATGAACTTGATATCCTCAAACTTCTGTTGACCTTTGACTATGAGCTGTGTGGTTCTCACGGCAGTATCAGTGGTCATCTGCTTGTTCCCCAATCTTCTACCCACAAATCCGTACTTGCGCCTCAATTCACCAGTTCTATCCCTTGGTGGATGGTCGCCCAAGATGCCTCCAAAGACAAAGTAGTCAAAGCTTTCAGCCTCACTTGGCTCCAAGTCGGTTTCTGCAGAAGGGTCAAGCAGACAGACACGCTCCTTGATGATCGGCAGCTCCGTCGTTCCAACCTCTGATACGTCCTTGGAGGTCCACTGTAGCCCAGCATCGATGAGCTCTTCAGGAATGTCCGTCCCTTCAGGCAACGAGGTCAGCAGAAGATTCTCCCTTCCGACTTCCTTGATGATGGTGCTGTACTCGAGGGTCACCCACTCGGTGAACCCCTGCTCCATGTGCTCAATGACGTACTTCATCTTCGAGATGCTGCAGTGTCGAAGTTGATGAATTGTGGATCTGAATTTTTTTCGTAAACTACTTGCAGCATCGACTACATCGATACACGTCAAGAGACCAAAACAGAGATGAGTAAGAGACCATTCGATGGTGCCAGTGAAGGGGAGGCTAAGCGTGTGAAGGTTGATGACAAAGAAGAGAAGGCCAGGAGAGCTCGAGAGCGGATTGCTCAGCTAAAAGCTATCAAACAAGTGTCACAGGTGAAATCAATTGATGAGAGCCACTTTAGGGCAAAGGAGGTCAACTCCGATTCACAACCCGAACGAGGTAAGGGGCTGAAGGTCGAGCTACATCCTCTCCTCACTGGAGGTACGTGGAGGAGTGATAACCCTAACCTTCAGAAGGTCAATAAGCGTGGGTTTGTTGTGAACCCATATCTCACTGATAACATACCAGAGAGAAAGACGCGGCAGTTCAGGTTCAATGAGCGAGGGAAGTATATTTCACAGGGCGAAGAGCTAAGAAAGCAGCAACAGGAACTGGAGGAGGCCAAAGTGCTGGCTGAGCAAAAGAGACAACTTGGGCTTCAACCGGACGTTGGTCTACAAGAAGAAAAATACAGAGTTGCGGAGCCGCCTGTGTGTGAGTGGTGGGATGTGCCCTTCTTTTGTGATGGAGGTCTCGTGGAAGAGGCCATCTCGCAATATGTACAGCACCCAGTTCCCATAATGGCACCCTGGGAGAAACACATGCCACCTCCAAAGCCTTTGTTCTTGACTAAGAAGGAAATGAAGAGAATTAGAAGGCAGGCAAGGGCCGAGAGATACGAGGAGCTGCAGGATAAAATCAAGCTTGGTCTGGAACCACCGCCGAAACCCAAGGTAAAGCTAAACAATTTGATGGGAGCACTCACAAATGAAGCCATCAGGGACCCAACTGCCGTTGAACAGAGGGTGAGGAAGGAAGTGGAGGAGCGTAGACAGCAACACGTCGCCAAGAATGAATCGAGAAAGCTCACGAGTGAGCAGAAAGTGGAGAAGCTAGAGCAAAAGGTTGGAAGGGATCTCCAGAAGGGCTTCTATAGCGCGGTTTTCCTGGTCGATAAGCTGGAACATCCTTCCCACAAGTTCAAAGCAGAGAGAAATGCCTCGCAGCTCAGACTCTTCGGCTCCATCCTTCACTGTCCGAAATTTGTGCTCATAATCGTGGAAGGTACCGAGAAGAACGTGAGACACTATAAGAGGTTGATGCTGAATCGGATCAAATGGGATGAACCCACTATCTTGGATGGAGAGAAGATTGACCTCTCCGGGAACAGGTGTGAGCTACTGTGGGAGGGGCAATTGAAAGACCTTCACTTCAAAAAATGGACCGTCTTCAGAGCTGATTCGGAGCAGGGTGCATTGGACTACATGGCACACTTCAACGTATTGAACTATTACAAAGAGGCCATCTTTAGAAGATCATAATACTACAGGTTGGCTTAAATATGTACAAGATTCACTATGTATTCTTTCTTACTCCTGGATCTTAGCGAGGATCTCTGAGTCTCTGAAGAGTACAACCTCGTCCTCACCAATCTTGATGACAGAGCCGCCGAATTGTGGGATCAGAACGGTCTCACCTGGAGCAACGTTTGGGAGAACCTTGTTACCGTTCTGGTCGGTGAAACCTGGACCAACGGCCAACACCTTAGCCTGGTTGAGCTTCTCAACGTTCTTCTCTGGCAAAAGAATACCAGACGCGGTCTTGGCCTCGGCCTTGATTCTCTGCACAAGGACTCTGTCAAGAAGCGGGACAATGGAGGAGATGGATTTGAGAACACCGGACATTGTGGATATGATTGGGGGGATACGAGTTGAACTTCAGTGGTGATGAGGGACTTGCGCCCTCACCTTCTGGAAATTTCCAATTTTCAGCGAAGAGCAGGGAGCATAACCCCGGCAGGTGCGGTAATTACCATATCTAGCTGTTTCTCTGACTTTTCCCGGGTCCACATGGGGCGTCCCCCCTCGATTTTCTGGTCTTTCGACAAATTACTTCCGGGTGTTAGGACGGTAGCGCACTATCTCGGCACACAATGGGTTCTGCATACACTATTCTTGGAAAGCAAGTTCCAGCCCACTGGGTAAGTGCGAAATCACCACTCAATTGAGCTGTCTGTGACGCTGTTTCAGCTCAATTGAAGCTATCTAGGGAAATTTGCAAACTGACCGTCAGATCTCCATTGCCACTTTGGCAACCACCGTCGGTGTAGCTGTTGCTGCTTCCTCGGGCTCCAGCGAGCCTGCTCCAAAGGCTGCTGCTCCAGCTCCTGTTGAAAAATCCGAGGACTTCGACGTTGAGAAGCTGTTGAAGTGAGTACCTACGTTCATCGCGACAGCGAAAGAATACTAACAGATCACACCAGTGACTTCTTGAAAGAGGACGAGACAAAGTAAACTGAGATGACACATACACAAAAAGACCACGATACTCTACACCTGATTTCAATACATAACGTAGTAATAAGAATGTACACCGCATGTTTAGGATCAAGCTAGTCCAAAACCTTCATGACCCTCGTTGATCGCTAGCAGCAACGCCTTTCTCAGTTTCTCATATGAATCATAAGCAGGCAAGTCAATTTGGTTGAAGCATGTGTGTGAAGATGGTAAACGGTCGGTAGAACCGAAATCCTTGTGGATGTTGAACTTGGTAGCGCCGCTGGCTCCTTCAAGCTCTTTAAACCCGTTGAGTGGCACCTTGGATGTACCGGTTGCAAACTGTAACAGCTTGGCGCGCTCCTCGGTATCAAACGATCTAAGGGCTCTCCAGAAGTACGACACCTCTTGTGAATTAGCAGTGTAGTTCACATAATTCGTGTTGTTTCTCCAGTCATCAACATCGATGTCTGGTAGGCCAGAAATAAGCAGTTCGAGCTCCTGTTCGTCAAAGATGGAGATCAATTCCTTAGGAATGATCTCGTGGAACCCTTGTAAAAAGTTGTCCACTTGTTCAGCAACGCTTTTCTGAAGACGGAACTCCACAACGAGACGAACGTACTCGTACTTGTTCTCCTCTGTCACTGGGATGTTCGAGCCGTTTGGAACTAGGTCGATGATTTTAGCCTCACCATAGTCATCTGCTTCAACGGAGAATGTCTCGATAATGATATCAGTGATGTCATTCTCCAACATCCACATCAGTGACTTGTAATACTCCATGTCAATGGTCTCAAGATCCTTCAACGACACTGGACGGCCAAGAATACTCTTGTAAACATCTCTTGAGAAATGGCAGTCAAGGAAGCAGTTGTCAAAGATGGCCTTACCTATGATGCGTCCAACAAACTTGAAGAAAGACAGGTGCTCAGGGTTGGCCCAAGAAGTTCTGTTAGGATGGAATGTAGTTTTGTCAGATGCCACAGGAACAAACAAGGCATAGTCAGGATTGAACATCTGTCTTGAGAGGACCTGGTACCACTCTCTGGTGATACCACCGGCGTCAACACCAGCCTCACCTTTGAAGCTAATGTCCAACTTTGCTGTGCGGAATTCATCCTTCGGCTTGAAGAATAGAGCGCGGTATGAGTCAAGGAAAACTTCCTTACGGCGCACAGAGATCGCGAGGGTCCTCTTCTCAGTCTGAGCGTCGTGCAGCTTTCTGTCAAAGTAGTTTCTCTTATTGTCAAACTCAAGGATCTTAGGATTTTTCACCAACATGGCAAACGGCCCACTCATCAGCTTTGAGTTGGATCTCACCATCTGGTTCAGTATCTTTTTGTGCTCATTAGTAAAGGAGAAGAAAAGATTCTCAATAGGCTCATTGGCAAAGTCACACTTCTGGTTCTCATACTTTAGTGCGTCCTTGGCCTGAACTTCCTTCACCTTGCTATGCTTACACACAACCATCAGCGATTCAATCAATGGAAGGAGCGCCGTTGCGATGTGTGTGATGTTTTTGTTACTCTCGAATGCATCAAGAGCATCACTCAAGGCTCCCCATAGAGTTCCTAACTTCAAGTTGTTGTACAGCTTGGTCAACTCCTTGCTGTCCACATCAGTCTTCTGTTCACCGTTGTCGTTTCTTCCAAAGAGGTAATCGAGTGCAGTTAGAACTCTCAGCAATTTGGATTGGTCAGAACTCGAAGAGGTGAACTTCAACATAATTTCTGCATCAAAGTCGGCAGCGTCGTCTCCATTCTTCTCGAGATCGCTCACCAATCGATAAAGATCTTTGTTAAGAAGGACACCTAGTTTGGTAGCTAGCTTAGACAGTTCGTTGGAGAAGACATTGTGAGCTTTGACCACTAGTAAATTCTGCATGGCGCTCAGTGTCTGTTGGAAAGTACGACTCGAGCAGTCATCAGAGACAAGAATAGTAACAATGTTCTTCAAGCTCGAAGTAGTAATGTTCGGCAGCTCAATCTTCTTGACATCCTCTGCAGCATCCTGGGCTCTCTTCAATGCTTCAAGCGGACGGGTGGTGATCTGAACCAAACGAGAAAGCCCATCCATCAAAACAGACTTCTGCTTCACCAGCGGAATATCCAACAGCGAGAGAAGAGAGTTCAGAGGATACTTGGAGGCCCTTCCAGGATGTGGCTTTTTTAGGGAATTGACCTTCTTCGTCAAACAGATCGCCTCGTGCTCAGAAAGGAAGTAGTGTCTTAGTTGGGGATCTGATTCTAGAAGGAACTGGAGAGCCTCTAGTATTTGACATGCAACCACGAACGGTGACGCACGGCCAGGGAAGTGATTGGCGCCCTGAACAGACTTCGGCACCAAAGGTGTTGTAGGAGTTCTTGGAGTTCCACTTTTCACCCCCGCACCAGATTCTGGGAGAACCGCAGGCTTCGATCTCAAACATATCTGATGGAACGTTTTCTCTAAAGCCTCCTGACTGGTGACGCCATCTTGGAGAATGGCGATCATCAATCCCAAGACTTCAGATCTTGTCTGCTTGTTCAAACAAAGCTGTCCAAAAAGCATATACAATGACTTTCTGGCTGGGAATGATTGAGGAATGAACACGTATCTCACCAAAGTAGCAACGCCATGCTTGTCAATCAATGGGGTAAAGAAAACCTTCTGCTTGGACTTTTTCTCTTCATCAATCTTGTCATGAGTGTCTGTTGCTTCACCGCCGTTGCGGCGCTGGTTTGTGAGTTCTTCCACAGCCCTCAATCTGTTAGTGAGAGCCTCTTGGTGGATAATCTCATCCCTGATGGCTTGTGGTAGCGCATCCAGGAAGTCTTGATCGATTTCACGAGTGGTTTCGCCATTCACAGTGGCCTGCGCACGTCTTTCTCTGATATGCTGAGTGAAGACATCTTCTCTCATATCATCAGGCAGCGCCTCAAAGAAGTCCGGGTCAATGTCAGTACCACTGATATCAACTTGTCTGTCACCAATAGTCACCCAAACAGGTTCAGATGCCTCGGCAACTAGCTGATCAATGGTCTCCTCGCCTGAGTCTGCATGGTTTTGCTCAAGCTCCCTGAGTCTCTGAGCCTCCTCTTTTTCCTTGCGCTTCTGGGCTTCAGTTTCATCTGCCTTTCTGCGCTCCTCTTCCTCTCTCACTTTCGCTTCGTGGATTTCCCGGCTAGGCTCGTAGATCTTCTTGAAGATTTGGCCGTAAATGCGAAGGCCATCATTCTTCGATCCAAGCATGGAGGCAAGATCAGTCCAGCGATCTCTTGTGGAGAGCACTTTAAGTTCGTCCACCTGACGAGGCGGACTGAGAATGCTTCCTGGGTTCCCTCTTCCATGGCGCTCGTTCAGCACATTCACAAAGAAGCTGTAAATTTGATTCAAGTGGGATGAAGGGACCTGTCTCAAACCTCCCTGTGCATTGCTGTTCACTAGTTCGATGAAGTCTCGGTGAGCAGCACTGGACCCATGTGAGCGGCCATGTCTTCCTCTAGCTCTATCTCCGAAGGAGCGACTAGACGGCAAGTTCCGTGTAAACGCGATGGAATCGTCACTAAGGCCATCCTCATCATCATCCTCTTCATCCACAACGTCATCAATGTCAACATCAAAGTCAATCATGCCATCCTCATTCAAGGCTTCATCATGTCCACGAACCATCCAATGACCACGTGAGTCTCCACCTTCAAGCGCCTCGTTCAAGTCATCAATCTCGAACACATGTTCATGCTCATCGTCCGTAGGTAATTCTGCAGCTAAGTCATCACTTTCAAATTCGGAGAAGCCCTCCGAATCATGCTCTTCTTCAGAGTCAAGATCAGAAACAAGGGACATCTCCGGTGCAATGTTATAACTGATGTAGTTGTCACTTTCATCAGAGTCAGTATCCATCTGATCAGGGTCTGAAGAATCCGATTCCGAATGGCCGTCATCAGAATCACTAGAGATGATCTCACCGCTCTCACTGCCAATGATATCATCGTCTTCGCTATACACGATCTCAACATCGTGGCCGAGATCACCATCATCCAGGTCATCATCATCTTCATCGAAGCTGAGTTCGTCACTGCTGTATCCATCATCGGAGTCGATCTCTTCGACATCATACATACCCAGCGTCGAATTCTGAAACAAATCTGGCGTTTCTTCCTTGAAATCATTATCATCTTCTTCCACTTCCTCCTCCTCCAGACCAGTAGATGGGTGGAGCTCTTTGAAAAGTTCCTGGTGGTTGGCTTTGATCTGGCCCAAGAAACTGAGAACGTTGACGACAGCTTCAAGAGGGAAGATGTAATCACTGAAGTTCAAGTCGAGATCAGACAATATAGAAGTCAAAGTTGCCGAAAGACCAGAGTCGAACACAACGTTCGCCAGATGAAAGGCATCGTATTCGATGACAGATGAATCTAGATACGATTCCTCGTTAGGGCTTAGCAATGAGCGCAGAGTTAGACACAGAGATGTAACACGTTCGCACATCGATCTCAATCCTGGTGCTGTCATCACAGATTCTTTGAGGACCTTGTGGATGGTGTCAATGGTGAACTTTCTCATGAATGTCAAGTCGGGATCGACAACTTTCGGGTTGGCTTTCAACTCACTACCACTTACTGTGGACACGAAAGCAATAATTGAGCTTACAGCAAGTTCTCCGACAAAGACCTTTCGTGCCAACTCAGGTTCTGGAAGGTCACTCCGTCCAGCTAGAATTAGTTGATGTAGTAGAAAGTTCAGAGAGGTTGAGCGCGGTTTAGGGTCCTCATGCACTGACGATTGGAAAAGTTTCTTTGAGAATGTCAAGAACTCCAACTTACTCTGCTTATATGAGGAGAGAAGTTCAGTCAGCACCTTCAACAGAAAGATTATATGAGCACAATGTTCGTTCTTGCTGATCTCACTCTTTGGGGCCTTCACGAGTTCGCTCTCTTTCTCCTTCAATTTCCTCTTCTGCTCTTCTACCTTCTCCTTCTCCGTCAAGGGGGGCTCAGATAGCCAGTCATTCTTGACAGTAGCCATCAAATCAGTTAAGAGAAGATGAACCACACCAGTCTGGCTCTCAAGTGATATAGACGAGTTGGATGGTGCTTCCTTCGGCTTTTCAGCATCAGGCATAGCCGTATCCTCTTCCTTGAATTCAATCATTTTGGTTGTGAAAGACTTCATGGTGCTCTCTGAGAAATCTAGGAACCGTACCCTCTTTGCCATCTCGTCAACGAATGCATTTGGATCTCTCATTATCACGCCATAAGAGTCCTTCAGCACGGAAGAGAGGTCCCGAGTACGCTCTTTGCTTTCTTTCTTTCCTCTCCCAGTATACTGCTGCTTTATCTCTCGGACAACCATGTCGCGCACAATCTCCCTTGTTTCGTAGCATCTTCTGACAAGATACATGAAGGAAGCCTGAAGCGCATACGGCTTCTCGCCCTCTTTCAGCTTCGGATAAGAAAAGGCCCTAAGAATTTTTTCAATGATGCCACACTTGGCCGTTCTCTCTGCATATCTCGTGTCACCAGCGTAGATCGTGAGAAGGCGACAAAGCGCTAAAGCACCATCTGGGGTATTGATGTCTGGAACATTCGTAGCGATCTCGAAAAGTCTGTCCCCAAGTTGCTTGTCCAGTTTGAATGGCAGAGGATGCTCTTTGAGTATACCAACAAGCGGACGCACGAAGCCTGTCTTAGAGGATTCTGGGAGTTGGGAACCAGAGATGATTCTCACGAGAGAGAACATAGCGTCATCAAACCAATCAGCGTTCACGAACTCAGAATCTAGCTCGCCTATAACAAGACTGGCAAACTCCTCTAGCGTTGAATGGCACGAAAAGAACACAGTGTCATTCAAAATCAGCGTGCTGAAAAGATGGAGCATACCAGCAAGATCCTTGTTGTCCTCCTTAGTGAACTCGAAAGAATGAATGTAATCCAAGATTAAACGAAGAACAACTGTTTCAAACTCCTCAACCGATTGGCCAGGGGCTTCCAAAAACGATGAGATCAAGAATTCTGACACAGTACGCGCTGACAGTGGATGAAGCTGTACGAAGCGGAGAATCTTATCCAGTGTCTCACTCTTTTGTGCTTCACGCAGCTCCTGGAGCTCGACCAATGTGTGATAATCACAGTACTGTGGAGGAACCAACGTTGGAACATACGGTTCATACCTGCTCGATTCGTACTTGTCCATGGCAGAGTCCAGCAAGTCTTTGCTCAGAATTGGATTAGGAATAGTTCCCTTGTCCAAAAACGATAAGTCGCCATTGGTTAACGAGACCACCTTCGAAGCCGTTAACTCAGGCATACCCAAACTCTTGAGATATTTGATCTTTGAGGGTGAATCATGTACCCTGGCAGAGTCAATAGCAAATAGTGATCCATCAGACTCCCCTAAGTGCTTCTCCTCAACTGACGAAAAGACGTTCTTGCAAAGCTTGACCACTTCGGACACAACTTCTTCAGGAAGCTTGTTCTCATGATCCGACTCTGTGTCTTCCTCAGACAAAATGTCGCCAAGAACTCCAAATCCAAGAAGCTTGGTCTGCACAAGCAAATTGGCCCTCAAGTCATGAACATCAATGAACTTTGAACCACGCCAGTCACCCTCGTAGAATTTTGAGGAATTAGCAACCGCCATCATACCATTGTAGTCCGTGAGCTTATTGAAAAAAACGAGGCAGTTCATGATAATCGATAACGTAATGCTTTCTTCCGTGTTCTTGACATAAGCGAGCTCCTTGATCTCCAAAAGTTTGGAGGAGTCTAACATCCTCAGCCTGGACCAGAAGTAGCTCAGTGTTTCTCTCTCCCTGTACCACCCTCCCTTCTGCATCAAGATAATGGCAGGAACAGTAAGCACGTTATCACTATGTGAGTCGGTAAAACAGTAGTGCATGGTGTAAAGCAGGATCAAGAAGAGGTCAGGTACTTGAAAGCGATCAGTAGACAAAGAGCTGATAAACACATCTGTCACATCTTCGGTGATCTTAACACCCATCCACCTAGTAGGGTCCAGAGTCACGTCCTCAGATGGCATATTTGAAAGCATCAACAAGGTGTTGAAGACAATCGCAAGAGATGAGTGAATCCGGTGACCAACCAAACGAATCTGGCATGCGTTCTTGAATTTTGCTGAGGTCTTTTCGTGCTTCAACTTTTCTTGGGGATCCTGATCGAAGATTCGAGTGGGAGGGTATCCATCATCATACTCCTTGATGATCGTTTCTTCCCCCACGCTGGTTGGCATGGTCGTTCTCAGTATATGTTCCTCATAAGAGACACGGTTCAGGAGCTTGCCCATGTTTTTGATCAGACGAGACCCAGTGACTGTACTAAAAAATCTGCACAACTGGTCAGCACGAGTGCTTGAGAGAGAATCAGCATTGCAGAAAACGTCCACAAATGCAAATAGAACATTATTGGTTGATATCAAACGATTGAAAAGATCATCGGCTGTTTCCATGTCGCTTTCTAGTGATTGAAACACGGAGTTTCTATCTGATGAGTCCAGATATTCCGATACGCTATCCACCTGCTTAACAATCTCATCAAGGATTGCTTGTATGGCATAGCCACGGTCATCGTCATCGAAGTATTTCAAGGCGCCGTTCACTGGGTACATGGCGTTAGAATACAAGTAGTCAAATGGCGAATTCTTCAAGACAATCAGTTTAATCCAGTACTCTGAAGGGACATGCTCCTTAATTGTAAGCCAGGAGTTGCCAAACTCAATGAGACCGCCTACCACAGAAGCTGCACTTTCCAATATGTAAGCCTCCTCAATGGTTTCCCAGGTATCGAGTTGAGAGCATTTATCCTCATTATCCAAGATCACGTCTTCTTGTGAGTGGTAAAACGCACCTTTCTCGGAGCGATAGATAACAGGTCTAGGGAGGGTGAAAGTGGAACCATCCGCTAGCCTCTTCACTAGATTGGCCACGTTCTCCATTAAAGACGGTTTGAAGTCAGAGTAATGTCTGGCAAGCTCATCAAGAGCACCAGCTAGGAACTCGTAAGTTTCATTCTGCACGATAACCTTGGCAATTTCATGGCTGTCAAATATCTTGAAGAACTGAGTGATGACGTCGGCATTCTTCAATTTGGTGAGGCCATCATTGTTCAGTGAAATCGCACCGATCAGATCAGGAATGGCACAGATTAGATCCGATGACGGGCGTAGCAAAGAAGAAAAGTTATCAACGATGATGTCGATGGTACCTGCCTCTTTCAAGATTGGGTATGAAGTTGGCTCGTTATGGAGAATAGAGCATGCTATGTTGAGGGCAAGAGTCAGTAGCGTAAATCCAAAGACTTGAACATTGTTCAAAATCTTGTTGATGTCCTTGAGCAGCGTGGAATCGAACAGATTTCTCACAGTATCTCCGCTCTCCTTCTGCAACAAATGATGAACAAACTTCAGTAAAAACCTCAAGAAGTTGCATTGACCATAGCTGATCGAATAATTAACAATTGAGAGCAATGGTGGGCCACCCATTGTGTCCTTAAATGCAAAATCAACTTCCAATCCAATTCTGTTTATGAGCTTTGTGAAGCCCTGGTTGTCTCTGAAAATGGTGACATGGTCGGAGCTGCTAGTAACTACCGCCTGAAGAAGACGGACAGCGGCACCAACAGTCACCTTAAACTTGGTTTCAACATTAATGAACTCACTGAGATGCTGGATTAGGCCTGCAGAAATCAAAGACCCCGCCAGAGACTTGTTCGAGCTCATGTTCGCGATGAGGTTGAAGAAAACAGCATTGTAATCATTATTCACGGCCTTTTCATCTGTTCCCTTGATCTGTTTGAGCAGCAATCTCAGGTTCTGGAAAAGCAGCCCATGGGAGACACTTCCACCTAAACCCCTCACAATCTCGCTGGACCAAGTTTTCTTTAAGGAGATACACTCAAGACACTTCATGGCAGCAAATCTCACAGCCGGAACGACAGGGTTATGGAGATTAATCAAATCAATCAGGCAGCTCAACAATGTCGGGTCTGCCTCAAAAACTCTTGAAGTGACCTCAAACTCTCTGTTTATCAAGACAAGGAACGCGATACTAAGACACTTGAGGATAACCAAATCCTGTCTGAGTTTGATGTTCTCATAAGAGTTGGAGTTGAAAGCCTTCGCTAGCGTAGCTCTGAAGGCAAACTTTGACCAAAGCTTCTCTGGAATTCTCTCAATACCTTTGTCGAACATCTGCTGCAGCGTGAGCTTGCGCACTTCATCTTCAGGGATATAAAAAGTCTCAACTCTCTCTCCCCTAGTAAGCTTAGGAAGCTTCTTCTTTCTCGGTGATGGCGATTGGATTTCTTTCACACGTCTGATGGACGGAGAGCACTCGATACTATTCTGTGAAGCCTGCGACTTCGGTACCTCGTTTGGATAGTAGATGTACTCGAGCGATTTCCACTTCTTAGGCGTCCGCGGGTCCTCTTTAATGTAGTCTATCAAAGAGAGATTGTCGCTCGAACCCGTGTTAGCGGTCAATGTGGATGCCGGCAGGAATACCCCCGGTGTGTAGATTCTCTCTGAAACCTTTCTCTGCCCAATGAAGATGTTTGATCTCTGATTGACGAACTTTTTGCCCAAAACAACGAAGCAGCTGAGTACTTTGATTGCGATCGAAACAGTCGGACAGTTCAAGAGGTCAAAGAGTCTGTGGGATGATGCATAGATGGAGCGGTTATTACAGTTCTCCAGGAGCATGTATGTGAAGTCCAGCACGGCACAAACAAGGTCAAGATCTGGAGAGTCAAGCTCATGAGGCTTGCAATATTGCTTTGAAAGGCCATATTTGGTGGTGATCTGGTCCAGAATTGTGTCAAATTTGTTCAAGATTTTGATCCAGTTAAGAAGATTCCCCTTGGAGGTATCCCACTTGATGTTTTTGATCAGTATTTGGGGTAGCTCCCTGTCTGTAGCCGCAAGGATCCTCTCCTCTAGAGTCTTCAATGGGCCAGAGACCTCGCTTAGATGTTTCTCTTCTCTCTTTGTGATGACCATGTTGTAAGCTATATCAGGTTCAATGCTCTAAAATCAATGTCAATGTATGCGGCTAGCTTGCTTATGTGGACTTGGGGCCAAGCTTGCCTTGACCAACTTAGTAGCTCTTCCCTTGATGGCAAAGAGGAAAAAAACAGATGGCGCGCTTACAAATAGCACGCGATTGGCAAAGGTTCTCGTGGACAGATCAATGAATATCGAGCGCGTAGGATAGGTGATGTCTGCTGCACTTCAAAGGGATCCCAATCAAGCTGATGTGTGGTCCTCTTAATGGCCTTGGTCTGGAAAGTTATGTCCTCTTGAAATTTCTACACGCGATTCTGATGAGCGCGGGCCCCCAGTGAGCGGTTCGGGCAGGGCCCGCGCACTGTTCGCAGTACTACACGTCGTCGATATCTCCACGCAGGAAGGTGTCGAATCATGCACATATACAAGATCTGGTTATCCAAGGTCCCAGCATCAGATAAATGGGTTCTTCTGCGCAAGAATGAATTCCTTGCCGTCCATATATGGCTGGATGACCTTAGGAATGGCGATGTGTCTCTTTGAAATATCGTAGAAGTTCTCAACAATGGCTACTATCACCCTCGGCACTGCAATCGCAGTGCCATTGAGTGTGTGAACAAAGTATTGTTTGCCATCCTCCTGCCTTTTGTACTTGGTATGAAGTCTTCTGGACTGGTAATCCGTACAATTCGAAGACGAGGTCACCTCGCCGAATTCTCCCCTACCGGGCATCCAAGCCTCAATGTCGTACTTCTTGTAGGCAGGTGCACCAAGGTCACTGTATGGCATGTTTATGACCTTAGCACTGAGTCCCAAAGAGCAGACGAGATCTTCTTGGAATGCTCTTAGCCTCTCTAACTCAGATTCTGATTGCTCCTTGGTTGCCCACACAAACAACTCAACCTTTGTGAATTCATGGACACGATATATGCCCCTGGTGTCTTTGCCTCTAGCACCGGCTTCTGCTCTATAGCTTCGACTGAGACCAACGGCTCTCACAGGAAGTTCGGCCTCGGCGAAAGTCTTGTTGATTCCTAGGCCAGCGAGCGGGATCTCTGCGGTACCAGTGAGACAGAGATCACCGTTCTGAAGCCGATATGTCTGCATTTCGTTATTCTGATCCCTGGGTTTGAATCCGCATGCATCAGCAACCTCGTTTCTCACGATCGATGGCGGAATGACAGTGGTGAACCCGTGCTCCCGGGCCAGCTTCAGAGAGTACTGTACGAGTGCCTGTTCCAAAAGAGCACCGTCACCCATGAGATAATACCACGATGATCCACTCACAGTAGATGCACTCTTCAAGTCGATGATGCCAAGGTCCACGCCGATCTTGTCATGCTCTAGTGCGCTATCCACGCGGTACTCGGGACGTGGGTTCAGCCATTGAACGACTTGTTCAGTCTCCAGAACAGATGGGTCAATTGAGTTTGGAACAAGATCCAGAACTTGGTAAAGGTCAGCCTCCTTGGCCTTCAGCTGATGTGATAACAGCTTCTCTTTCTTCCGTTGTCCCATCTGGGACTCCTTCAATTCTTCAAGAGACCCTCCAGTCTTCAAAAAATCCTTTGCTTGTCGCTGCATCGCATTCTTGTCTGCGAGAACCTTGTTCAGCGACTGCTGTAGCTCGGTAAATTCCTTGTATATCTCGTTTATTGTGGCAATTTGGGAGACCGTGGTATCGGGAAGTTCCCTCTTCCTCGAATTGTTAATGACACTGCTGAGTGTACTCACAAGGCCCTTCACATCATGGTGGGGCTTCTTCAACACGAGTCTCTCTAATGGTTGTGTACTGTAACATCGTGAAAAGCGATTCATTACGCGACTCAGGCCGTTCCTTGTCAACATAGACCCTTCAGAGACGACTCAAATGGATCACCAGTTTATTTTCAAATGATGAGCCGGGCGCGGACTAATATTTGGTCCGAAATGAGAGAAACGCTGGTTGAACACGAGCTGGAACCACTGAATGCCTCAAAAATGTACAGAAAGATTGCTGGCACTCTGTTAATAATTAAACACTATCAAAAGGTGACTTCAAATCAGGTTTCGTGAATTTAATTATTACAATTTGATGGTGAAGTATCGTCTTCACTGGCAATTCAGTATAGTTTCTACACTAAACGCAGACAAGTCGAGTCTCTACCTATAAGGGTTTCACAGCTACATATTGCGCTCTAGCCTCTTGGTAGCCAATTGACAATTACTGCAGGAACCCTTTAGGCCTAACAGGCCTTCACGGTGTGACATTATGGAGTTAGCGCATCATGCCGCCATGATAGTTTACAATGTCGCACAAGGACACGAGCAGTGTACATGACCGTATGGTTCCTGAAGCTACTTGTGATTCGAAATAACCCATGTTTAGACCAATGCTATAGATGATTTAGAAGTTCAACTTAGTGAAGAACCATTTGTTCTTACCAGCCTGGTATCTGTCCTCGAAAGCCTTCTTGATCACCTTCTTGGCCTCCTCTCTCTGAGTTGGCTCCTCAAAAGTCTCAGTGGAGATAGCAGTCTTGAAGTCCTCAATCTCAACAGTGTAACGGGTTGGCAGGAGGTGGTTGTAGTTAACGGCTTTGATGAATGGCTTCACCTTGGATCTCTTAGCAGCCTTCTTAGCACCGGCAGACTTACCAACCTTGCTTGGATATCTCTCAACACCAGCGACAAGTGCGTGTGGGAATTGATGAGCCTTAGAACCCTCGTCGTGTGGCTTGACGATCACAACCTTCTTGCCAGCGTAACGACCGCGCACAACAATGGCTGTATAAATGTTAGTATGCAGAACCATATATGATCAGAGAATTGCAAGGTTGACCCAGGGAGGAAGCTGAGTGTGTAGTGTAGAAGCTCGAAGTGTCGATTGTGGTTTTCCCCTTCAAGTAGCAATTACCATGCGAAAGTTGTGACGAATCGGAAAAGAGAAGAACGTTAGGGTGGAAAATGACTTGTGTACGTGTAGCAACTGTCTCTCGCTGAGTGTGATAGCTCTGCAGGAATGCTTGGCCCTAAGGTGCATGTAGATGAACTTGGGATGTGTAGAGTCAGGTCTGTGCCTCCAAATTAAACGATAAAGCCACCCGTAAAGGCTTGCTAAATTCTCTGAATGTCCTGAGTTTACATACCAACTTTGCCAGCCTTCATGAACTTAGCCATTTTGAGTGTTTTAGAGAGATGATCACGACAGCTCTCTGTTCCTACGCTTCACAGTGAAAATTCAAGAAAACTGCGTCGAAAATTTGGCCACGGTCGTGCTTACATTTACGCTTAATAGCACATAATTTACGTGTGCAAATCCGGCACCGCTCACGTGATGCCGTCGGATCTCGCTTGCCGTTTGTTTACTTCCTGTACTTCACTTTCTGTCATTAACAGAAGCTCTCTTCAAAGTCGGCAGTCGCAGCGGAGTTATAGCATTGAAACCATGTCAGAAGCAGACGATAATACCATGAAGGAGAACTTACTTCCACCAGCTTCTCCTACGCGTCATGGAAACACCAACGACTCAACATCCCCAGTGCAGAAGAACGTTATGTGGGACAGCACCGATCCAATGAGGAATCCTCCTCCATTGCCATTATCTCCACAGTTATTTCGCTCGATAAAGAACTCGCAGAATAAAGTCTCGACGAATCCTGTTGTAGGCAAGATTCAGTTGACTTCAATGGATACGACTGATATTGAATTCCAGTTACAAAAGCTCTTGGAGTCGCAGGGAAGCATGAAGGGGTTGTTGCAGAGCATAGACACATCTGTGAAGCATACCCAGCTTGATCTTGATAGCTTGAACGATAGATCATCAAACAACAACAGCCGCCTGAAAGATCTGCTAGAGAGCGTTGCGGCTTCCGCCGACCCAGAGAACAGAATCACTCATGATAAGATACATGAGATAGTCTCTAGATCTATTGATCCGGTTTGTCAAAAACTCTCTGGAATCGGTGACCTCAAAAGCGACATACTCAATAAGCTTGTTGATCTTGACAAGAAGCCATCAGAAAAGCACGAGAGAGTAATTCAGGCACTCACGATGATCAAGGAACAGATATCATCGGTGCTGTTGAACCAGCCTAGCCATTCGGATATCGAGCGAATCAGCAAGTCAATTGAAAAGCTGAATACGGATGACGTGGAAAGTATCGTTACTAATGGCCAGAAAGAGGTCAAGGAAATGCTCGGGTTTATTCAGCAGACACTTAAGACGTTTGACTATACTAATATTAGCGATTCGTTGAAGTCCAACCACGAAGATTTGCAGTCCAAGTTTGATTTAATTCAGCAACATATAGAGAAGTCCACATCTGATGCAACACATGTCGAGTTATTACACCAGAGCTTTCAAGATCTCTCCCGGTCTATGCGCTTACAGCATGAGACATCTACAAAAGCTTTAGAGGATATTTCAAAGACTGTTCAACAGCCTGAACATATACAAGCCTTGAGGCATCTTTTCTCTTCTTCGTTTGAACAGTTGAAAACAGATGCAGAGTTAAAACTACGATCAATTCTCGAAGTACAAGCAACTAGAGAAAGTCGAACCATGGAAGAGAACACCTCCAAGCTACAGTCTGTTCTTGGGGAGTGGGAAGAGAAGATCAGTTCTGAAAAAGAGGTTTTTGCTAATTCCATCAGTGAGGTTAAATCTTGGGCTGAGGAGAATGCAAAGGAAACCATGAAAATCGCATTGCAGGAACGAGAGATGGAGTTAAGTGTGAAAAACAAAGAAATTGCTGAACTCAGGGCAAAGTTGGCAGAGGTAGAATCCAAGACAGCAATTGAAGCTTCGATAGGCGATCTTCGAGAGAAGCATGCCAAACTTGAAGCAAGATTCCACTACTTAAATGAGGCGTATTTATCTCGCTACGACAATCTGAAAACACTCAACAAGGAGTTCGAGGAGATGACAGACAGGATTACGAACTTGAACATCGAGAAACTAAAATCCATCATGACCGCAACAACATTCTCCAGCATCAACAATGAAGTGCACTCCCCTGTGAAACCTTCTGGAGCTAGGGTTCTCAGTACAAACTCGTACTTGATGAATACTAATAATCGGTTCATGATGTCAAGAAAGAAGAAGAGCTATAGTATGACCCCCTTGGAAGGCAGAGATGATTCTGACGAAGAGACAAGCACAGATACGGCCATAACAGATAGTGCCGACAATAAAGAAAACTGAGTGAGCTGCAACAACGTTTGACTTTGGCCGGCGAAGAAGTGACGGATGGCTAATAAAATGATTTTACGATGTTTCCCTGTACATGATGACAGTATCGTTGAATTTGTGTATTGATATAAAAGGTTCTTTACCGCTCAACCCCCAGAGAATGAATATTCAGCGTCTCAGCACTTCAACGACGGTGTACACGGTCGAAAGAAAATGCGTAGATAACCAATACGATGGGGCAATGAAAGCAATTCTCAACTGTCGAAGATGCTGTCTTAGCTCAGTTGGGAGAGCGCAAGACTGAAGATCTTGAGGTCCTGTGTTCAATCCACAGAGATAGCACTTTTTTTTGTCAATTTACACCGGCCGGCACAGATAATATCTTATATGATCATGATATTATTCGCATGATCACACATAATTATTATATTGATCATCATCATGAATATCATCATCATGTGCATTAATATCCGGCGACGTTAGTGTGACGTGTGCTCAGGTGTCAGGCTCGAGTAGACCCCATATTGGAGTGCCGAGTGCCTTAGTCTGAGTCACGTGACTGTAAGGTGCCCACACGTAACATATTTTACCGGTAGATCAATAGACGGTTCGCACCGCACATTTTGGGCAACCGAGAGCGTCAACAGTTCAATTCATACATGATATTGTCGGGTTAAATTATGGCTAGCAAACAGGTTGAATAGCTCGTGATGGCGGCTAAAGGGCAGTACATTGCAACGGGAGGCATCAATGTCAGATGTGCCCGATGATGCATTGATGTTGGTGACTTTCTCGCTGCTTAGATCTTCAACAGCATAGATAACGAGGCCTGGTGGAAAGCTGACCTTAACACTCCATTACGATCATGGTGAATACCCAGTGGTTTGGAGAACTGGAGATACAGGAATCCAGGATTCAGATGCTCGCTCCTGGACGAGCGTTCTGCAAGACAGATCAGGAACTCTCTGAACTACCCGGAATGTGGACAGAAGACTGTGAGAAACTTCACTGACAAAGTTTTCGAACTGTTCAAAGATGATGAATAGGGAAGTACAAGTAGGGCTGGGCAACGGATATAAGACTTGTATGCGCCATCCGTACGGATAGTTGTCATTGGTTGGCATTTTTACGCCGTTCTAGTGGAGTCTATGGGCAATGGAGAAGACAATGAAGGACTGACTGCACATCCACGGCTATCCTTTGGTAGTGTTTCATTGGTATAGCATCTAAGTTGGTGGAACTATGATCAGTATTCCCGTTCCACGACCACACCTCGTTAAATGTTTGTTCTTCGCTTGGGTCGCTTTACGCGTCGACCGCGGCCGCCCAATTAAAGAAATGGAAACCGGAATGATCAAGCCGGCCATAGATGCTATCTCAGTGCATTTCGCCCTAATTTAACTCATGTATCGTACTATTTCAGTAGTGCTATATGATGGGAACTTTAGGGCAGCTTGTGGAACAGAAGGCCCATGTTTTATAGAATTTATCTCACAGGTATCTGACCAAAAGTCCTGTGGCCATGTTCCACTCCATTTTTTTGGGGAAAATGCTTAAATCAACAGATACTGGACCGAATGATCTCAGGGACTATAAGGAGACAAATTGCATCACAATAGTTCATTATTTACTGGGGTAAATAGCTTATTATATGACAGATATGTGTGGCCTTAAGCACGGAAAGAAGCTGGTTTCCCATATTCGCCAGAATCCGCGCTAGTTTTGGGCCATGTCACACACCGTTGGCGGGGCCCAGCCTGGCAAAAAAACAAATCATGGAGAAAACCAGAAACGTTTTCCTCGCCTAAAACCTCCATCCTCCGCCTGCGTCTTTTTTTCATCCGGCCTAGCTCCTGGCCTTGCTCCTGGCCTAGCTGCTCCCCCCGATCGAAAAAACAAACCAGAACTTGACCATGTTTTTTTCCAACCACAAAAAAACAAAACCACATTGGCCGGATGTCACTGACAACAGGGTAGAATCCTTTCCTGACTCACAAAAGAGACAATTAGTAAAAAGGCCCTGGGTAAGATCGAAACGAACAGCCTGAGAGTCAAAGAGACACTCCGGTGCCCGTTTGTGTAAAGATATGACGCCATAAGGTGCGATGAAGACTCTCATTGCCACAGTGAAAGGGCCATAAGACCATTTCTTCGCTAAGATGTGTGTTCTCCTTGGTGATGGGACTAACAACACGTTAGACTAACAACACCCTCCTATTTGTTGAACCATAGACCACAAATGTTCGCAATGGCGAAAGCCATAATAGGAATTAAACCTCTGAGTGCCTCGTTGATATAGCCTCATTGGTGCAGCCTCATCGGTGCTGCCTGTTTGGGTTCGTGAGAGATCATATCCAGTGTATGTGGTGTCCTCTTGAACGATGCGTAGGGATCAGCTTGAATCAGTAGTGAGATCAGTGGCGGCAGCCAACCCGTGGACTGGGTGGGTATATGGTCGGCAGCGCAAGCTCACATGAACTAGTAGGCCGCCGTGATATTTAATTCGACAGGTTACAGGTACTTAATATAATCATCAGTTGTACCCTGCAAGCTTTGTTCCAAGTGTCAGATGTCTCTATGAAGACATAGCCTTGGGTCTTACATTAGCCACGATTCGGCCTACATAAAGCCATATAGTTTTACAGGTATTGCATCGTATTGTTCTAGATTTCACTTGATGCGAGTTCCTCCTTCACATCCGATACTTCAGGTTTAGGTTTTGCAGACTCACCTATTCCAATTTTGACGTCCCCATCTTCTTCCTCCACTAGTGGTTCCTCCTCTCTTTCAACGAAATCCCATGCCTCGTCAACGTCAATTTTGATTTCAAACCATTCCTGAACAAGATCATCTAATCTAGATCGAATCTTCTTCAGTTCCCTAGATGTCAGGTCTGGTCTCTTGAGAATATCGAAAAGAACTTTATGTA
This sequence comes from Williopsis misumaiensis, assembly GCA_003707745.2. NCBI lineage: Eukaryota > Fungi > Ascomycota > Saccharomycetes > Phaffomycetales > Wickerhamomycetaceae > Williopsis > Williopsis misumaiensis. The sequence continues at coordinate 90,805 of PPLI02000029.1, forward strand.
GTCCCGTATGTTTCACAAGGCCAATATGCACTGGGTCTAGTTTTTCCAAAGACTCAACAATTGTAATGGTAGGCTTCAGTTGCATGTCAATGTCCTTTCCAGTGAGTAGTGCCTTTTGGAGCTGCAACCTGGCTTTGGTCAAAGTCGGCTGCGTCTTCTTTATTACGGCAGAAATCTCATCAGAGCTTAACACATTCACTGCAACCGTATCCTCAACATCATCAGCGTCCCAATCTTCGTCTGACGAAGTATCCGGGTCTTGAACAATCTTTGGCTTCTTAGACCTGGATGACGGCTTTGCCCTAGTAGGTTTGGTGTTCGTTTTCTTTGGAGTTGATCTTTCTGTCCGTTTTCTCTTCTTGGTGACAACTTCTTCCTCGGAGGCGTCATCATCCTCATCTTCAACTTCTTCACTCTCCTCTTCATCATCATAACCATTGGATCCTTCATCTTCAAAGTCTTCATCGTTTGCCTCATTGTCGATGTTGATTGGCTTTCCATCACTTCCATAGATGATGAATTCTTCTACATCAGGAGGATCCAACGCCATTTCATAGGCACCACGAATCACTTTCTTCATCTTTTTGGCCTTCAACGCATTCTCGATTTGGTCCTTAGTCAATAGAGAGATATCTTTTATGGTTGCCCACATGAATGTGTCATCTCTTAAGAACCGCACACACCATAATCTCGCATCCACATCTTTTGGCTGAGCAGCCTTCCGCTTGGACCTCGAGGTGGGACGTAATGGTTTCTTCGGCTTGGAGGATACGATGCCTTCAGGAACCAACTCGTTCGGAATCACTATCGCTGGCCACGGCGGGAAAGACTTGAGCTTTGCAAGAACGATGGTCCCTGGAGGGAATGGGCCATATTCATCACCGGTTATAGCAGGGGTGTTATCACGCGAAGGCGCAGAATCTGATGTGGGTGAGTACATCTCGGTGTCCACGGGGTCGGCGGACATTGGTTCCAGAAACTGTTCTTGTGGTTGTTCTCTCATGTTTTCAAATCCGCGTTGAAGATTAGGAAAGCGCGACGACATCTGGCCGCTGCTGCACACATGCCACGAGATTACTACAAAGGCCCTTCAGTCAATAAGGTGAATTATTATAGACTAGTGAAGTAGGCGACGAGTACCGGTTGGAATCCATGCTGGATAACAGAGAGAATGAACATCGGCAGAGTTTTAGAAAAAGAGGGAAAATAGAAAGGACCGAGGAAACACATAATCGGACATGCGCAGCTTCGACACCACACAGAGGCCCCTCCTGGGGAACATCAGAACGTGAAAAGACGGGAGTATAAAAAAGAATAGAGCTGGAACAGATTGGTATGAGATCGAGGGGGGCATTCGCGTCTTTTAGAACTGACCCTGTTGGTTCATACCTCCAAAGTAGGTCTGGTAGACGGCAGTGTCGGGGTTCAAAAAGTTAGAGTTTCCCTGGATGTTCTGAATACCCTGTGGCTGCTGCTGGTATCCACCAGAGCCCGTCTGAGGTCGGGAACCACCCTGCTGGCTCTGAGCCTGCGGGGTAGTCGCAGTGGGGTTTGCTGGACCCTGACCGGTTGGGGTAGAGGCCTCCTCGTCTTCGCCAGATTCCTCAGGAGCATTGAGGCAGGCCTGGATCAAATTCTTACCTTCTGGTTTGGTGACCAAAGGTTGGAGCTTTGGAGTGGTGAATGTGTAAACGAGGCCAGTCTCGGAGACAACAAGCAACAAAACCTGGGTACCGGTGAGCACAGAAAGCTCGTAAGCCTTCTTCATGATACCAGCTTTTCTTTTCGAGAAGGTGATATGACGTCTTGATTTGTCCTGGATGAATCTGATCTCAATTTTTCTTCTCTCCCTAGTGGTTGGCTTGTCATCATCGTCGTCGAGGTCGTCAGGACCTGCTGTGTTTTGCAAGCTGTGGTCGACGAGGTCCTCCTGGCCGTCGTCAAGTTTTGGGTCAGTGATTTCAGACATTCTGTACCAGTTAGTATAAAATAGCTTAAAAAGACGCGTTGTGGTTAATCCCTCCGCCATAGTCGTTGTTTAGTGGTCTCCCAACCCCTCTCACTCCCTCGGCTGTACGTCGAACATGAAACTCGTCGTCGACACCTGCGTTTCGAAGGATAATGCGGCGAGAGAAGTTAGACTGGTAAAAGACGACTTAAAGGTATGTCCCCCTCAACTCCCAATGTGTCATCCGCCATGAACCTACCCCAGGCATCGTCTTTTTCCTCCAAATCCCAAAGGGGTATTTGGTGAAACATCAAAACAATGTGGGTTCTTCTGCTGAAAACGCGTAGAGATGGGGACAAAAGCGGGGACAAGAAACATACAGCACGCGACAGGCATCACACTCACGCTAGTCAACTTCAATGGGCTCTTGGTCAATAGCGACGATGTGTTTTTAACGGCACTCGTTGTTGTGATAAAAAGGGGCGAAAATTGGTGGAAAAGGGAAAGAAACTTGAAAAAGAATTCCGGAACGTCAAACTCGACTGAATGAGGCCGATTCCGAGGTGATGCGCAAATTTGCGCAATTACTCCTTCCGGCGCGAAATGGCGGATGTTTTCCGTTCTCGGAAGACCACAAATTCCGCCCAATGCGGTAATTTGGCAAGTAAACAAAGCGGTGGATTTTCGTGCGCATTTGCGGAATTTCTTTGCAGCAGCCAATCAGCGGTTTCCGGGAAAGTTCACCGCTGCAGTGCCGTCCAATAGGCTTTCAATGATGAGATAAATGAACAGCCACATAGATTTGAGCCATAGAAGTGAAAGCACCGCTAATCTGTTGCACTTGACTATTGGGATGGCTCATCTTTAGATTCGATACAAGACACAACCAGCACGCCTGTACGGTGGTGGTGAATTGTAGTAGTCAAGCCTACCGACGATAACAGAGATTAAGTGGATGTAGATTAAAGAAAGCCATTTTGAGCCCAATGCGTTCCAGTATAGCAATGAGAACCACCAGGCAAGCGAGTAGTACCCTCCCATCTCTCACCTTCACCTGAAAACCAAAATTAAACCAGCCACCATCTATGTGGCATCAGCAAACGACAACGACCTCTTCAGAACTGCTCGAGGGCAGCCTTTCTCTTCTTGAGCATGTTGAGACCAGCGATCACGGCGAGGGCGACACCTATGTATCGTTAGTATACTAGTCTGAAGTGAGTTGCTCCTTCTTATATAATCCCCAACCACAGCTGCTCATCAGGAGGAACTTGATTGGATGAAGTAAAACCAGGACAAAGAACTAGAGAATTCTCTCATAAATTACTCACCAACAAGGAAGATGAGAACGAAGACAAGAATAACACCGGCTGGAAGCATTGCGTCAATGAAGAGGGTATTGGATTATGTTGCAACGGGACTCGGGGAAACAGAAAATGTGCGGGATTGGCTGCTTTTATAAAAAGTCGCCGCTGCGAAATTTCCCTCGAGCGCCCGGTGCTTTTCCAGCTTCAATTTTCTCTATCCGGATAAAACGCTTCCCGTTTGGGACGCGCCCCCAGGCAGACGGACAGTTTTCTCACCAGCTCCGGCAGAGGTTAACCAATAGGTGGCAATCGAGTCCAGTGTGAAATGACACATCTACCTGAGTAGATTGACCGCTTGACAATCAGATTCCTTTCAGAGTTGCATCCATCCCACACGCCGTTGGGAATTCAGGTCCCGTTATGGAATATCGGCCGTAAAAGCCGCATAGACATCCGGCGTATGCGTAAAAACCTCGCCGATGACGTTGGGACTTTAGGCCGATAAGCCGACCACACTACAACGTCTACTGCAATAAAATTCTGTTGACAAGTAAGTACATATGCAGCATCTCATGCAACGGTATGTGCCACCGTGAACGTCCACGTACCCGTCTTGGAATCATACGACTGGAATGTAGTTCCGCGTTGGCTGCGAAGTCTTTCGAGATGCTTCTTGTACAGTGCATGGGATACATCCTTGATCGGTTTTCTCGTATCCTTTGATAGTGGGAAACATCCCTCCAATGTTATTTGGGCACGAACGTTCAGCCCTTCCCCAATCGGTGGGGCATCCATAACGTCCTGAGGATAAGCCACGCATGATTGTCTCAAAAACACAATAATTCCACCGGCAATTGAAGTGAGTGAGCCCATGATAGTGGTCAAGTCCACATCGTCGAGGAATTCAATTTTACCAAACCCTTTACGACCCACACAGAAGCCTGAGACCTTACGCAACTCCAATAAGGACATACCTTCCAACTCATCCAGCGAAGGAGACACCCAATATCCATCTTCATCAACAATAGTAGTATCCTCCTCTCTCGTTAGTGTTACCACCCTAGTCTCCACAGTTGCAGACTCTAACTGCTTATTCTCATCCGCTTTTAATGGTGATTTTTCTCTGGCATCCTCAATGGCACCCACAGCCTTCTTCGGAGTACTGTTAAACAATGTCTTATTAGCCTTGGAGCCACTCGCCAGAATGAAATCACCCATCAGTGCCTCATCTGTAGCGCTGTTCAAAAGGTTTGTATTCGCCTTAGTAGATGCACCAAGAATCTTTGGTGCAACCAACTTTGGACTTGCGCTCGGTGAACTTTTCTTCCCAGCACTGGCCACAAACAGAGGCTTGGGCGTCAGTCTGTATGCATTCGTCAGAGTTGGCTGTTTCAACTCTGTGTTAGCCGTCTTGGCAATGGCCAGAGGATAGATGGGAGTAACAGTATTTTGTTGCACGTTCGTGGCACCAGTATTGAACAGAGCATTACTTCCATACGGATTGGAATCAATTGTAACCACCAATCCATAACTCTGACCTTGCTGCTGTTGCTGCTGTTGCTGTTGCTGCTGCTGACCGAGTAAGCCTCCCTGTTGCTGGACCTGGGGCTGGCCAAAAAGTCCTCGATTTGCCGGCGCAGTGGCGTTAGTGGATCCTAAAGTGGAACCGAAAAGACCACCAGAATTGCTCTGTGCATTGGCACTGTTGTTACCAAAGAGACCACCAGTAGCAGACTGCGCGGTGTTCGTAGCGGTGTTATTTCCGAACATACCACCAGATGTGTTCCCCCCAAATGCTGTGGTTCCCGTTGCAGCAGGCTTGTTGCCAAACATTCCACCCGATGCTAGCGCTGATGGATTGTTCGTGGCATTGTTGTTCGCATTCCCAAACATACCGCCAGATATTGATGTGGTCGCACCTAACGTACTGCCACCACCACCGTTATTACCAAATAGTCCACCGCCTGTGCTGGAAGCACCAAATCCAGTGTTCGTAGTGTTGTTATTGGCGCCAAACAAGCCACCACCTGTGGCTGTGTTGTTTGCTGCCGTGCCGAATGCTGTAGGAGCTGCTGGTTTTGCACCAAAGAGACCTCCAGAAGGAGCAGCATTATTGCTGTTGGCACCCCCAAACAATCCACCAGAAGTGTTGTTTGCAGTAGTGCTGTTGGCACCAAAAAGACCACCAGAGGTGATGTTGTTGTTAGATCCTCCAAAGAGGCCACCGTTTGCAGGCTTGTTTGCATTATTACCGAACAAATTCGTGGTGTTGTTGTTTGATGGCGTGGATGGATTTCCGAACAAACCTCCGGAGTTGTTATTGTTACTGTTAGTGGTACCGAAGAGACCACCACCTGTAGGTGCAGTGTTCGTATTGTTGTTGCCGAAGGCAAATCCGGAATTGGTGTTAGCGTTGGCGTTTGAATTACCAAAACCGAACGCAGGCTTGGACTGGTTGCTAGCACCGAAGGGACTGGTGTTGTTATTGGCACCAAATGCATTGTTTGTGCTGTTATTATTGTTAGAGCCAAACAATCCTCCAGCGTTGTTGGTGGATGAGCCAAAAGCACCACCAGTATTGTTATTGTTGGAAGCACCAAACAACCCACCAGATGTATTATTGTTGTTCGCACCGAAAGGAGATGTCTGGGCTTGGTTGGTGGAGGCACCGAACATACCGCCGGTAGTGTTGTTGTTCGAGCCTCCAAATGCAGATGTGTTGTTGTTATTGGAGCCGAAAAGACCACCGCCAGTGGTGTTAGTGGTACCAGTAGAGCCAAATGCAGATGGCTTCGCGGCGCCGAAGGAGGAGCCAAACCCTCCAGTGGTGTTATTCGAAGCACCAAATGCGTTGGTGGTGTTATTGTTGGAGCCAAAAAGCCCACTACCGGTGTTAGCATTGTTGTTAGCAGCACCAAATGCAGTACCAAAGCCACCCGTTGTAGGCGCAGCGTTGTTGTTTGCACCAAACAATCCGCCAGAAGTAGCATTGTTGTTCGTAGAGCCAAAGCCTCCAGAAGCACCAAAGGCAGAACCAGTGTTGGCGTTGTTGCTAGCACCAAACGGAGATGTAGTTGTAGAAGCACCGAAACCTGCCGACTGAGGCTGCTGATTCCCATATTTTCTCCCCTGTTCATAGTCTTGCATTCTCAACTCCTCAACTGAGTAGTTCTTGTACTCAGGCATCGATGAGATGTTTTCATAGAAGTTTGTTCCGGATGTTGCATCCTTCTCGGTGAAAGGCTCATATGATTTCAATGCTGTTCCTTGGTTCTGTCCACCGGTGATGGCCCCACCGAATCCGGTATTTGTGCTGGCACCAAAAGGTGAAGTGTTCTGAGTTTGAGCTCCAAACATAGTGTTGGTGGTACCAAACCCAGATGATGTTGGCTTAGCTCCAAAAATACCCCCACCAGTGGAGTTGTTCGAACCAAAAGTGGAAGCGCCACCGAAGGCATTTCCAGTATTAGTGTTGGCAGCAGCATTAAACGGGGAGGTTGATGCAGCAGGAGCAGCACCAAACATACTGGAGCTAGCAGGTTTAGCACCAAAGGCACCGGTTGGTGCCGCCGCTCCAAAAGTTGAACCGGCGTTGTTGTTGGTGGATCCAAACATCCCACCTGAGGGGGAAGAAGTGCCAAAGCCTCCTGAGTTTGTTGTGTTGTTGTTTGCAGCGCCAAAAGTGGAGCCCGCGTTGTTACCAAAGCCGCCGAAGCCGCTAGAAGTAGTGGAGCTGCGGAACATTGGCCAGTTGCTCGAGCACGGAAGAGCGATCCAGAATTTTAAAACAGGCTCTTCCTGTTATGATCTCCGATTTCCACCAACTCTACAAAAATTTGGGGATCCCTTCAATTACGGGGAATATAGTGGAGCTGCGCACGTGACCGTTACCCTCGAAACAAACGAACGCGCGAAGAAACTGCAAGTCCGAGCTTTACGCGTCGCATCTCATCGCCCGGAAGACACAAAGAACCATGGGTATCAAAGGTATGCGTATCACTTGACAACTTGGGATCGACTCTAACTCTTCAGGTCTTAATAAATTGCTTTCGGAGCATGCGCCATTGGCGTCGAAGTCTTATGACATTAAGACACTCTTTGGGAGAAAGGTAGCCATTGATGCCTCCATGTCCTTGTATCAGTTTCTGATTGCAGTTAGACAACAGGATGGCCAGCAGTTGGCCAACGAAGATGGTGAGACAACATCACATCTTATGGGCATTTTCTATAGAACTTTGAGAATGATTGACTACTCCATCAAGCCATGCTACGTCTTCGATGGCAAGCCGCCAGTAATGAAAGGTGGTGAGCTTGAGAAACGTCTTAGCAGAAGGGAAGATGCACAGAAAACAATTGATGATCTCAAGGAGTCTGGGACGCTGGAGGACCTGGCCAAGTTTGAGAGAAGAACCGTTAGAGTTACCAGAGAGCAGAATGAAGAGGCCAAGAGACTCTTGGAGCTCATGGGTATCCCATACGTGAATGCACCATGTGAAGCTGAAGCACAATGCGCTGAGTTAGCCAAAGGAGGAAAAGTGTATGCTGCTGCCTCAGAGGATATGGATACCCTTTGTTACAAAACACCATACCTCCTCCGCCATTTGACCTTCTCAGAGCAAAGAAAGGAACCAATTCAAGAAATTGATATGGTGAAAGTTTTGGAAGGCCTTGAAATGGATCAGAAACTCTTTGTTGATCTCAGTATCTTGCTTGGTTGTGACTACTGTGAGTCTATTAGAGGAGTGGGCCCAGTCACTGCATTGAAGTTGTTAAAAGATCATGGTACAATCGAGGGAGTGATTGCACACATCAAGACAAACCCTGAGTCCAAATACAAAGTCCCAGAGGATTGGCCGTACGAGGGAGCAAGAGAGCTCTTTCTCAATCCAGATGTGATCCCTGCCGGTGAAGTTGAACTAAAGTGGAAAGAACCTAATGAGGAGGGGTTGATCAAATTCATGGTGGAGGAAAAGGGCTTCTCTGAAGAGAGAATCAAAAGTGGCATCACTAGACTTAAAAAGGGTCTAAAAACCACTGCGCAGGGGAGACTTGATGGCTTTTTCAAAGTGAGACCAAAAACACCAGAGGAGTTGGCCAGCTCAAAAAAGAAGAGGTTGGCGGAGGAAGCTGCAAAGAAGAAGAACAAGAAACTAAAAAAAAAGTGAAAGATTTCAGCGTGCATATATTGAATGTATTCATTTAGGTGGTTCTATGATCCATAGGTTCTTTAGCTGTTTGCTTTCTTTCATGGGTCTGAGGAAGTAGACGATGAATGTGAGCACAACAATACTGCCAGTCAATTTCATCTTATCAAAGCTTGATGTCAGCTTGTCAAATTGATTCGATGGTGCCACTCGCGTGCAAAAGATATCAAGTCCATAAGTACACACGATGCTTGTGCTTTCCAAGTTTGTCGCAGCAGTCACGATGGTCTTTGGACCGAGAACTTGTCTCTTGTGAGAGATGATGTTATTATCATCAATATTGATAACTGCGTCGTATGGTAAAGCCATGAACTCAGCCTTCTCATCACCAGTGAGGTCGCGACCAGCGACACGTCTTGAGCTGAGGACAAATTTTGGTACGAGAAGAACTTGCCCGTTGGAAAGACCAAACAGAATTGCCTTTGTCGTGACACCAAAACGACTCTTTGTCAAACCCAAGCTATCCACTTTGTATGGGATGATGAACGATTTCGTGCTAATAGCTGGTGCAAACCGCTCATCGAATGATGATGCATTGACAGCTGATAAGCGAACATTGGGGGTCAATGATTCAAACAAGTCAATCACAACAACCTTTTGCTCCGGAGTAGGTTGATTGCTGAAGTAAGTGTAGACGACCCAATATTCTCCAAATACCAGACTCACAGAATCGCCAATGACATTTGAGGCATGTTCCACCGAATTTAGGATCTCACCGGTGATAATGTCGACAATGTTGATATGAAGAACTTTCGTCTTTTCATTCCAAACAGCAAATGATGCTAAGTTAGGATAGAGATACTTGTACAACACGTCCCTGTTTCCCAAGACTATACCGATATTGGCAACTTCCTCGTTGGAATTCTTCTCACAATAAGCCACAATGGTCTCGTCACTTGAAGGTTCAAAGGTCCAAGTCTCTTTGGCATTCTTATTACTCACTTTATAACCTCTGATCGATTTTGGGGTGTGCTTTACCGTGAACAGCTCTTGGGTATTCTCGCCAACGATAACGTCGAATCCAGAGTCAGTTTCAATCAGCAAAGAGTCATCCTCGAGTCTTACCACTAGGGATGAAGCCACTAGTTGTTGTTTCATCACGAGATTACCAGTCTTAGAGTCCAGAATGTGAAGTGGTCCAGAGCTAGTCAAAACGTATAAGTGCTCGTTCCCGAAATTTTCCAGCTGGGTAATATCCGTAAGTCCAGTATCATAGGACCAAACGATCTCACCATTGATAGTGTCAATGGCAACGACGTTACCATTTGATTTGGCCAATACCAGTAGCTTTTTGAAGCCAAAGTATTTATCATTGTTCACGACTGTAAACGTCATCTCACCGGTGACAAAGAGTGGTGCAACACTCCATAGGTAATCATAAAGATCCTTTAATTCCAAAGCATGACGCTTAATTCTGTACAAATAGGCATCGACCAATCCAAGTGCTTCTTCATTTATCAAATCATCGGTGGTCAGTGCTGTCTCCACTTCAAAATCGACAACCGTATGAGCGATAGCGTCAGAAAGGGAGTAATCCCTTGTCCAAAAATGCTGAGAATTTCTCATGAAATGGAGTGAACCATTCTTGTATTGGAATAAAGTATTGATACGTTCCACACCGTCAGTGGTGGTGTGAATAGCGCCAATTTGAGAGAAATCCAGTTTGACACCTAATGGATGGCTAATGATCTCCGATCCATCATCCTCATCGATAATGTTGGCATGGAACTCAGTGTATAGGATAAAAGAGCCGTCAAGGTATTTCAAGTCATACTTGAACACGTTCGGTATGATGAATTGTTTCTCACCTTCAAGTGTAAACACTTCCAGGTTATGATCTCTTTCGAATGCAACGTATGAGTCTGAATCCAATGGAACGAACTTCTCTAGAGACGGTAGTTTTATTTGAGAAAATGCTCCTGTTTGTTGATTGATCTGATAAACGGTATATTTCCCAGATCTTTCCTCAACAATCTTGGACCCAACTTGTTCCCTTACGTTTCCCCATGGGATGGCATAGGAGCTTGTCGTGAACTCGCCATTATAAAAGGCATAGAATGACAAACCATCCTGTCTTGCATGAATAATGAAATTCCCATTATCGAAACCATGGATTTCGGCCTCCGTTGCTGAGATGTTTCCCAGAAAAGTTATGACTCCGTGAGACTCAATGGAAAGAACATCACCATCTGTAAGAATAACAATGATATGTTCCTTGACCTTGTTGATATCCATGATCCCGTGTTCAAAAGATGCCAGTTCCTTGATTAGGAATCCATCAGTGTCAAACACTTGTAGCACACCACCAAATTGGGTAGTCGTGGCCACCAGTAGGGAATCTTGATCAAATTGAATAGCTTTTGATTGATCATCCAGTTGTAATCTCCATTGAACTTCTCCCTTGTATAGTTTGGCCAATATGTTTCTTTCAGTCAACACATGAATATGATCCTCAGCCAACTTTTGGGTTAAGAGTTGGCTCACTATACCAATCTGTGGCAATTGCCAGTCCACCTCAAATGCCTCATCATCCCATACGCATGATACAGACGCTATGAGCGATAGTACCCATATGAGTGGCAGCAGCATGAGGACTTGTAAGGTTGTTTCGTATGTTGGGATGGATGTTTTCTGGGTTTAAACATTCGGGTTTTCATGAACAACAAGCGCCAAACATACCAGCTAAGAGGGGGTACGGAGATGAGTACTAAGAAAAATCAAGTAGTCCTGGTCATGGCGAATGGGGTTCGCATAGACTACAAAACATGTGATCAATAAGCCATTCAATAAATCATGAAGAAGAGGTTGTTCTCATTTAAAGGACATGCTGTCGAGATATCTCAAAGCACGAGCATCATCTCTCCATCTGTCGCACTGCGAAGAGGAGAACTGCGGCAATTCCAGTCGTGGGATGGTGATTTGTATAGCCGCTGAGCTAGCTGCAGTTTCTGCACGTCCTTGTGTGTTGGTATAGGTGTTTATGCATTGTGGATTTGGGGCGTCCACAGGAGATTCCGGTGAAGTTGGCGACAGGGGAGATGTAACTATGTGTGATCCCTTCGAACGTGCTACCAAGACTGTCGCTTGTGGGTATAGATCTTTGGGGATTGTGATATTCGTAAAGCGTGGATCCTGTGAGGGAGACCTGTTCAGAAGTCTCGCCTTGGTGAACGAACTCGTTGTTGTGTATGAGATGAGATGCATGCGATCACCTTTCGTTGACGCTATACTGAAGCTCTGCTTGATGAGCCCATCTGCTTTATACTTGGAGGATGTTTCATCTTTGCCTTTCATTTCTTTGTATGTGAGGAATGATCCAGTGACTCTTGAAGCACTCCATGAACGACCATCGGTCCAGCGACGCATCTGTGCCTCACTTTCGTTCCATATAAACACATGACCCGGCTGGATATGACGTTTATGGTGACTTTTGAGCCTGGTTGTCACGCGTGGTACCAGACCTAGGCGTGCAGCCTCGAGAAGCAGCAGGGCGTCGTGGGCCGTCTGTACTGCGCCAACGTAGGACTCCATGGTTGGTCAGCTTTCAGTGCTGTGTTAGGTGTGTGGGGATGGCAAAGGGCGGGGCGCACGCTGTCATTTATATACTTTGCGGGCATGTCGTCTGAGATCCGATAAAACGCTGTAGGCTGGAAGCCGCGTCTCTGCGGGTTTGGAGTCGCGTCACGGAGGTACCGGTGAGGCAGAAGCTGTGCATTTCCGGCCGTGCCATACAGAAGAGATGGACACGGGTATATTCTGGTCCCTCATCAGAACATACGGATGAGTCACTGGGATCTCGTAATGCTTGTTTCGAAGCCCTCTTCAGAGTTCTTCACAGCTGCCATGCCAGGTGCGGAGCAAGAAGGCTGCTCGATTTGTCTCGGCGATGAAGGGAACGAATGGCGATACCTCCGTATCCAAGTGCATGGTGGTACTACTGAAGGTTGTCAGACTACTGCTTATTGAACACCTCACACCCCACTCCTTACACACCCCTCAGTACGTCGCACAAAGCGAGGCCAAGGCGGACCAAATAGCTGATGGTACGAGCCGCATGACACAAAATTAAAAGTGACCGCTGCAGGATGGAACTCTCGACCGTATACGCATTACAGACCCAGAGCCACCAGCTGTAGGACATAACACCACCCTGTAGATATTAAACCAAACAGTGAACACACACTAACAAGACATCAAAGCCTCGGGTGTTCAACCGCCCAGACCTCCGATATAACGCTCGTTGTCGCCAAGCTGGGAAGTTTACGGTTTTGGATTTTTTGCTCCGCGGCGGCGGCCGGCAGATTTCCAACAGTTTGGAATTATTCGTCTTTCAGATGGTGGAAAAGTGCGAGATCAGGAGAGGGCACTGCTATGGAAAGAGAGGCTTATCTATCTATTGTATCCCATTGTTGAAAGTTGATCATACTATTGTACAGCTTCTCATCACCTCCCACCGACACCTCCGTTCTGTCGGATTTGGCCCAATCCAATTGGGAAACGCCTAGCGGATGGCTTGGTAGAGACCGCACGAGAGGGAAAATAAGCCCAGGCGATCTTGAATTAAGCATTTTCAGGCTGGCTGTACTGGGAGCCACACGGTCTTACCGCACCCGCAAGTAGGCTCTGATAGTACAGTGATCAATGGATTCAAGCAACGGATTGTGGTGCTATACGTGCGTGCATACAACTTTGCTCATTCTCCCCCCATATCATCCCATTTGCCCAATGATGCATAGCTATGTGCAACCAATTGGGTGATATGTAAGCTACTGTACAGTGTTCTCTAGGTATCACCATGGTGTCAAAGGCCCAACTCTTATCATCGATCTTATAGGAGGGGTGGAGAATCGGGTGTAAACAACACACCGACATGACCGTGCATGGTTGTGGCGTTTAATGCCCAGCGACACCCTGATATACTCTCGCCGATATCTATCGCTTCAATCGATTACCAATTAAGACTAAAGGCCAATAACCATGCTCTAGTCTGAAATATAGGGTCCACTGGTACCGGCTCGCCAAATCTCCATGCGCTTTATCATATATGGCATGTGCCAGAAATGTACTTCAAAGCATCGTTGATCTAAGTTCCAGCGTTATCCTGGATATATCGGAGCATGGCTTGAAGTGGCTAGAAAATCAAGATAGGAGACTCCCTGGCTTAGGACATGTAAGTACTATGAAACCCAGTTAGCATTCCGATGGTCTAACCCCAGTCCCCCTCGTTGTTTGGATGAAGACCAACGGTTTTTGAAATTACCCAGATAAGA
>PPLI02000030.1:0-100250 GCA_003707745.2 Williopsis misumaiensis
CGGTGACACTTGGGAACTGGGGGATCTTCACAATGAGCAGGATCTTCACCATGGGCATGATCTGGGCAGGCATGCTCGGTGACACCTGGGAACTGGAGGATCTTAGGAACTGAAGGATCCCCACCATCGGCATGGTCTAGGCAGCCATGCTCGGTGACACTTGGGAACTGGGGGATCTTCACAATGAGCAGGATCTTAACGATGGGCATGGTCTAGGCAGCCATGCTCGGTAACACTTGGGAACAGGATTGTCACCACGGGCATGGTCTAGGCAGCCATGTTCGGTGACACAGGGAACAGGATCTTCACCATGGGCATGATCTGGGCAGGCATGCTCGGTGACACCTGGGAACTGGAGGATCTTAGGAACTGAAGGATCCCCACCATCGGCATGGTCTAGGCAGCCATGCTCAGTATCAATCTGTAACGAGCACTGCATGGAATGCCTACTAGGAACTACAGTGTTCAAGCTGGAAGTGTCATTTTTATAATAGGGTGACCCGGGGTCGCCCGGTGGGGAGAGGGCAGACGTGGAGGATCTGGGGAGGTTTCTGTAGACAGGACTAGTAGTAGTATGTTGGAGTTGCCTAGCCGTTGACGTCGGCAGGCGCGGCGCGATGAATGCATGCGGTGTGGCATTGGCGCTCCCACTTCTCACTATACAGAGAGTACACTCAAACCAACCAAGAGAGCTGTGTGCCAGCGCTAGAACTCTACGCTTCACCTGTACTTCCAGGAATCAGCACTATGTGACGATATAAGCTCCGTCTCGAATCAGCAGGAAGTGATGGACAAGACTAACTGCAGCGGACATTCCCTGCTATTGTTATACCTAGCTCACGTCATAGCAGAGTTATTTCGATCAAATAACACCAACTTTCATGACTTTCATTACCTTGTGTACAAATCATACCCTCCCTCACCCCTCCCACGGTTACTCACCAACCAAACCTCTCACCCTTCTCCTTCCTTAGTTTCTTACTCCGTTCGAACTTCTCCTTCAGTAGTTCCTCATCCTGCTGTGCATTCTTCATCAATGCTGATAATTGGTTCTTGCCATTGGACACCCGATGCATCATCTTGTTCTCCTCCAACAGCCCTTGAGCTTTTAGCTCCATATTTGTATCATAAAAGTCATTGACATTGAACTCCTTGATCTCAGGTTCCAATGACCGTTTCCGTACCAGCTCCACAGGTTGCCGTTGCTCTATAGATGGATGAACCAATACCATACCCCCCTCCTTCGTCTCGCTCGGTCTCTTGGACCTTTTGATCTCTTGGAACAATGGTGCTTTATTCTTCATCTTCCCGCGTAAGGCAGTGGGCACAAACGACGTTACGCTCGTATCACCACGCTCAAGGGCAACGGTCTCCAGCCTCTGTGGCATGGCACCAGCACCTCCGCCAAGGATACGGGCTTTTGGAATGGACACCGTTCTATTCTTTGGCGGAGGCAGAAAGCTTGCGATGGAGTCCTTTGATGTTGCTGTTGCTGCCTTTGGTTCCTTGGAATCCGCCACAGGTGTGTCCGTGTCGCTCTCATCAGACGAGGAGTACTGAACCAATGACATGGCGGTGACAGTGCTCTCTTAGCGATCAGATCCACTGCTGTTTCCCTCCCCATACAAAAGTCTTTTGAAGCCTTCCAGCAGTGGCGCGTACCGCGTGGTGTTTGGCCCAACGCGTCAACTGTTCCAGGCGCGCCGGTGGGCCGCTGGGTGGGTGGGTGGATACCGGTCTATCATCCACGGATCCACCATACGTAGAGATGTCATAGACATGCAATGATCTTCTATGGGTCGTCGCCCATCTCTAATACCATCTCTAATTCTCTTTTCCCAATGTCTTCGTCATGCTGCAGGTAAAAATAGGTTTCACAGCGGTTTCATCTCGAAGGAGTCTTTCTCTCATTCTCTGCTGTTGCATCCATTCTTGTTGATCTATTCATTCACTCATTCATTCACTCATTCATTCACTCGATCATCATGGGTCTCTTCAGCTCCTCTTGGGAACGACAAGTCGATAACTCCCTCTTTGACTTCATAGATGTCTCCATCTTCAAGAACTACAGAACGGGGACCCTCTTCAACTTCTTCTGGATGGTCATGATGCTTCTCCTCACAACAGCACTCTACGTTGTCGACGTGTACACCTGTGTCAAGCTACTAGCATTCGACGAATGGTCATCACAGGTGGCACCATACCTGTCCTTCAAGATCTCCAAATGGCTCTTTGCTGCATGCATCATCTGCTCTGTGGTGTTACTCGCATTTGACTTCCTCAGGGCCATAAGAGTGTTCAGAACGAGGAACATCTCATTGATCTATACAAACAAGATTGCCAAAGTGGCCAAATCACTCACGGGTTATGGTTATTTCTGCGTATTGAACGCAATCAACCCTTCCTCGGGATTTGATAAGATGGCTTTCTACACCTGGTTCACCATTGATGGCTCGAAGAAACTCATCTTTGCAGATTCCCCCAGACAGGTGATCAACGCCTTGACGCTTTACTCAGTGCTGAACGTGGGTAATGGTGGCTTCGTCACCACCATCAGAACCATCTCCACCACAAACAGATCCGAAGCTCTCATTTTATACTCCATGACCATCTCTTTCTGCATCTGGATAGTGTTCATCTCGTGTCTGTTCTTTGCTTTATGCTTCTGTTTCCCAGTCTATCACAAGATTAGACAGCAGAACTATTCAGGCTTGAGACAGTACGTTTGTGTCAAAGTGGATGCCACAGTGAAGAAGTTGGCACGTGAAAACACCCAAAGGCACTTGTTGAAAGAACATAGAAGACGCGAGAAGCTGCCAATGGTGGAAAAGGGACAAATACCGAATGTTACTCTCCCACCATTGACACCACTACCCAAGTCATTTACGATGGACTCAATCACCACAGCTGAAACCATGGATCCCTCCACGCAGCAGTTCGGCCAACCAGAACCATCACATGTCAACTCTTCACAGGTTTCTTTATTGAAAAGATCTGTCTATCAACATCAATTCGATTCTCAAGCGTCTGTGGAGACTGCAAGATTATACGATTCTCAAATCTTCCCCATGAGAAAAGCACCAACTTCGGAGTCATTGGAATCTTATACATCTGTGAGGAAAGATGGACTATTAAATGAATCACAGACAACTCTAACGAAACCAGTGTCATATGACCTACCCTCCTATGATGCACAGCCACTTGGACAAGGATCAAATGGTCCACAATACCCTCCAACAGAAACGGCAAACATCATCACACAGAACGACAACCCATTCACTCCATATCCTACTCGTGAATTCTTCTTTGATGAGGAAAAATTTCTTGGTGAGACATCTACTCAAGAAGTTGACTTTGATGATTGCGACGACTCTGGTGATGACAATGATAGAGTGAATAGACAAAATGTCAGACCAAGTCTCATAATACGAGCGAAGGACATGGAGGACGAAGATTATTCTCGCTTCCGCAGAGATATTCTATAAGGAATATACAAACAATGATCGTATGCATTTATGACTTCTTCAGTAGTGATTCAGTCTCCAAAGTCTCGCCTTACCAGCCTCGTTTCCGATACATAACATCTCCGAATTCGGACTGAACTTCACACTGGTCACTTTACCCAATGGTGTGCCACTGTTGGGCCAGTTTTGGAACACTTTACAACTTGGCAAATGCACTAATCTCAGTGCATCTTTCTTGCCACGACTCGCAATGCATAACACTTGTCCATCATGACTAAATTCCAAAGTGGAGATCGTAGTCACCAATTGATCCAATGAACCCACCGGTTTATGCGATGATGAGATTCTGTCGTACACATTAACCACACCACTCTCAGATCCAATTGCACACCAACGTGAGTTCGCACCACCAACTTTGATTTTGGTGATTCCAACACCGGTTTCATCTCTCCATTTTGTAACGACTTTACCTGTGGACATGCTGAACTCCCATACACCACCGGAAGAGCTAACACCAATGATCAACTCTTCGTCAAAACTCCAGTCAAAGTCCACAATCGTACCTTCGATCTTGAACCCCTGAACCCATTGACTCGTTATCGCGCTCAGGATATTGATCCATCCGTTATTACCTTGTAATGCGATGAATGAACCTCTTGGTGATAGTTTGAAATGTTCAAAGGATCGTTGTGTGGATTCGTGACCATACATTCTGCTAATCTTTTCCACACTCCCAGTGGTGGTGTCCCAAGAATACATGTATCTTCGACGTCCACCGGCAAAAACTTTTGTGTGATCTGGGTTTGTGGAGAACTGTGCTGTCTGGATCGGTGTGTCTCTCAAATGGATTGTAGAAACCACTGCGTTGGTCTTTCCATCAATGTGATATATTCTCACTGTACGGTCATACCCTGAGGTTAACAGCAATGGATGCGTCGGATGGAATGACATTGTTTGGATAGCGGAATGTGATGCATGTGCCTGGTTGGCATCCTTGAGTCGTGAGATGTCAATCTTGGAAACTGGGATCAATCTCGACGATGCGGCAGTCAATTTTGTGCCCAGCTTCAGGATCTTTGCGAGTGCTTTAACGTCTCCCGTGTGTTGTTCTTCGGAGTCCTCCACTTCAACGTCATCATCCACCTCTTCATCCCCCTCTTCAGCATCTGCCCATGCTGGGCGAGGATAGATTTTGTCAAATTGTGATCTAAGTCTTTGAATGTACTGTCTTCCTGAGATGTGTGTGTCCGTCTCGGTTTTTCTCAACTTCTTCAGCTTATCTACCGACGTCAGTGATATCGAGATCTCGTCATCCTCATCATCGTGCCATGCGTCGCTCTCATCATCATCGTCATCACTCTCGTCATCTTCGCTCCCAGAACCCATGTCCACATCTCTTTGCTCTCCCTCATCCACAAAGAACAACTGATCGTCACTCACTTTCTCCATCTCCTCCTCTTCTGATTCATCACCATCTTCACTCTCGACATAATCATCACTGTCTTCGTACAACTGCTCAATGTTCTGGAGACCAGATTCGAATCCTTCAAAGTCGCCAAACACGAGCTTCTCCAGATCCAGTTCCTCCTGGTCCTTCGGTGGGGGAACAATGTCCTCCTTGCTGACGGCAGTGTCTGCCGTATCCACCACTTCAGTGCCCATGTCGTTCTTCAGACTCCAGCCAGCGAGGCCCCTCCCTGGCGCATTCGAAGACAAAAAATTTCAACCTCTGAAAAGTGTGCGCTAACCGATGAGGAGCACCTGTGATTATGTAATCAGTAAAAAGCCCTCGGAGGTTGGAGCTGCTGCCCCTCGGAACTGCCCAAACTTTTGGCTCTCCTTCTGGACTTCCCAACTGGCGACTTGGAATTCGGATACAAAACTATCCATTATCGCACAGCGCACAACTGGTACGATGGTATTGTACGTTACAGCCCGCTTTGCTTGTCCTGACTCCAAACTAACAGCAACAGTCAAAACTCTCCATATCATGACCCTCGCACGTTCAAGATGACTCCAGCGATGATCAGAGCCCGCAGACCGTTCTTTTGGAAGAATGCTGCTGCATTTGTTGTTCTTTCATCGATAACGGTATCTGTGTATTTCTACACGTACAGCTTCCTCGGTAAGGATGATTTCAGCGATGTGCCTATCCCGCCTATCACCGAGGAGGAGTTGGTGAAGTTGAAGAAGGAGTACGCCGCACAGAAGAAGTGATTTATTGCCATATGAATGGATGGATGGATGGATTGATGGATGGATGGATGATATTGGTGGAAGACTATGTACATAGCAAGTAATGTGAAAAACAACAACCTTTCATTTACAACTTTGGCTTAGTGGCCAAGATCTCAATGGAATAGTTGTCCGGATCTTTGATGAATGCGATACCTTTCATCTTTCCCTGGTCAAACTTCAAGCCCCAAGTGACGGCATCACCATGCTTAGCGGCAATAGAGTTGCAGTACGCCTCGGCATCATCGGTAGAGATACCGATGTGGCCATATCCTTGTGGTTCTTCGTTACCGTTGTGATATTTGAAGTCAGCATCATTCTCGGTCCCCCAGTTATGCGTGAGCTCCAGGACACCCTCCAGCTTGGCCTGCTCAGGCTTTGAGAGTGAATTCTCCACGAATGAATCATCATTGATGAATCCAAGGAAGTAGAGAGTGAACTTTGCATTGGCATGCTCTCTCGTGGAGAGAAGCTTCATACCCAGCACTTCTCTGTAGAACTTTAGGGAGGCCTGCACATCTTTGACACGGATCATCGTATGGTTGAACTTGTATCCATTGACGTTGGTCTTACCGTCCTGCTTGTTGACACCATGCTCGATGAGCTCCACCCAGTAGCCATCAGGATCAAGGGCAAAGGCAATGTCCTTCTGACGGCCATCGGTCAGCTTCTTCTGGAACTTGACACCTTGCTTCTCCCACTCGTCACACGCCGCCTGGATGTTGTCCACCGAGATACACGTGTGTCCAAACCCTCTATGTGGTTCGGTGTTACCATTGTTCACTTTGTAATCTGGATCACTCTCAGTGCCATAGTTGTGGGTCAACTCAAGGACACCTTGTCTACCAAATGGCAATGGGGCGTCCTCTTCGGAAGGATATGCGAGGAAGTAGAGGTCAAACTTCATGTCTGGGAATTTCTTGTGTTCGAGGAACTCAAGTCCGAGCTTCTTGGTGTAGAAGTCGACAGAGACTTTTGGGTCCTTGACACGGAGACAAGTGTGGTTAAGCTTGATAGGTTTAGTATACGATGCCATTGTTCTGACTGCTCTTCTTAGCATGGACCAACTGTTGCGGTAACTGGAGTAGCAGAGAGCAAGGAGGACAGAAAACAAGTGATTAAAACTCCGCGTATGGAATTCCCCCATCGGTTGCGGCAACGGGTGCTCGCCACAATCCCTGCGGGTCCACGCACAGCGACGCGCGGACCCCGGCGTTGGCTTCCTTTTTCGGCACCGCCGCTGACAAAATCGCGTTTTGGCGGCAACTTCGCATTCCGCAATTCCTGCTTTGGAGAAAAATCTTCGCAAATGGCGGATCGGGGAATCGCAGCGCAAATCACTTATCATCCCCTTCGCATCAGGCAAGCAAGGGGGGGCCGATCTTCACAATAACCTGAAACAACCCAAACACCGTCGCTGCGGTGTGTCCATAGACCCCGAATTTCCCCTGACACACGCGCAGGTGCTCCAGATGAGTCAACTGGCGGACCGCCACCGTTCCAAGCGGGCCAACTCCTCCAACCTCGTGTTTGAACGCAACAAGTTCCGTGCCACGGTGGAGACCTCCCACTACGACGCGCCTCAGCAAGAACGCCACTACTCGGCATCGTCAGTCACATCCACACAATGGGAGAACTCCCTCGAGCCACCGCTGTCACCTTCAATGGCGCACTGCTGGCATAACGATCGCCTTAGCAAACATTGGCCCGTGATGCTAATCACCCAGCAACAACTCTCAGCGCTACTCAGTTGGCACTACAAACACCCATTGCCAGAATGTGATGCCGTCTTTCCCTGGCTTCATGGTGTTCATGCTCAGAATCACACACAGCGCGAGTTCCTTTCATCGCTTAGAGAGTTCACATCTGTTGAACGAAACCAGTTCTCGCAATTAGAGCATCAGCTGATCCCGGCGGCGGCTCGTGGTCTATTACCTGTACGGTCGGGTCCATTGGGCGTTGGATTTCATCCCCAGAGTGCAGTGTTGAAAGGATCAGTGGAACCGTCGGAGATATTGTGTGCGTTGGACGTCTCCAAGGCCGACCTGATGAAACTTCTTCGATGCATATTGGAAGAGTTAAGAGTTGATGACAAGGAGGTTCTCACCATGCTTTTTGATGACTGTGTCAAAATGGGACTTCTACCACTGTTTAGAAATCTGGATCCCCAACGTGGGATATCTCTGAGAAACTTTCACATCCAAGTGGTCAAGATGGCTCAGATATCAGATCTCGTGGTGTATTGTTTCAACAAACACATGGATGGGTGTTCTTGTACCCCAGTCGCGCGTTTGCTCTACTATGCACAACTCAAACATTCAATTGATCATCCTGAGCTTGTGGATGCGATGTATCAAACTCTACTCCTCGAGGACTGTGAGCTCGAGTGGTTCAAGCAGGGCAAATTCCTCGCCCAGGATAAGATTCCCACTTCAGACTCTCTACGAACGAAAGGGCACTGTTTATCACAGCTTGAGGTTCAGCTATTGTCCAATTGGGAATGCAATTACTTGCTCCGAGAAAAGACAGAGATATCCAAGATGTCCAGTGCCACGAGGATACATGACAATGTATGGCTCGGTAATACCATGGATTTCGAAACCCACAAGAATATGGGGTTTAACAAGAGAAATGAGAGACATGTGAATTTACAATACATTGATCCAGGCAATTCTACGGTCGGGCTGGACAGGAAACAACTCATGCAGCATGGTGAAGAATTGTCCGTGAACCCACCCGGTGCGGACTGGTCTTTATTCGTGAACTGTACAGATGGATCAGGGTTTCCACTGCTCAGTACTGTGGATTATCTCATTGAAGAGGATGATGAACCGACACTGAAAACTAATCTACGCTTCCCACCATCCGGGAGTCTAGGAATTGGCGACTGCAATGATAATGACATTAGAACTCTTGTGAACCTGTGCAAATTACTGTACATACGATCAAATGAGGGCAAACCTTCGTTGATATATTGCACAGATGGATATACAGAATCATCACTGCTTGCTCTTTGTTTCATGATCTATGCCACGGGGAAAACGTTGTCAGATTCTGCAGTGCGGTTACATAAAGAGGGCAGGCCCTTTTTCCTCTTCCCAACGGATGTGCAACTCATTTCACGATTACAGCCAATCCTGCAGAGATTCTCGCCGGCTAACAGAGACGTTGGAACACAACCAGAAGAGTTAGACGGGGATATGATTTATAAGGAACTTTTCATGTCAAGGGACAGCTCTTGGTTCACACAAGTTGGTGGATCGTTGCCTTCACGCATCTTGCAACATCTCTACTTGGGCTCCTTGACACATGCAAACTCGTTTGAGCTACTTAAAGAGCTAGGGATAGAGTACATCGTTGCTGTGGGTGAATCACTTACCTGGTTAGACGACGAGTCGGGATTACATCGTGAGAGTATCAATCCGAATATCTCTGTGATTTCTGGCTTCCAACATGCCCCAGTGGTTAAACTCATGTGCGTGAGCAATGTGCAGGATGACGGGATCGACATGCTTACGCATAACCTTTCAGACATTTTGGATTTTATTGAGGAGGCCCATTCATCCAATGCTAAAGTGCTTGTGCATTGTCGAGTTGGGGTGTCACGTTCTGCGACAGTTTGCATTGCCGAGGTGATGCGCCGTTTGGATATCAACCTGATTCGAGCATACATCTTTGTCCGCGTACGGAGGCTGAACATCATCATCCAGCCAAACTTGCGATTTATGTATGAGCTCGTCAAATGGGAAGAGTCACTACGACTCTCGCGTCGGATGAAAACGATTGTGGACTCTGCCGAGGAACGGATGAGCAAAAGATTAAGCACAAGCTCTATGGCGTCTGATCTGACAGATCTTTCATCGATATGCTCACCTGTACGTCATGCGATAGGGAACGATGCCGTTGCAACGGATGATGAGCTCGAGCATTCATTTATGGAGGAACCAGAGGAGTGGTTGAGAGATGTGGACTGGCACATACTGTGCCGTGAGATTGATGCGCTGAACAAGGCGTACATTAGATTTTAATTGGGTTTTATGCGTGTGTTAGATTTTATTTTGGTGGTGTTTTTTGTTTTAATGGGGTTTCGTTTATGGGATTCTCTTGTAGGGTAACAACCCGCAGGCCCGGCCTGAAAAATTCGTTCCATCAACACTTTGCTGTTCCCAGAGCAGGCTGACAACACACAATGAAGCCATCTCAGACGTCCCTCTTCCACACGTCGTCCGTGGCACAGCTCGTGCGCCCATGGAACAAAGAACGTGACGGCACTCTCTTCTACGGACTGGCGAAGTCCGGTACAAAGCGTCATGCCCTGACGACGAAACAGGGAAACAAGAATTTCTACAAAGGTACGCGGTCTTCTGGTGTCGGGAGACACACACGCAAAGCCGGATATGTGATCCAGTGGAACAAAGTGCGCACGTTTGTGACGCCAAGGGTGTATAATGATTCCTTGAAGTGTTTTGTGAGTCCGAACAGTCCACAGATCAAGAACGAGTTCAAAGGTTACCAGGGACCAATGGATCCAAAGCTGTACTTGACCAAATTGAAGGAGTTCATCTGGTACGGCAAGGCAGAGACGGAGGAGGCTGCGCTTAAAGAGGGGTATAAAGAGAGGGGTTGAAAGGTGTGTACATAAAAGAGACATTTCATGATGTATATTACATAGTTAACCCATCAGGACGTCGTGGTCCTCGTCAGTTTCGTTGTCCGTGTTACCAGCGTTGTTCAGATCACCGAGATCATCCGCTTCGCTCAACTCTGTAGGGTCTGTCTGCTGTTGTCTCTTCTTGAGCCTCAATGTCTGTTGATTCTTCTCCAATGGCGACGGATCCTTTTTATACCGTACTTTGTTCTTCTCCACTAGTCCCTTGAGGTTATGCGTCTGTGGCACTGTGTCATTAAGGAATTGCAACTGGTCGATCCCGGAGACAGCGGCGCTAAAATCCTTGTATTGCAACTTCTTTCTCTTATCGATACGTGCGATGAGTGAAGCCTGCTCTGTGAAATACTGTATGAAGAGCTCTGTTGCCACCGCCGTGGCAAACACTGCGGCTTCCGACGCACCGAGATGCTCTGGGTCCACTTTGAAGATCTTTTTCACCTTACTGAGCGGGAGATCAGACGTTCCCTGTCGTTCCTCCTCTTCTTCTTCTTCTTCTTCTTCCACCTCACCTTCGCCTGCTTCCCCCGGGAAAGAAACCTCCACCTCCATGTCCGACGTCGGCTCAATCACCGTGTCTTCGGCTGTGGTGAACTGGTGCAACTTCGGACCTTCAGCCATTTACTTGGGGGTGTGGGGGCTGCACACTCGATGGAGCGCACGCGTGGACTTTCGCGTGCTTCTATCCTTCCACAGAGTCACGTGATCATTAGTTAGTCACGTGATTCTGAACAATGCTGTGGCTGATGTCTGTGGCTGATGAAATGCTTTCCGAATTATGCCCTTCGTATCACCGGAATCGAGGGTGCAAGAGAGATATCACATCCAAAAGATCGTAATGTCCCTTCAGTTTGTGCGCAGACTGGTCACCTCAAGCACTGGAATCCCCGGGGCAGTTGGGGGTACGCCTCTCTTAAAAATCAACCGACTCAGTGACGAGCTAGGACGGAACATCTGGGGTAAAGCCGAGTTCACCAATCCTGGTGGATCGATCAAGGACCGTGCGGCTTTATACCTCATCGATGACGCTGAGCGTCGTGGTCTCTTGAAACCTGGAGGAACCGTCGTCGAGTCCACCGCGGGGAATACGGGCATTGGACTTGCACATATCTGTCGGGCAAGAGGGTACGAATTGGTGGTCTATATCCCAGATACTCAGGCACAGTCAAAGATGGATACTCTAAGAGGGCTGGGCGCTGAATTGTACCCAGTGCCACCCAAACCGTATGATGATCCAGAGAACTTCAACCATAAGGCAAGAAGACACGCGGAATCCCTGGAGAATGCCGTTTGGGCGAATCAATTTGACAATTTGGCCAATAGACAGGCACATATAGAAACCACGGGTCCAGAGATTTGGGAACAGCTGCAAGGTCAAGTCCACGGATTCACGTGTTCTACTGGTACCGGTGGAACGTTTGCCGGGGTGACTAATTTCTTGAAGTCTAAGGACCAAAGCATTCAATGCCATGTGGCTGATCCACCAGGTTCGTGCGTTTATTCATATGTGACATCCGGCGGGAAATCTCTTGAAAGAAAAGGTGGTTCATTCACTGAGGGAATTGGCCAAGGCCGTATCACCGACAACTTGGCACAGGACATTGATACAGTGGATGGTGCCATCTTCGTGCCCGATGAAGAATCGATTGAGATGGTGTACAGACTACTACATGAGGAAGGACTCTACTTGGGTGGAACAGGCGCCCTCAATGTCGTTGCAGCGGCAAAGCTGGCCAAATTGCTTCCTGAAGGTTCCAACGTTGTCACGGTGTTGGCTGACACTGCCCAAAAGTATGCCGACAGGGTGTTCAGCCGCAAGTGGCTGGAATCCAAGGGATTGCTTGCATCCATCCCACAACACCTGAGAAAGTACATTGTTTATGAATGATTTTTCATAGCCAAGCTACAAAAGCGCAGTGTTGCGTACTGGAATATATGCAATTAGATCAAGCTAGTGCACGCTTATTCGTAGATCCAACCGGTGAGAGCTGGCTTGTAGTCGATAAGCTCCTCCTTCTTGAACCACAAGGCGATCTCGTTGTTGGCAGACTCAACAGAGTCGGAACCGTGACACACGTTTCTACCCATGTCAATGGCAAAGTCGCCTCTGATGGTACCTGGGGCAGAGGCCAATGGGTTGGTGGCACCAAGGATGACTCTACCCTGCTTGACAACGTCCTTACCCTCCCAGACAGTAGCGAGGATTGGGCCGGAAAGCATGTAGGACAACAAGGATGGGAAGAATGGCTTCTCCTGGAGGTCGGAGTAGTGAGTTCTCAAGTGAGCCTCAGTTGGGGTGACAAGCTTGATGGCAACGAGCTTGTAGCCTCTGTTCTCGAAGCGGCCAAGGATGGAGGAGATAAGACCACGCTGGACTCCGTCTGGCTTGATGGCAATGAATGTTCTCTCGTTGTTGGACATTGTTGGAGGTCTTTGAGGTTGGGAGAGGGAGAGAGGGAAGCGAAAGTGGAGGAGAAACTTTTCAACGTATTTTTTTTTTCTCTCTGCGATGGGCCGGGGATCAGCTTTTGGGCGATTTCATTGGTTAAATGCCCTGCATGGAGCGCAGTGCTCGACAGTGTGGACACTGTTGTGTTCATTGGATAAACAGTTATGTCGTCGTAGCAAAGCTTCATACAGATACCAGCACCACCGTCGATTGTTTGCCCCTCAGTCCTCCAGGTTCTCAGCCACATGGGCAGCAAAGGGCTGTTTCCGAGGGGCAGCCACCCCGGAAGTCTCCCCGCGCCCAAATCGAAACACAAAAAGCTGAAGAAGAAACGGAAGTCCATTCGAACGCATCCAGATCAATTGGCACAGGCATAAAGCAGCCCGACTGCCCACAACGGCTATGGTGAAGACATCCTTTCGAAGAGTGCGGCCTGTGCGTCTTGCTCTTGGCTTGTTTCTAGCCCTGTTGATGCTTCTTCTGATACGCAGATTGGGTAGAGATGAGGAAGAGGAGCTTCTCAACGCCAAACTTGAACGATTATACGCGGTGGAACCGGCAATCCAAAAGCAGTACACTGTCCCTGAAGTCAAGCCAAGGAAGAATAAAGCTCATTTCTACCAAATGAGCTCTGGTGCGTGTGAGGATTACAAGTCCTACGCAGAGGAGCCGCATGAGCCTCTGTCCCTGGGCCCATTGAAATTACCATTCCAGCGTCCACCGGAGCAATGTCGCACGTTCAGCTCACCAGCCGTGGAAAAAGTCATTACGGATTTGAAAGAACGCATAGAAGATGATGATCTTGCCCGATTGGTGGAAAATGCCCTCCCAAACACGTTGGATACTACGGTGCTTTGGCACAGACCAAAGGGTAACGACAAATTCGCACAGTCTTTTGTTGTCACAGGTGACATCCATGCAGAATGGCTCAGGGACGCTGCTCGTCAACTCTCGGTGTACCAGCCTCTCACCAAGTATGATGACAAGCTGAAAGAGTTGGTTCGTGGAGCGATAAACACGCAGGCATCGTTCATCCTCGTGAGCCCCTATTGCAATGCCTTCCATCCGCCTCCAGGGTCAGGGATAAAAAAGGGTGAAACGGCAATGGATAAAGTCACACCGTCGCCGCAGTGGAAATATGTGTTTGAATGCAAATGGGAGATTGACTCGCTTGCCTCCTTCTTAACTCTGACTAACGAATATTACGCCAACACTAAAGATACTTCCATATTTAACGAACTTTGGGTCAGTGCCATGCTGAACATTATGGCAGTGTTGAAACGTGAATCATCGCCAACATTTGACGAGGAGGGAAGAGTTCTCCCCTTTTACTACACATTTCAAAGAGACACGAACATTGGCACTGAGACGCTTCCATTAGCAGGCACAGGTAACCCGGTGAACTCTGGAATAGGGTTGATCCGATCTGCATTTAGACCCTCAGATGATGCATGTATTTTCCAATTCTTCATCCCAGGGAATGCGCACATGAGCGTAGAGCTCTTGAAGATCTCTGAAACTTTGGAAAGGATCCAAGATGAGCTCACATTTGAAGAGATTCCAAAAATCATAGAAAAGGCGGCCAAAATGGGACAGGTGATCAAGGATGCGATTTACAAACATTCTGTGAAAGAACACCCTGAGTTTGGACAAGTCTTTGCATACGAGATTGACGGTTATGGAGGTGCGGTGTTCATGGATGATGCCAACATTCCATCTTTACTCTCCTTACCGGATTTGGGATTCTTGGACAGTGATGATGAGATATATTTAAACACTAGACGTATGATCCTATCCAAAAGAGGCAACCCTTACTTCCTCCAAGGCTCATACTTCAAGGGTATTGGAGGACCACACATTGGAATACATAACGCCTGGCCAATGAGCCTCTTACTCCAAATCAGAACCACCGATGATGATAAAGAGATCACAGAGAACTTGAAGATGGTTTTGGAGAACACCGCAGGCTTAGGATTGATCCATGAGGCGATCCACGTCAACTACAGGGTGGGAACACGGTACACGAGACCATGGTTTGCGTGGGCAAATTCCGAGTTTGGTAAAACCATCCTTGACATTGCAGAAAGAAAGCCACATCTGATCTTTAAGGATAAGTACAAAGATCAGCCGTACAGGCTTTCCGAGCTTCCCATGGAGAAGAAAGTGAGACAAACCTAATTTGTCAAAACTACGAGAAAAATGAAAGATTCCACTGTTGTCTGATGTAGATTCTCTGAGGCCAGGCCCTCCAACTCTATAAACACCATCTTTAGTAAGCATCCTTACCACTGATGATCACATCGTTGATCTTAAGAATCATTCTAGTCAACTGTGTTGCCAACAACAACTGCTGCTTCTTACCGATGAGTGGATCCACCACAAACTGTTCCTTCATGTCATTGGATCCTTTACCCAAACAGTCCACACCCAAGTTTGAGCTCTTCTCCTTGACTTGTTTGGCCTTCACGTTGGCCAAAGTTTCAATAGGATCCAAACCAGAGTTTTCCGCCAACGTCATTGGAATCTGATCCAATGCATTTGCAAATGCCCTGAATGCATATTGATCGATTCCCTTTTGCTTATCAGCAGCTTCAGAGACGGCAAGCGAACAAGTAATCTCAGCTGCACCGCCTCCATAAACCACGCGTGAGTCCTTGATCAAGTTACGCACCACACATAGGGAATCGTGAAGAGCACGCTTGGCCTCCTCAACGATCATTCTGCTCGAGCCTCTGATGAAACATGTCACTGCACGAGAGTTTGCGCATTCCTCAATGACGAGCATACGGTCCCTTGTAGTACCAAACTCCAGTTCATACACTTTCCCTGCACTGCCCAACTTCTGTGGTGTTAGGTCCTCAAAACGTGGGACAATACGGCCATTCGTGGCAATGGCAATGAGTTCCAGTTCTGGACCACCCACCCAACGCACAGCTGGAAGTTTCTGCTGTAGAAGCAAATGGTTTGCCTCATCGTCGAACCCCCATTGACAAATGACCAGGTTAGCTCCGGAGTCCTTCACCTGTTGCACCATCTGCGTGAACTTGTTGTGCTCGTAATCCTGCAAGTTCTTGAACTCTTCAACGGTTGAAATGTCCAGTTTGTGCTTAGTCTTAGGCTTTGGTGGCTCGAA
This sequence comes from Williopsis misumaiensis, assembly GCA_003707745.2. Lineage (NCBI taxonomy): Eukaryota > Fungi > Ascomycota > Saccharomycetes > Phaffomycetales > Wickerhamomycetaceae > Williopsis > Williopsis misumaiensis. Next base: position 15,948 of record PPLI02000030.1, read on the forward strand.
GGGACACGTGAGGATTGCGATCTTCACATTGTCAATATGCTTTGGCATCTGCGGATGTGAGAAATCTTTGTCGATAATCACACCTCTAATGAGTTTGGAGTCCTCGAGGGAACCACCGGATTTGCCCTCCACTTTGATGAGTTCGAAATCCACATCTTTTCTCTCCTTATCAACGACGCTGAGAACGGCATCAACAGCCATTCTGGCAAATTGGTCATGGGCCTTCGAGACAATCTTTGATCCCAGTGATGTCTTTGCAGCTCTTAAAAGAATCTCCACATTGCTCTCAATGTCCTCGGCAACGGAGTCAAGCTGGTCGATGGCCACCTTGCAAGCTTCATCGAAACCATTGGCAATCTTGATCGGATGGATTCCCTTGTCGATGAGTTCCAAAGCCTGGTCTAATAGTGCCCCGGCGAGAACAACGACACCGGTGGTGCCGTCACCGATCTCATCATCCTGTGATCTAGAGAGTTCCACGAGCAATTTGGCAATTTCATTGTCCAACTCCATCTGCGACAAGATCGTCGCACCGTCATTGGTGATGGTGATCTCGCCATCCGGCGAAATGAGAATCTTGTCCAAGCCACGGGGACCCAGACTGGTCTTGATGATACTGGCAACGGCACGAGCGGCGAGGATGTGTGTCTTCTTCGCCTCAACGCCATGCACGCGCTTCTTGTTGCCCTGGTCGCGCACGATGATGAACGGACGCCCCATCTCGTCCTGCGCCACGATGGCGTTGGACATGTCAGGCATCTCCATCATTTGCTGTGCCATTCTGTGCGTAAGACTGTGTGTGATGCAATGAGTCTCCTGCGCGTGGATCAGGGTGCTCTGCTCTCCCTTGCCGCCGTTGCAGAGTTGCACCGGTCCGCTCTCGAAGTTCGCCCACAGGCATGAAAAATGCGAGGAGCTCCGAGGGCGCACACGCACGCACGTACACACGGGTAACTCCTCGGATCTGCGTCTCCGCGGCTCTCCGCGGCTCGCCGCGAACTCGTTCTGTGAGGCCTGCGCGCGTGCTCCGCATGCGCATTCGAAATTTTTCACTGCGAGACACAAGGGCGGCTCCTCCGTCTCAGGAGCCAGACGGAGCACCGGTCAGCATGAGCGTTGTGGGCAGTTTGATCTTCTGTGTGGACTGTGGAAACCTGCTGGACTCTGTTGCGGGTAAGAAGCACATCTCCTGTGGCGACTGTCAGCGTGAATACGAGTCCGAACGCTTTGCGAACCTGAAAGTGGTGACCCGCTCGTCTGACGACGCCTTCCCATCGGCGCTCAGAATGAAGCAGTCTGTGGTGAAGACTACCTTGAAGAGCGGCGAAGTTGAAGAAGGTGCCACGATCAAAGAGAAGTGTCCGCAGTGTGGCAACGAAGAGATGCAGTATCATACGCTGCAGCTGCGTTCGGCTGATGAAGGTGCAACGGTATTCTACACGTGTACGGGGTGTGGGTACCGCTTTAGAACGAATAACTAATGTGAATGAAACTATAGAGACCTTGACTTGAACATATACACACCCTATTCATGAACTACTGGGCGACACCCTCCGCAAGAGAGTTCTCGTACTCATACATATCAAGAGCGACAATCGCAGAGTCCCTAACCACGATGTCACTATCCGTAGCAAACATCTTGAGCACGGGCAGAACCTCGTCCGTGGCAATGGACCCCAGGGCCTCGGCAGCCTCGTGTCTAACCATTGGAGCCTCTGACTCCTTCGCGAGGACCTTCACCAGCGCAGGAATGGTGACTGGGTTCGACAGCTGGCCAAACACATAGGCAATCTCGTGTTTGAAAAGGGCAGATGGATCGTCAAACCCCGTGGCAAGGGCAAGACAGGCCTCATCGGTGGCAATGTCTCTGAGGCGGAACATCGCTCTGTACCGGGTGAACAATGGCTCGCTCTGGTTGTTGAGCAAGGCGGTGAGTTTCTCCAAGTTGTAGTTCTTTTCCAAAGACAATGGTGGTGCCGGGTCGATGGAGGTGAAGGCGCTCTGCTGCAGCGTTTCCTGCTTGGCCAACTCAGATTTTTGCCAGTGCAAGCTCTCAATCGCCAACTCACACGTCTGTCTGATCTCCTCGAGGGGGTCCGTCTTAAGATAGTGCTGCAACAGGTCCAGTGAGTCAAAATCACCAAGAGCCCCAAGGGCTTCGGCAGCTTCGTGTCTCACCATACACTGCTGTCCCTGTTCGTCCCTGAGCACGCTTCTCAACGATGGCGCAGCGTTGGCGTTCTTTGTCTGACCCAGCACATATGCAACCTCGTGTTTCAAGAGCTCTGAATCATCCTTGAACGACTCCGCAATGTACTCGACGGCCTTCTTCGCCTCTTCCGGCTTTGCTTCCCACTCTGACCCTAGGTCCTTGAGGTCGAAAAGCGCTCTGAAACGCTTTCCGAGCTCCGCGGTACCGGATTTGTTCACCAGAGTGTCACGCAACTCTTCCAAGAGCCCATACTCCTCAGTCATCGTTCTCCAATCGTCAGCGTAGAGGTCAAAAAGAGGTGTCAGAACGGGATGTTTTTTTTTGTCCCCCCCCCATCTGCATGCACAAAGCGAACAAATTTGAGCCCCATCAGCTCATCGGCTCCACCATCAGCTCATTGGCCGCAAAAGAAATGTGCGGGGCGGACTGGGCCTTTCAGCGTACATTTGGGAATGGGTGTGCCGAAGCTGGTTGTGATTAGTGAGGTTCGGGAGACTTCACCTGCGTAATTCTGAGAACGGCACAGTATTTCGCGGCTTCAGAGCTCCCAAGACGCTCGCTGCGACGGCCCTGGTGTATCAGAGGAGGCCTCAGGCATCCAGCCCGACGAGAAGCACCACGAGGGACCAGCTTGGTGCGTCTCCCCTTGCGAAATCTCAGGGTCAATTCTGACACCAAGTGCCCGAGCGTCGCGAAACTCTGGATCAGTACGAGATCACAGAGGCGAAACTTCCCCCACAACGTCCTCCGATCGAGAACTCCACCGATCGAAAAGCCATGCATTCTCAGGATGTGCTTTTATTGCTGAAGTCAAAGAGGCTGATTGTCCCTTCAATCTCCGTCGGCAATGTTCCGCAACTCGCGGTGGATCTGCTTCTACACAATCACAACTTCGAGCTGATCACAGCGCTTGATTCCACTCTGCTGTACCCATTTGCCTCTCCAGTGGACTACACCACCAACCAACCACGGGTGGGTGAAGTCTCTACGGGGTTTGAGCTCTATGTCGATGAGACCAATGGATTGGCTCTGGTGCAACAACGCACACCGATCTTGCCAGGATATGGTAAAAACTTTATCGATTACCTCACCTCATTCATCATCTCGGCACAGTTCTCACAGGTGCTTCTCCTGGACTCGAATAACTGTACCTTGAGATCCAACCTGGATGTGCACTCACCCATTGAAGTGTTTTCAAATGATTTGAGTGAGCAATTCAAACAATTTACCATTGGAGAACAAGAGGACAGCGAAGTTGGCGTGACGCCGTACGTTAATGCGCTGATAAAATCGTTGCAGGACCATGTGACTGTGTTTGCGTTGGTGATGTTTGTGTATGAAGGTGACAATCTGTTCGATTCACAGGTGTTTGCCTCCCGTGTGTTGAAGCTGTTGAAGATTAAAGAGCCCGAATGGAGGAAGCCCAAATCTTGGGAGTCCCTCTATGGTGACCGCCCTCTACCTTTGGGCTTGGAAGCGGGCATCTACGGTTGAACTTGCTTGTAGCTTACATAAACCACATGAGCATCATTCAGTATTGTGCCAGTAGTCTCTCCTCCACCGACTCCAGAACATACTCATACGGGATGATCTGAATGTTATTGGCCTCAGCTGCCATGACTTTATCTGGTTGTGGTGCACCCATGCCCATTTGTGGTTGTTGTTGTTGTTGCATCATCTGCTGTTGTAACTGCTGTGCGATTGAATCGTCCTTGAACAGGACATTCATCACAGAATTGAGCCCCATTGTGGCGATGAAATACCATGAGATGGAACTTACCCACCTCACGTCGAGGTCATCCGTGGCAACGCCCGTCTGAAGCATCTGCTTGAACCGAAGTGTGAGTGGGAATGGCAGCTTCATCAACACAAACCCAAAGAAGAAGAAGTTGACCCACCACATCATCGCCGTTTGGGCAAACATGTTGCCGAACTGGTTTTTCATCATGTCCATCATCATCTCTGGATTCGAGGTGGCATCTGTCAATGGGTTGGGTGGTGTATCTGACGGCTGTTCAGCGAGGAGTGAACCGTTGGTGAGTTGATCCACGATATGGAACTGTCTGGATTCAAACCCAGCTTTTGGAAGAACGCTGAAGTTCTGCTTGAAAAGGGCGGCACGCCGAAGATGTTCTTGCTCCCTTGTCTTGACGAGTGGTTGGAGCTTCGGTGTCGGTGAGAGAAGCGTATTAACGGTGTGTCTGAGCACTGCAAACAGGATAAGTGCAAGGGATATCGGTAGCAGCACCCAGTACTTGAGCGCAGGGTCAATGATGAGATCTGGAGGCATCTTCAATGGGGCTTCGGCACTTGGTGGAGAGAATGCCTTCAAGAGGTGTTTTACTCGACGGACCATTGGAGTTGACAATGTAGAACGTGTTCGCGGGTCACTACAGAACGTATTCGCGAACTCATCGATTTCAGGAAGGCGGCAAGATTTTATCGCCTTTACTCGACTCCAAGCACGTTAAAGACGACTACCCAGATGGCTCCAACCACTGTGATCTGCATCGGCATGGCCGGTTCCGGAAAGACCACCTTTATGCAACGTCTGAACTCTCACCTGCATGCCAAGAAGGCAGCGCCATACGTGATAAACCTGGACCCAGCAGTGCTCAAGGTACCCTTTGGGGCAAACATCGACATTAGAGACTCGATCAAGTACAAGAAGGTTATGGAGAACTACAATCTCGGGCCAAACGGTGCAATCGTCACTTCGTTGAACTTGTTCGCCACCAAGATCGACCAGGTGATCCAACTAGTGGAGAAGAAAAGTGATCGGTACGAGAAAGTGATCGTGGATACACCCGGTCAGATTGAATGCTTCATTTGGTCAGCATCCGGTGCCATCATCACGGAGGCATTTGCATCAACTTTCCCCACGGTGATTGCCTACATCGTGGATACGCCAAGAAACACAAGTCCGACAACTTTTATGTCCAACATGCTGTATGCCTGTTCGATCCTTTATAAGACCAAACTTCCAATGATCATTGTGTTCAACAAGACTGATATCACCAAGGCGGATTTCGCCAAGGAGTGGATGACGGACTTTGAGTCGTTCCAGGCTGCCCTTAAAGGACAGGAGGATAAGGATGACGGCAGCGGATACATGAACTCGCTGGTGAACTCAATGTCCCTGATGCTGGAGGAATTCTATTCGCAGTTGGACGTTGTGGGCGTGTCGAGTTTTACTGGAGATGGCTTTGATGACTTTTTGGAGGCAGTGGATCACAAAGTGGTGGAGTATGACGAGTTCTACAAGGTTGAGAGAGAACGTATATTGGCTGACAAGGCTGAAAAGGAGAAGAAGCGTAAAGAGAGATCTTTAGCAAACCTGATGAATGATATGGGGTTGAAGGAGGGTGAAAAGCGGGATGATGTTGATGTTCTTTCTGACACTGAGTCATTAGAGGAAGGTGAGAGCGATGGACTGGTGCTTCGTGATGAAGAAGAAGGTATCGAGGTTGACAGAGAGTATAATTTCCCAGAGGATAGACAAGGTGGTGAGGTGAATGATAAGAGTGATGCTGCATTGCAGCAGCGATACCAACAGGCACATGAGATGACTGCGAAGGATGCATCGAGTACAACGGCTGCGGAGATTGCCAAATACCTTGGAAATAGTTGAATGATTAAAACAGACCCCTTACAGAAGCGAGCTATAGAATACAAATCCTAATCAGACACAGAACCGCAGAACCAGCCTGGGGTTGCGGATGATTGGAAAAATGGATCAATGAACACCAATAACAGACAACTCTAGCGTCCACACACGTCGTATGTGCAAATGCACTGGCTGCGAAATTCCCGAAACGGATAACTGTGCAGTCTCATTGGCCCACCAGCACTTTCTTGCCGGTTTACGCCAGAAGAGAAGGAGCTTTGATGAGGTCCCTGGAGGTTTGGATGAGGAACGAGATCTCGATGCCGAACGAGCAGCGGAGGAGGCCAGCTCAACCAAACGAGATCTCCGCGAATGTTTGTTCCCGCTCGAATTGGACATCACAGGATCCAGTGCAGGAGACTCCGGATGTGGATGCTTCAAGTCCACTAGTGCTAGCGACGTGAGTACGGTCTTCCCCGGCTCCGCAGATCTGTGTCCCCAGTCCGTCGAGACTGAAAATCCAGAAGAGCATAGCATATCCAACAAGTGATCCTCTGCTGGACCCAACTTCTTGCCCGGCTCGTAGCCCAAGCCTTCAAAAACCTTAGTTCTCGACGTCAAGTAGCTGCCCGCAGCCCTCTTGATTGCGCGCACTTCTTGTGCACCCATGCCCTTCTCCGGCGGGATCACGTAGTAGTCCATGTCCTCACGGAGCACGATTATTGCAGGCTTCTCATTCAAAACCTCCACGTCCGGTGTCTGATACGCGTCGTACACCTCGGTCTTGGCCCCCTGGGGTAGCTTCAACGCCGCGTGGCCAAAAGAGTCTATAATGTACTGGAAGCACTGCGGGTCAAAGTCCACAAACACCACGTCGTGCTCAGTCAGATTCGACAATGTGTTTCCTGCCTCGTCGACAAAGACCCCGTTGGGGAAAAGACAGAGGAGGATGCTCTCTGGCAAGTTCATAAGCTCGTCCCGTGTGATGCGGAACAGCGTGCCTCGAATGTTGAGGTTCACGACAGACGCAAGGTCATCATCGTCAAGCACCACCTGTGCACTGTCCTGAGACACCTGCGTCACGATGTTGCTGTGCGACATTCTTTCTCCGGTTGAGCCTCGTCTGGTGTTCTGAGCTCCTTATGACTGCACTGGCCCGCTAATTCGGCGAACGCATTTTTTTTGCACACAAACAGGGGAGGCTTACATCCGGACACCACCATGGTTGTGATACCATGGGGTTGCGGGTCCTACAGAACTACAGTGTGCTATAAGCTGGGTGCTGTGCTATAAGCTGGGTGCTGCACTATAAGCTGGGTGCCAGCGCTACTCAAGTCGGATGCAATACGCTGCAAGTCATAGAAATGATCATTGATGCTATATCTCGGCACTTAAGCGATGGCCGTCCCTCATGTGTCTTGCCTAGGGTTCGTCTAACTGCGCATTCAAATACTCTCCAACTCCTCCACAGCAGTTCGCGTCACGTTTGGATCATACTCCAGCTTCTTCGTCTTCTTTCTGGCTTTCCTCACCTTGACCGAATTCATCTCAACATTGTGTCTCTCGTAAAGCTCATCACATATCCTCCAGGCGTCCTCCACTCCACTCACAAGCTCCAGCCGTACAACTGTACGATTTCCCTGCCATTGGATCCATGCCAGCGAGTGGAGCAGCGCATCAACAAGATCATCGGCCTTTTCTGGGCCAAAACTTTCACTGTTCTGGCCCTTTGCAGAATTCATAATCTGTGGAAGGAATCGGTCAAAGTCTTTTACAAGCCCAAAGCTTGAGCTCATTGTCAACTTTGGTGACCTGTTATCAACAAAATCACTCAATAAGCCCTCTACATAGGCACTTCTGAACTTTTTAGCGTCTTTCCCCCTAGCTGCGGCATCATCCGGTCTCCAATAGAACCCCATCCTCTGAGGACTCGCACTCACAACCTCGGTCTTCAGTTTCTCTGTCATCAGCCGGGCATGGACAAACGAGTGCAACATCGCCTCGATCATGTTGACACGGAACACCCACTCACTCACGCTGGCACTTCCTGCAGATCGACTCCTCTGTCTCTCCACGAGAAGGACATCTGGTAAAGGTTCGCCCTCTGGGAGAAGAACCTCGTTCACGAGCCGGTGCACCACACTAGCGTACTTCAAAGGTTCAAATGGTTCATTGGGCGATATATTGCCCCATTGTGTGATATTCATCTTTCGCCAATCAGTAACGTTCGGCACCGTATTGAAGGGTAATCTCTTATCCAGTGAAACTCTCGCCATTGCCAAGTTCCGCATGCCCATGTCCACAGAGACAACACAGTGCTCCGTGCCATTGTTTGGTGTCTTCTTACTCAGGGCAGGCTTACGCGCAAGTTCTTCGCGGATGTTCTCAATGACTACGGACTTTGGTCCTGATGACTCTGTTTCATGTTGTTAGTTAACCATTCTCGGACGGGCTGAACAAGAGGCGAAACGCACTGATTCCAGTGACACAGCATAGTCTTCGGAGCTGCGCGAGCGTCGACCGCTCCAGTTGGTCCATCTGTGTCTGTGTCGGTGCCTGCCTGGTGCGTAGCCTCGACCTAATTGCAGTAAACGCGATTAGACTCGAGAAAAGTTTCAGGCTTCCGCGAAAGTTTGATGGCAGGGTCGTCTGCACTACGTTGACCTATCGGGGAGGCAGTGAGGGCTGGCTGACTGCTAACCATTGGCGCCCTCGTTTTTTGCACCTGTCCAATGTTTGGAACCACCTACTCACCGAGCGTTACTTTTGGGTCAGGGGCCGGTTGTGGTCGCAATTCCTCTCAATCATGAAGTGACACAAAAGCCATGGTAACTAAGCACTCAAACTTCTACCTTATATTACCCTCCTGGAGCTCTGCGTCTCATACCTCCTGCATCCATACCTAAGCCAAACTCTTACTGCTTACTGCTAAAGCTGCTGCCACCGCTATACAATGGGATTCTTCACAATGCGCAGGAAGGCTAATAAAGAATCTCTTGAGGAGTGCCAACCACTCGTCATTGACGATGATCTGCGGGATGAGATAAGTGCACCTCAACCGCGTAGGAGGTTCTGGTCAAGGCTTTTCCAAAGGAGAGAAGCTACTATGAAAAGTGGACCAGCAAGACTAACAAGGATGGAGTCAGTGAGGATGAAGCCCATCAGACGAATCTTCCACAAAGAGGCAAGACTCAGTGCCACAGAGACGCTCACACAGAGATACATGAGGAGTGACTACGACAAGCTAATGGATGATGTTGAGGCAATCCCATTCTACCTTCATGTTGACGAGGTTTCTACAATAAGGTCAAGAGTATCCAAGCTGCTTTCAACATGGAGTCCAACAAAGTCCGCAACTAAGGGCGAGATTGAGGATCAGTGGAACCCATACATCAATGCCAAGAGAGAAGGCTCCTGGCAGAGTTTAGCCTCAAGCTCAATTTCAACCTCAACCTCAACCTCAGGCGCCGGTCATGAGTCCTTGGGTGATACCGTCACTGACCCAACCCCAACATTCTCTGCAGGTACGTTCGTGAAGAACGGCAAGCCGGGACTAGAACAATCCAGCAGGTTCGGCTCTCTTAAGAGAAGAATTTCACTGGCGATCAGGAGAAGAAAGGTTCACCACGTAGCAGATGAGGATGAAGAGGATGAAGAGGATGAGGAGACCGGGACGGTGGTGATCCGCTCATGTGGTGCCTCATCAACAACCCTTCTACTCCAGGAAATGTTTACAGACTCCATCTTATCACAACAGCTGAGGAAGGAGTCAATGTTCTCCGCATTGAGTTCACTGACTCTATCAGGATCGACAAAAGTCTCCGATCATCCTGCGAGTGCTGACAGGAGCACCGGAACAGAGATTTCAGTAACTGAGTCACGGGTAACTGAGCTGAAAACTTTAACGTCAATATTGTCATTGAGTCAGAGGATCGAACTCCTTCAGAAATCCTCCGTGGTGAGTACGCCTGAGGTCCCACCAGCGGATATACTCGAGAAGAGACCACGCACAGCGGATGAGTCACTTGATCGGGGCAAGTTGGAAATCGAGGAGCTTAAGCAGATGATCAAGCAGAACAACCTGTATCACTACAAAGTGATCAATACTGTTCCACCAATGACGCGGTGAATACAACGTGTCTATCTTGTTAAAAGTTGGAACTGTAGTGATCCAAATGGAACAATGGGTACGCCTCCCTCCTGTTGCCCTTCTTCCTCACCATGAAGCTGATGCTATTCATCACCAAGAAGTCCAATCTGGGACATTCTTCAACAAACGGTAATACATCGTCCTTCATCGAATGCAAAAGGCAACGGTAAAGCATAAAGAAGTCATTCCTTGTTATCCCTGGAAAACCCCGGCGTATTGAGTTCACCTTGTTAAATTTATCGATAAATCCCTGGATCGTGTCTTCACCAGTATTAACACTTGGATAAAGATCTAATGCCTTTGAATATGGTGCCAATGAGGAATAGTGAATATGTGTAAAGATATCCAAGTGTCTATACTGTTGGAATTCTGCAATCTCAGCGGGTACCAAAAGCTTCAACAAGCTGAAGGCATCACAACAATCATCACAGAAACATGGAATTTTCAATTCGGTTCTGTATTCTGCAGCCTTAAGTTGAATTAGCTTATGCGTGAGTTGCATCTTGATATCGACAAACTCCAAGGAGTTCTTGTGCTTCCACAATGACTTGTAAACCAGTGAATCTGTATTGATGAGCGTCTCCGGCTTATGGAAGTCCAATTTAATCCGACGAAGCGAGTCCATATTGTTGATGAATCCAGCGATACCGTCATCATCAAAAGTCACAGATATGAAGGTGAGGTCCTCAATTTTCTTGAATGCATACCACATTTCATACTTCTGCTCTGATCTGATTCCAGCACTATAATCATCCCATGATATGATGGTCAAGGACTTGAGAGTCTGGGTGTTGAACACATCGGACAACTGCCTTTTCTGTGTACGTTCATACACCACAGGAGGGAACATATCATGTCTGCAATGTATCTTCAAGCTCTCCAAGCTCAAAGGGTGATCCAACTTGTATAGGTTGGCAAAGAGGCACAGGGGATCCACAAACACAGTTAAATGTTTGATGTGGGATGATAGCCTCTGTGAGAGCAAGTGTGAAACGTTTTGAATGTATTCATCGGAGATGAACCGTATCTCGGCCCTAGTCTCTGGTGGTGGTGGGATGTCAAGAGTGCGGAGGTGCTTATAATGTGGGCCATTGCTAAGGGTATCTGCCAACTTCATCGTTGTAATGTTCTCCACACATCGCAATGAAGATCCGAATTTGGTCAATAGTAACGCAAGCTGGATCTGTAAAGACTCTTTCAAATCCCAACTGAGCCGTACATGTTTCACCAATGCACATAAGCGTTCGTTCTCCTTCAATGTCCTTATGAGCAATTTCAACTTGACGTTGGCCCTGTTCTCCAAAGTTGAAATCTCTCCTTTAAGAATAAACCAAGTCCATGAGGGGGCCAAGTCGCAGAGGTCTGACGTCTCCACTGCCCTGTCATTCAAGTAGATTTTTTGGTAGAGGTGCCGTACTGATAACGAATAGAATGATTTCGACACCAATGATACCTCGGGGAGCATCCAATGCGGAAGCCATGAGAGAACGAGGCCCTGGACCTCGAGAGGAACGTCCGTGAACTGGGTGGGCATGCGTAGCAAAGCTGTTTTGACTTGGCGATGTTACTTTCAGATCAGTTAACACCTCCAGAGACTCCAGGGAGACACAAAAGTTATTCTCAATTGGGGCGAGCGTGCGCCGCGTACCAATCTCGGGCGTAGGATTACATAATCTGTTACCACGTGACCTGCTTGAAAGGTGTTCACATGACCAGTCTGCGATGGTGCACCATTAGCACTATGCTAGCATGCTCACCCGGCTGTGTCCCCATACATCGTGCGGCACCCATTAATAGATATCGCTTGGCTGTGTTTGTCGCGGCCCGCAGAGACCACACCATGTGTGGTGCCCCGGCTACCATCTCACCCACGTTTGCGCGGTCGTTCCTTTTGAGGATGATCATGGTCTAGAAACAGAATGCTCACTGCCAGATAGTAGATAATGCCTCCTTTACTGGAAGTTATGCTGCCGGATCAGGACTTTTCTTTTTGGGGCCTGTCGATACCTGGCCCTTTGGGGACAGGGGTGCGTAAGTCAACGACAGGGTGCGTTATGGTCCAGGATCGTTTCAGTTCCGAAAACAGTGTTTGGCATTGCTCAAGAAATAGAGTCCAGACCCCAAGCCACTCAGAAACGTAGATTCCAGACGGTGTTCTTCATGCCTATTTGCGCAAGTAAGAATGTGCCTCGCGTGCCGCAGACCCGACGAGCAAGAGAGAAACTCGAACGGCGCATCACATCGTCCGCATAGGGAAACATATCTCGATCGGCTGCGGCCTGACGTGCACGCGCCTATGCAGGACAACCTTAATACTACAGAGGTACAAAACGGTGCCACCCTGCCCTCGATTGACTGGTCTAAACAGCCTCCTGCCACTCCAACACCCTCCCAGGGCCCGTACTACTATCTTATCCCATCCACCATGAAATCATTCGCTTTGCTTCTTGCCGCCGTCGCCGCTGCAGCCTCTTCGAAGGCCGCCTATGACCCAAACTTGGACCCGGTTTACAGCACTCTGACCCCGGATGCACCAGTGCCAACTGATGCGCTTGTCAATGCAACTGGCATCACTTTTGGTATTGCCATTGCCACTGTCACTAACGAGACCGTACTTGCCTCTGTCTCTTCGTACCAATCGCAACTATTGGGAACTACCACGCTCACTTCCCAGGCCACCGGAACTGCATCCTCTTCTGAGTCCTCTTCCATTGCATCTGCTTCATCTGCATCTGCTTCTGAAACAACGGACCCATCATCCTACTTCAAGCGTCAATCTATCAAGTCCCCCTCGGCGCTCGCAATGACTTTGAACAATACCATTTTGCTGGACTCACATGGACGTGTTGGCTCCATCGTTGCCAACAGACAGTTCCAGTTCGATGGTCCACCACCACAGGCTGGTGCCATCTACGCTGCTGGCTGGGGTATTACCACGGATGGTTACTTGACCATTGGTGACAACGATGTCTTCTTCCAGTGCTTGAGTGGCTCGTTCTACAACTTGTACGACGAGACTTTGGGATCACACTGTTCCCCTGTTTACCTCGAGACTGTTGAGTTTGTTGAATAAGTTCTTTATTACATACAGCTTCCTACCCAGACGTTTCGTAGTACGGCTCTCTATTATAGATTAAGCCTAGGCCCCTGCATAGTCAAGTCACGTGATGTGAACAAAGTCAATTTTTAACTCACGAGACCTGCAAGGTGCAACGGTTGACATGGCGACCGACAATAACAAAGGCAAGTTAGGGATATATCGGCTAGAAGTTGAAAAAACGCAAAACCAAGGACTGAAATTCCGTAGGTTGTTCTACAAAGTGGGTTCATTTCATTATGCATTTGAGTATCTAACAGTCAACCAACTCAACAACCTCGAGCTTAATCTCAGAACATTGGGCACCAAGGGTCTCGTCGTACAAGTTGTAGAAAGAACCACTGAGACATTGGTAGAAGATGTCAGAGTCACCAAGGGCCAAGTAGCCGTCGGTGGTGATGGACCAGCCCTTGGCGTAGATGGCACCAGCCTGTGGTGGTGGGCCATCGAACTGGAACTGTCTGTTGGCAACGATGGAGCCGATACGTCCCTGGGAGTCCCTAAGGATGGCGTCTGACAAAGTCAAGGACAAAGAGCCCTTAGAATTACATGAGACAACGTCGATGGTGGCAGAGCCAGATTCCGTGGCAGCAGCGGAAGAGGATGCAACGTCGGATGACGCAACATCAGAAGATTCAGAGGCAGCAGATGTCACCTTGGTGGACAAGGTGGTAGCCTGTAGCTGACCATCAGAGATCTGGGAGACAGCAGAGGTTTCAGCAGTAGAGGTGGAAGCCTGGATCTGACCATCGCTAATCTGGGAAACGGCGGAAGCGGTGTCCTTAGCAGTGGAGGTAGAAGCCTGGATCTGGCCGTCACCAATCTGGGAAATAGCCTGGGCTGTGGACGTAGCCTTAGCGGTGGACGTAGAGGCCTGGATCTGGCCGTCACCAATCTGGGAGATAGCCTGGGCAGTTGAGGAGGCCTTGGTAGAGACGGCCTCAGCGGTGGACGTAGAAGCCTGTATTTGACCGTCACCAATCTGGGAGATAGCCTGGGCAGTTGAGGAGGCCTTGGTAGAGACGGCCTCAGCGGTGGAGGTGGTGGCCTGGATCTGACCGTCACCAACCTGGGAGACAACATCTCTCTTCTTGAGAGAAGCAGAGGCGGAAGCAGATGTCTGTGGGACCACGGCAATACCGAAGGTGCCAGTGTAAGCCGTGGCACCAATTGGAGAGGCAGTTGGGGTCAAAGTGGTCCAAGAGGACTCGGATGCAGCGATGGCACCAGCAACGATGGAGAGCACAGCGAGAGAGAACTTCATCTTTTGTGAGTGTGTAATGAGGATGGAGGAATCTGGGAGGGTAAAAGATTGCAAAGGAGGGGGGGCGCGACCTTCGGGTTTTTATACCTACGGATACCCGGGAAGAGTTCCCAGAAGAGTCTATTAATATCGTACATATTTAGCGAATCAGTTGCGGTGAACATCAAGCCGATCCACATGTCTCGCGGGAAGAGAGCTCGGAGCAGACAGAAAATGGAATGGCCAACGCACAAAAAATGATCGCAGTGTCTTGTCTATGGATTCCAATGAGAGTCAGATACTCTACGCCAATCATAATCCATGCTGGCATCATAAAATTCGACCTGTCGGCTGCGTTGAATTTGGACGCGTGCGCCCTTTTTCGCGTTTTGCGTTTTTTCCCAGACCAGACCTGACGAGAAAAAATTTTCAATCTGCGCGCTGACGTCAAATTACGCGTAGTTTCGAGCCCGAGAGGAGTAAGTTTAGTGTATGCGTCGGAAGTTGCGAGCAGTAGACGGGGAGTCTCATTAGCCAGCTGGAGATGCAAGTCTGAGATTCCGTGTCAGGTCCACATGCCTGAACGATTGCTCTAATTCAGCGCGTAGGACATTATTAAGTAGTGTACCTGTCATGCATGCAATTTGTTTTGAGCTTTTGTACACAAGCCCTGGCGTGGAAATGATTGCTGATTGCTTAGCCAATCGCAATCCCTGCGGGGCGCAGTGATGTCGGCCCAGCTCAGCCTGTATTGCGTTGACCACCCACTTATGGAAGCCTCCACTACTCTGTCGAACCGATCCGAAAGTTCCTAGATCTGCTAAAGATAATATAGACTTGCGAGGCCCAATGGCCAAACTGCCAATGTTATCAACTAGGGGCGTCAAAATGGTTGCGGGCGCACGCCCAGGTAACTGTACCACCACGGCCCGAGTTATTTCATTCATTGGCCGTCCACGACCTGCGAACGACAGGTCCAAACCGGCGGGCCGTCTGCAATCTGCAGTTTCGTTTTCTCGCATAGTCACAAAAGGGAATGCCCCGATCTTCGCGCAAGCAGATTCGCGCTAAAGCCTATGCGCTGCCTTTACGCACTTGGTACTTCGACCTGGCACTTGCAGTAAGTAATATCTACGGGGAGAGCGGTGTCGCAGCTTATGACTCCCTGCGTTGCTGACCGGAATACTGGCACTTCTATCAGAGAAAACGCCAAAGAATATCGCACTTGTACAGGGAGCAGCCGCACTCGGGGCAGAGGTTCATGGTTTGCTAGTATGAATTCCATACCAGTCCAATCCACCCATTAAATGACGTTGCGCAGCTAAGAGAGTCCTCGATGGTGACCTCTGACTGGACGCTGTTCTTTCTTTAGGCCAATATACTGCAGTCGCCTTAGTCTCCAAAAACTCATCGATAGTCAACAGTCGGTGCACATATCCCATGTCGTATGTAGCATGGTAGGTACCAGTATGAAAGAGTTGATTTTTTGTTGCATGGCCACTTTCAGTTTTGATCAGCTCTTAGCCAACTCTGATCAGGTCTGTTCTGATCTGTTCCTGCGATACTTGCTTGCTGTGAGCCGCCCCAGCTGGCGCAAATCTGCTTCCGCAAAGATTTGTGACTATGCGAGAGAACGAAACTGCAGATTGCAGACGGCCCGTTTTGGGAAATCATACGACGTGTAGTCACGTGATACTCACTGGCTCGTAACCGCTTGCTCCCCCGGGCTCGTAACATTTGCAACTCTGCCGGTTTGGGCCACACCAAGCTGAAATTTGGCTCTGGGCAACGGATCTACTACGGGGAGGGGGAAAAGAACACTGCATCAACAGAATATTGATTGCTATAACCTCAGGGCAGTTGTACTCCAACTTTGATTTGAAACATGGCGACAGCAACGGTAAGTGCAGACCCAATTGACCTACCTGATACTAACAGGAACAACGTAGGTTGAAGCACCAGTGTTGCCTACAGGTACGCATGATGTGCCAGTTGCTAATGTGCGTAACTTGCGATTCAATGGCCGGGGTGAGCTACTAACATCATGATTGCAGCAAGAAGGCATCCTTGAGCAGACTGAATATGCTCCACTGAAGGGGTCCTCTCAGGCTCTTGACGAGGGTGAATTGAAGAAGGCTGAAGAAGAGGCCTTGAAAGCTATCAGACACCCATTGCCAGCTTCGTCTGTCGGATGGAAACAAATTGGTGAATGGGAGGAGAAGGATGCTCTCACACCGGATGATGAGCTCATTGATCTCACAACACCAACGTTGTTGGACTCATACATCCCTGAAGCTGCCTATGGTGATTGGTATCATACCACAGCTCTCTGTATCGGTACAGGGCTGCTATCTTTCATCTTGGGCTGGTTCAACTTCTCATTGGCACCTGTGTTCTTTGTCGTCCTGGCCGGCGCTGTGTACTACAGAACATCCATCAAGCAATATCGATCCTTGCTACGTGATCAGATTCAGATGGAATTCACTGCTCAAAAGATTGAAAACGACTACGAGACGATGGATTGGCTCAATACCTTCTTGGAAAAGTATTGGATCTATTTGGAACCATCTATCTCGCAGATGGTTACCGAGCAAGCTAATCCAATAATTGCGTCGCAGGAGTCAATCCCTGCGTTTGTCAAGGCTGTTTGGATTGATCAGTTTACTTTGGGAACAAAACCACCAAGAATTGACGCTGTTAAGACGTTGGATATTGCAGGTAAGAATGACATCGTCGTTATGGATTGGGCCTTCTCGTTCACGCCGAATGAAACGGCGGATAATAGTGCCAAACAGTTGAAGAATCACGTTAATCAACGTGCTGTGGTGAAGGCCACATTGTTTGGTCTCACACTCCCTGTTATCGTTGAGGACGTTGCAGTTAGTGCAAAGGCACGTGTTAGATTGCAATTTAGGGCCGAATTTCCACACGTTGAGTTTGTTAGTGTTACACTAACAGAGGCACCAGAATTCGACTTTGTCTCGAGACTCCTTGGAGAATCTGTCTTTAACTGGGAAATTTTGGCTATACCTGGGCTATACCCACTGATGAACGAGATGTTGAGGAAATTTGTTGGTCCAATGGTGTTCGATCCCTTTTCATTTCAACTCAATATTCCTCAGCTTCTCTCCGGGTCTACGACATCTGTTGGTGTCATTGCCCTGCACATCAGATCCGCAAAGGACCTGCGTGCCGCTGACAGGGTTATTGGAAACACAGTCGATCCGTACCTTACTTTCAGATATCATGGTGATAACAAGGTTTACGGCAAGACTAAGACCATATTGGACACGCTGGCACCAAAATGGGATCAGAATATTTACGTCCTTGTCAAGTCTTTCACTGAGCCTATGGTCATCACGCTATGGGATTATAACCCTGATCGTAAGGATAAGAGACTAGGCAAACTGCATCTGAGTATGAATGAGGTGCTAGCAAATCCTGTGGGTAAGGGCAAAGTTGGACATTTCCTTAGATCTTCCAAGCCTTGTGGTGAACTATTGTTTGATTACACATTCCATAAGACATTGGAGCCAGTCATTTTGGAGGATGGGTCCACTGAACCTGCACCAGAACTGAACACTGGTTTGACCAAGATTGAGTTGACAGAGCTTCGTAACGTCAAGACTGACGACAAAGTCCTATCCTCATACACGGAGCTGTACTTTAACGATGATCTCGTTGAGACCACAGGTGTATTCAAAAAGAATGAGAATCCAACCTTTTCTATCCCATTCGAGGCCATTGTCACAGATCGTCGTAAGGCAAAGGTGAAGGTACTTGTGAAGGATCCGAAGGGTAAAGTTATTGCTGCCAGTATCCAATCACTCAACTCTCTTATTGATCGTGCAGAAATTGGCAAGCCGTGGGTCCCATTCACACTTGGAGAAGGTGAGTTTAAGGTGCAAACCCAATGGAAGGCTGTGAACTTGCCAGATGCCGAAGGTGCTGGCGGCTATTCTGAGCCCATTGGCGTCGTGCGCGTCCTGCTCAGTAAGGCTGAGTCTTTGCGCAACCTTGAGAAACTGGGTAAAGTTGATCCATATGCCCGTGTATTGGTGAATGGTTCACAGAGGGGTAGAACGGATATGATTTTAGAGACGTTAGACCCAGAGTGGCACGAGTCGGTGTGGATCACCATCACCTCACCAAATCAGAGAATAACACTCGAGGTTATGGATGCGGAGAAGGGCGGCAAGGACCGGACGCTTGGTTCCTTTGACATCAAGACTTCTGAGATAGTATCGAGGGATGACGATGATGATAAGTACGTGCAGCACATTGACAAAGAAATGCGCACGGGTAAACTTATCCACAAAAAGGGTCCAAAGGGTAGTCTCACATACGCTCTCAGCTTCTATCCTGTTATTCCTGTGAAGAGCCTGGAGGATATCCAGGATGAGATCGCCGCCAAGGAGAAGAGGGAGCGTGCTGAAACAGAGCAGAAGACAGAAAAGGACAATGAGGGCAAGGACAAGAAACCGAAGGATGAGGATAAGGCAGCCAATGGTCTGGATCTTGATGCTTTGAATGACAACTCCAAGGTGGAAATGCCTCTTTCAGAGTTGCTGGACCATACTACGGGTGTCCTTGTTCTTCACTTCATAGGAGGCGAGTTCGCCATGGTCAAGACGTACTTGCAATTGTTTTTTGACGGAGATGCACATCCTGATGTTGTCACACCACAGATTCAAAGCAAGCTCTCCGGTTCGCGAATCAGTAGTGACTTTGTTGTGAAACAACTGGAGTGGTCCACTTGTACCTTTAGACTGGTGAAGAATAAGGATGCAAACAGAGCAGACGAAGCAGTGGCTGAAACCACCATTCCGACACTTGCATTGTTGAAGAACACCTTCGACGCTCCGAGCATTTTGACACTTAATGGTATGGGCGTTAACAAGGTCAAGATTCAGACACGCTGGGTCCCACTGGTGGATACAGAGCTTCCAGCGAGTGACTTGATTACAAACTCTGGCACACTCGATTTGGAGATCTTGTCTGCGGATAATCTTGCAGCGGCCGATTCCAATGGTAAATCTGACCCATTCGTCAAGTGCTACATAAATAACAAGGAGGACAGCTTCTTCAAGACCAAGACCGTGAAGAAGACTTTGAACCCAGTATGGTCTGATGAAAAGACCAACATTGAGATTTCAAACAGAGTCAACACTGTAATCAGGTTCAAGGTGCTTGACTGGGACTTCGGTGCAGGCCAAGACGATACATTGGGTAAAGCCCGCCTGGAGTTGGCGGACATTGATCCCGTGAAACCTAACACGTATGATATTCCTATCATTGGCAAATCGGGGGCACAAGAGGGAACGCTCCATGTCAAGTGTACTTTCAGACCCGCCTATATTGTCAAGCTCAAGACCCTGAAGACTAACTTGGGTGACGCTGGTCTGAAGACGATCGGCACGGGATTGGGTCATGGATTGAAGGGTGGAAAAGCCGCTATTGGGGGCGGCGCTCATGCTGTTGGTAGGGTGACAAAGGGCATATTTGGTGGCAAGAAGCATGACGAGGAAAAATAGCTGTTTTTGAGTCCGATTGACGATTGTATGTCGTACTACTACTAGTGTTACTGAATTGATGTTTTAGTGTAGCTGGTTCCGAAACACAAAACTGGGCAAAGGTCTTTGTGGCCACGCTCTTTGGGCAACATTGAGTCTTCAGTGTTGGCTAGTGGACCTTGTCCCGGTTCGCCCGAGAAGGGCTACTTGCAAGCTGCAACAGAGCAACTATTGTCCGCTGGCGCCATCCAGCTCCTTAGCAAATCTTTAGAGGTCGGGCCCGTTGGTTGGGATTATCTTGGGGTTACCCGCCCGTCCATGTGCCAGAAGAATTTTCTATGCGATGAGCTCCAAAGAATGCCGGGCCCACCAACTCACCGCCCAAAGGACACTTTCCAAGATGTCCGACAAGAAGTGGAAGGCACCACGCCCGCCTTCAAGTGGCTCAGCGATCGATGGCGGTGTTCTGGAAAAGATTGAGAAACTCGTTGCCCTCCCGGACCCATCTGATGAGCTGATCGCACTCTCCTCAAAGGGCTTTGTTTCGCAGGCAGTACAGTCATGGGCCTACTATGCACAGGTGAACGATCATGCAAAGTTTACAAGTTCCACTGGGACCCTCACAAAGCTGATCAGATCCCTCGTTGGCAACGCTGACCTTTTGGACCAGGGCGTCCAGCTGATCAAGGACATCCTCACCAGTTACTCCAAGACTCTCTACAGAGCTTTGAGCAGTCTACGGGCATCTGTCACTAACCCAGTAATCAGGCTGTTGAATGAGATCGTTCTTTTCAAGAATGGCGCTCTCATTGATGACTTCATGGCCCTGTTCGATTTCTCATTAGCTGTCTTGCCAAAGCTGTTGATACCTACAAAGACAGAACAATCTGATCCTAGTGCTACCAAAGTAAAGGAGCACCTGTCCATCAGATACTGTTTTGTCAGACTTTTGCTGAATATCCTCCAATATTCCGCTCCGCTCGTTCGTAAGGACTTCCTGAACAATAACTCCAAGCTCACCACCAACTGGTTCAAATTCATTTCTGCAGTGGACAGTGAGTCATTGATCGAACTGACACTTACTGTATGGGATGAGAAGATCCTCAAGGAGTCGTCTTTCAAAAAGGCAACGAAGCTGAAGGTGTTCAACGAGTGGAATCTCACAAGGCTTCTCCCTGTGTACTACACGCAGGATAAAGACCTCAAGCAGCATTTGAACTCATTTATCTTAAGTGTTGCCACAGACGAAAAGTTCGGAATCAAGTTTGCCGCTGATCAGAGTTGGTTTGTGAACACATCATCGAGTACAGCGCTAAAGGTCAACAACAAGAGCTTCAAGACGCATAATAAGATGCTGTACGGTGTCATCATCAACCTGAAACCATGGGATGACGATATGCAACTGCATACCACAGTATCAATACTGGAAAGCGTACCAGAACTCATCGCACCCTATTTAAACTACGTTGCCTCGCGTGGACTACATGAGCCAAAGCTCACGTCATACTGGATCGCACAGACTTTGCTTCTTAGCAAGATTACCAACTTGGGTGTTCCAGAGGATCTCGAGGAGTATACGGGGATCCAATCACCGGCAAAACACATTGCTACGGAGCTTATAGTACCATCGGTGCTCGATCGTTCAGTGTTGACAAAGTGCTTGCAATCTGACGTCTTCCTGATCAGACAGCTCAGCGCACAGCTCGTAATGGACTCGCTAAATAAGTTGAACCAAATGCTCGAATTGTACGATTCCAAGCAATGGGCTGATGCGAAGGCTGAGCTTATCAACTCCGTCTACCACCAACTGCCAGACTTGGCTGCTATCTCCCTCTGCATCACAGACTCTTACAGCAAGAAGAGAGAAAACAAGATTTTGCTTCTGACTCTTCTGATGATAGTCAACGGCTATTTGGCTGTCTTTTCAGACAACTTTAACTTTGCAACAGCTATATCTAAGCCATACATGGATGTCATTGGCGAGAAGGAGTATTCTAGTATTGACTTGGTGCTCCTAGACAATTTCTTCCAGCTACAGGAAGGTGAATCCTCCCAGATGAAATGGTGGCACAAGGCTGGCAAGTCCAACTCACTGTTCACTTCCCTCTTGAAGATTGCCTCTTCCAACGTTGGGTCTTCTGTGGAGTCCAAGGTGACGGGTCTTCTGTCCAACTTGGTGAAGCAAACTGTGATCTTCAACTATGGCAATGTCAAAGTTGATCCTGTCACTGTGCTGGTGCATTCGCTTCAGCAACTGGAAGGTGAGGACCTGTCCAAAGTGTGGAAGTTGATCGATGAGTCCGTTTCCAGATGCGTCACAACGCCTTTCAAATACCTGGATTCTTCAAACCAGCACAACAGGGTGAGTCCCTTGGTCATCACACTCTTTGAGCAGTGGAATTTTGTCGAGAAGGATGACTACACCGTTGCGTCAAAATGGTTTCTGCTCTTTTTGAGATCTCTGATCATCATTGGAGAGCCCGCCGGTGATATCCTGGAACTTGCGGCTGGCATCGAATTGGCCATTGATTACAGGCCATACTTATTCAACCAGTCATTCGAGGAATATACTGAGCAGTTACCGGCTACTGGCGGATCCTTCTACGATATCCTCACCACCTCTCCACTGGTTAAGCTCAATAAGGCTGGAATCCCAATAAGTGATCTGGATATTGTTGGAGCTCTTGTTAGAATTGAATCCATCATCTATACGGAATCCGTTTCATTCAAAAAAGCAGTGCTTGTTCTATCAGACCTCTTCCCAAAAATTGGGAACTACTGGTTCACCCACCCAGGTTCCACTGAGAAGTTCTCAAATTTCAAGTATTGGGGAAAATTGTTTATGATTGTTGACAGTGAGAAGGCAAACTATGTCTCGCAAGTACTTGTTGAGATCTTTTCACAATTGGACCAATTTGATAAGACTGATCTGTCTGTTGTTGTGAAGGAAAAACTGAGATCTGAACTATCAGAAGCGCAAGAGCATGTGATTAGTGAATCACTATGGGCATTGGCTGACGATGAGGTGAGAGGAGTGCTTCAACACAACAACTACACAGTCATGGCCAGTGCTCTTGATCAGCTCCTTTCCAGAAGACTAAGTATCGAGTCATCCCTCTTTGCATCCTTGTTCAACATCAAGATCTTGAGACCAGTCTTGGCACAGTTTGTATTCAACGACCTGGTTGTGTTCAGTGATGTGGTTCAATTGTTTGAAGCAGTAACACAGGACCATGATTCGCTCTATTTACTCAACCTACTTGCGAAGAACGTCTCGCAGTTGCCTGAACTGATCAAGTTTATTGAGAGTGGAAATGATGAAGTCTTCATCTCTGTTGTTGCATCTTCCTTGAATGATACTCTTGTGCAAGGATTCTTGAACAAAGACCTCCTGACTGCTCTTGTAAAGCGTGGAGCTGCCTATGCGATTCAGTTGATAAAGACTGAAGACTTCTCTGAAATTTCATTCAACCAGCTGTGTAACATCTTCTCAAACTCTTTGGCTGGCTTGGATGATGAATCAAAATCCATTGCTGTGGAACATGCACTGAGTATTAGGGAGAACAAGTTTTCACCAGAGATTGCCAAAATGTTCCAAAGCATTGCCAGATTCGAAGATGCTGGAATAAAGACATGGGTCAACAAATCGGTGCTATACCTCACCAAAATCTTTTCTGAATACCCAGAACCACCTTCCCACTTCTTTGCATTCTTAGAAAGTTTTAAGTCACTCATCTTGAACGTTGACGTTCCAAGCGTGATGTCCAAATCTCATGTGAATGCATTGCTGGAGGTAATTCTATCAAAATGGGTGCAGAATGAGATCGCATTGGAGTTCGCTAGTGTTGTCGTTGTCACCGGTTCCCGTTCCTTCTTGGAGTTTGGTAAACTGCTGCAGATTGTTGTTAATCATGACTCCAACGCACTTCTTACGGGCTCATCTCCAAGAGCCAAGTTCTTCACTGCATTGTTAATTTGGAGACTGTACGAGTACGACGCGTCTAAGAATGCCAGTGTCGCACTCCAGGAGCAGATCCTCTCACTTTACTCGGGCTCTACAAGACCGGAAGACTTTCTATTATTGAGGGTGTTGGAGAAGTTGGAGGGAAAGCTTAACAGTTCCTGGATCGATTCTGTGTATGCTTGGGACTTGAGTGAAGATGATGAATCTGAAACAAGATTTATTGTTAAAAAACGTGAAGGTCTTGTCATTGTGCTGAACCAGAAGTTTGTTGAGAATGGACTAAGGTGCTACAACACCTCGCGTTACTCACTTGAACAGTTGAACAAATCATCGAAAGAGAACTGGGCCAATGTGGAGAGCTTCTATCAAAGGGTTTCTTCGAACACATCGTCTGAGGTTTCCAAGACTGTTTATGACCCTCTGTTCCTCTCTTTACTGCTGATCAATAACGATGAGTTAGTCAGTGTCACCGCCGGTGAGGGTACCGACTTGACCGTTAAGGCGAGTATGAAGAAGCTTGTGGACTCTGATCTATTCGCACATGTTGTTTTGAATCTGAGCTCAGAAGATTCTACTGTTGTTGCTATCTCCAAATGTATCCTCTCGTCTCTTCTACAAGTTTTAAAGGATGAGACCACGGCATTTAAAGAAAAACACTTGTTCGAGATCCTTGTCACCAAGCTGCTCTACACTTTTACCCGTGAAGATTATGAGCCGCTTGCACCAGTTGTCTGGGTGCTTATTTCACGCATGGTCAGCATTATCAACAATCCTGGCCATATGCTCTACGAGAAGACATTTCGTTGGGTGTTGAAGAACCCATTTGTTAGAGGGAATGACATTCCGCTTTATTTGGACGTCGTTACAGTCACTTCCTCGGAGGAAACGGACGTCTACTACAAACAACTATCATGGATGCTTGAATCGTTAACCATTGGTGTACAGACTGCAGCCGATACTCAACTTCTGCGTAACAAGAATGTGTTTGAGCTAATCATGAACTTGTTGAACTCGCCGTACTTGCCACAGAAGCTAAGATTTGAGATTCTGGAACTGCTGAGTGCCGTTCAGACCATTGAAGGTGGTGATGTACTCATCACGAGGTTTGGTGGACTCTCACATTTGGAGCAATGTCGCTCCGATATCAGTGGGGACAGTCTGCAGCATCAGCAAGAGCTGTTAAACTTGAAAGAGTTGGCAGTGAAGTATACGCTGTTGGGAGAGAAGAAGAGGGTTGCCGAGTGGGCCTCCGGCGATATTGAAGGGTTTGTCAAGAGAATGGTGCTATAGACGTTGAATAGAATACATATTGCATTAATCTAAAAACCCTCTAAACTCCGTTGGCAGCCTTATCCTCCCTCATATGTTCGACAAGCTTTAATTATCCATCATACTTTGAAACCCTTCACTCACTTCACCAAGTGAATTTAACCACATTGCCTCATTGGTGATCTCCTTCCATAATTCCGATTCACCAGCCACGTCCTCTTGCAACAGGTGTGCCGCATCAGGGAGCTGATCCTCCGTGGTCTGGAGAGCAGGAGAGCTCCTTTCGATGATGTTATCGATCTTGAGCTTTTTGTGCTGTCTCTCTGGTTCTGGAGAATCGTTAAAGGACATCTGTGACGGTTGTAAGTTGTCATCAAACTTCTGGATCAATTTCTGCATGAGGCCGTTGAAGTCCAGCGTGGACATGAGTTTCAACAGTTGAGCCCTACGCAAATCCGCTGGATGGTTCCCCAGATTACGCATCTTGGTGAATATCTGCAAGGCATGATCAAGATGTTCCTCTGTGGCCTTATGGACGCCAAAGGCAGCATTGAAGAGGATCAAAGTTGCTGCAGATGTAAAGAGATATTCACGGTCCATATATCCAAAAAGTGCCACCATATTATCTGGCATCAACGACCATAATGATCTGATGGTGTTGATCGAAGCTTGGAATGACGAGTTGAACAGAGTGATGATCGACTTCGAATATCTGTTCAAATCAATGTAGGTGTTTGCAGTTTTGTTCTCACGCAGTTGTTTTGAGGCGAAATGGAACAATAGTGGTCTGACTGCGAGGTTCATACCTTGGAAGTATTCACTCATGATGTTTGTCACGAGTCTTGATATTTGCAAGTTCCGTTTGGAGAAATCAGGGCTTAGGAACTCAGGAAGCCTCTGTTTCCATTGGATGAGTTGTCCCACGATCTCTGCCAACACGGGGAGAATGTTGCTATCCGGTTGCTTTTGGTATAGACAGGTGAGGATTTTGGCGTTGATCTGTGTGATCTTGACACAATTGGTGATGTACTCGGCCTCTGGGAAGATATAATGTTGACAACCAGGCGGTGGGCTGGTCATATCGAAATCGTCTGGTAGTTCAGTGGCAATACTGTTATCTGATAATGAGAGAGGCAAACCAGCTTTGGAACTTAACATTCGTTCGTACATGTACACTGTCCACCATAGCCTCCGCCGGTGTTCAAGTTCAAATCTTGACAGTGTCTCCTTCTCAGCATCAACGTGCATCCCGAGGATCAGTGAAGCTCTCAGTGCCAACCCGAAATAGAAATAGGAGGCAACGGTGCAATCGGCCACCTGTAAGTAGAAAGCGTAGAGGACCAGCACTTCAATGCCACCTTCCCTTGCTAAATTGTCAATGGCACCGGATGAGAAGAGACCAGTGAACAGTTCGGATGCCTGGTGGAAGAACCCAGAACCAGGCAGCTTGGCGTCATTGAGCTTATTACCATTGATGTTATTGGCCGTTCCCAAGTACATCTCACCAATGGCAAACACCAGGAGCACTTTACAGAACCAGATCGTTTCAATCAACGAGTCGGAACTATCTGTTCCCAATCCATCATACACACGTCTCAGGTTCTCCTTTACGAGTCCCTCGTTGAAGAAGTAGAAGCATCCATCATTGTACTGGATTGAAGTGTCGACAAGGAGCATTGCATAAGAGTAGGAAGGCAGCGTGAAGTTCACAGAGACGCCCGGTCTTGTCTTGGTCTTACCCAGCATGATCCTGTATGCGTTTCCTTCTCTTTCCAGCACGGTTTCATTGGAGGTTATCATCTCTGGCAAGTTCTCTGAAGCTTCGTGCGGCACCATGTTCTGCACCTGGATACCAAACAGGGTCATTGACGAAGACCCAACGTAGAACTTCTCGCCGGTCCGCGAATATACGAGTTTGCGCTGTTGGTCGACGAAGGGAGCGACAACTTCGTCATCTTTATCCCTCGAGTTGGACGCCGTGTTGTATTGGAACGTTGCGTTCAGGATCGCGCCAACGTCGGTGGTCTCCAATAGGCCATCCAGATCATTTGCTGCGAGTGTATTCTCGTAAGCCGCGGGACGCACCTTATCCTTCACCGTCGTTCTGAAGTTGCTGTTCTCCTTTTTGAGCCTGAAGATGTCCTCGTGCAATTTCTGGAGATATCTCATCGATATCACCACTTTCTTGTCGCCTTCGACGTATTCGCAGGGGGCCTTTGCCCGCTGGCACTTGGTACAGGGCTCGCCTCCGGGACATTTGATGTGTCTCTTGCGGCACCGGACGCATCTGTGTTCGCGTGTTAGTCGCCCGTACTGCAGGGTGGAAAGTCCCACACTCACGCCATGATGGACCGCTTCTGCTTGGTGATCGGGACATCGCCGGTCTCGAGCTCCTCGAACTCCAGCTCGGTCTCCATTGTTTTCGCAGAGTTGTCGTTGTTGTTGTTGTTGTTATCGGGGAGCGGGAAGCCAACTCCTCTGAGGTTTTCCCGCCCGCAAAGGCACCGGAGCGGAGTTCCAATTGGCGCCGGCGACGGCGGAGCACGGGGATCAACCTACTGGTGCTCGGGTTTCAGCGCCGGCCCCACGGCGGTGCAGCCCCGTGGACACCAGCAGGGCCCTGCTGGAGCCTACTGGAGCCTGTCCAGTGCGGCTGTCCAGCGCGCTCCCTGCCCGGCAGGCCCCCACAGCCAGCAGAGCCCGCAACAGCCGTCCGCTGGCCCCTGTGGCGCCCACCAGCGTTATCGTCGGCTTGTTCGATTTTAGCCCAATTACGGGAGATACCAGAGGCCCGAATTTAACCGGCACAACAGAGCTGCGGACTGGGCGTTCACTGGCTACGGACTGCACCACTGATCACCGGAGCCCAACCTCGGCGCATACACCTTGCCGTCTGCGGAAAGAAGCAGCCTTTTTGCGAGCCTTTTGAACAGTTACAAGGGGAGGGGGGCCACACACCCACACACGACCAACTACGGGACGCACAACAATGGCTGACGGCCTGGAACATCACCCCGACAAGGACAAAGGCCTGGACTTGTGGAACCTGGACACTCTGAGCCCGAACTTCAACTTTCTCGATGTCCCCGATGACTTTGTGTCCAATGGGACAACGGCGGCAACAACAGCAACAACAACGACAGCTACACAACTGGACCATTCATACAACGCAGGATCCCTGTTTGCACCGACTCCGCCTGCAACGGGGCCAAATGCCCAGAGGAACTCGCCGCTGCCTGCAAGCTCCGCCAAGGACTCACAGCAGATGGGCAACAACGGCTTCTTTGCCGGCCATTACGAGACCTTGTTGAAACAGAACAAAGTATCGATGAGAGATGCGGTATCACCGGCCAACAGCTACATCTCCCCGGGGGCAAACTCGCCCGCCACGCAACCTGTATCACAGCAGTCACAACAACCACTGCGAAGTTCGGTGGAGAAATCGTCACCATTATGCGACCATTGCAGACGTCGTCAGATCCAATGCATAAGGACACAGGGCCAGCCACAGTGCTCGCTTTGTGAAAGTAAAGGATTGAAATGTACATACACGGAGTCGCCTTCTAATCCAATACTCAAACGAAACATGGGGGTCCTACAGGATGATGGCCAAAGCAAGAGAATACGTACTGGAGCCTACACTCCGTCACAGGCTCAACAGGCCCAACAGGCTCAACACAATATGAGAAGGGCACAGTCTAGGCAAGGACAAGGACAACAGCAACAGCAACAGCAACAGCAGGTGTTGCAGTACCCTAGATCGTCCTTCTTTGTCGGAACGAGTTCCATGTTTGACCCTTCGCTGTTGGAGAAGATCAAACTGGATAAGATTGATCAGGTGCAATTGAACAAGTCGTTATCACTGCGCAAAGTCTCACCCAGCGTACAATTCATCCTTCGTGATGATTTCACAGATGAACTGGCATTGAGTGCCGAGAGAAACGTTGATGCTGTGGAGAATCTTGTGGCTCCATATGGAACTGCCCTGATACATACATACTTCCGTGTCATTCATCCGTCTTTCCCCATATTGCACAAGAAGGTGTTCTTGGAGAAGTACTCACGCTCCTATCGTGAATTCTCTGCTCCGCTGTTGGCAGCAGTGTACTCCCTTGCATGCAATTGGTGGGATTTCGATCAATCATTGGCTCAACATCAAAAACCTGATGTCGAGGCGTTGAATGACATTGCGCTAAGAACTTTCTTCGAAGTCACCGAAAGACCAAGACTAAGTGCCGTACAGGCTGGGTTGCTCCTACTACAGTGCCGTGCTGAAAACCCCAATAATTGGATTCTCTGCCAACAAGTTGTTTCCCTCGCTGAGGAATTAGGACTAGGATTGGACTGTCATGATTGGAAATTACCCAAATGGGAGCGTGGCCTACGTCGTCGGCTGGCTTGGGCAGTATGGATCCAAGAGAAATGGACAGCATTGACAGAGTCTCGCGTGTCGCATTTCACTTTGGGTCGCAACTGGCTCGTTAGAGATATTGCCAATGATGATTTCCCAGAGATACCGCAGACAAGGCCAAACACAAATGATGATGAATTTGCCAAGATGATGGGTGAATATGAAATGGGCAAGAACTTATTCAAAGAAACCATCGAACTGAGTATGATATTGAGTGAGATCTTGGAAGGGTTTTACACCTATTCGGCTCAAAAGACCACTGCGAGGATCGACCGAACTTTGCAACTGGCTAAGCCATTACAACTAAAGCTGAGAGAATGGTACCATTCACTACCGCAGAATCTTCAAATGCAACCAGTTGTCTCGGATAGGTTGAATCCAGTGGCTTGTTTGCACCTGTCATATTTCGCTGCAGAGATCACACTACACAGAAAGATCATCTTGAACCTTTCAAGTGATGATCCTCCTGAGCTTGTTAAAGTGTGTCGTGCTGCAGCTACAACAAGACTCATTGCAGTGCTCGACTTCTTGAAGAATCTGAAGAAGGAACATATCAATTCCTTCTGGCATGCGTCGACTTCATCAAACTTCACCATTGTCGGATCCTTTGCCGCGATACTGTACGTCACGAGCTCGTCACCACAGGAGGCTACGATGTACAGAGAGTATACCAATAACTTGAAGGCTCTACTGCAGTCCCTGGGTCGGTTCTTCCCGCCAGCGCGATCTGCAGTACAACGTGTCGACATGCTACTTTCCCAGATTCCTGGTTTGCTGAGAGATGGCGCACCAATGGCCTATAATGCGTCATCACCATTCGCGATGG
Organism: Williopsis misumaiensis; assembly: GCA_003707745.2. NCBI lineage: Eukaryota > Fungi > Ascomycota > Saccharomycetes > Phaffomycetales > Wickerhamomycetaceae > Williopsis > Williopsis misumaiensis. Next base: position 46,240 of record PPLI02000030.1, read on the forward strand.
GCCAGTCGCCAATGTCCCCTTACTTCCAACAGCAGATGTATGCACCACAGTCACAGTCGATGCCCAATAATCAACCGAATTTATCAAGGGCGTCAAGTTTGATCAATGCCCCGGTCACCTCAGCCAGACGGTCCGATTCGTCACACAGTCCAAGGGATTCACTGGTGAGTCCTAGGGAGCCAATGGTGAGTCCGCGGGATCAGAGACGGTGATGATATAATGTGTTATATATAATGAAAGATGATGTGCGTGTTGTGTTGTGTTGTGTTGTGTATATATAACATGGTCATAGAAACTTGGCCACTTTGGTGTCCCGTGCTGCATCGACGTAATCACCTGGTTTATCCACCATCAAGTGCTGCTGTGTGTCCATCTTGTACGTGGCGAGTTCTTTCTCTTTCAACATCTGTTGGTGTAGAATATCCAGGTCCACGGCATCCTTGTCCCCATTCGCTTGCGAGTCCTTCATCGCCTCATCAAACGCCGAAGTCAGCTCCATCAACGACCGGTCCTCCACCTTCGAAGCATCGACGCGTGCAATCTGCTTACCCATCACCGAGAATCGGGCACCGGCTCCACTGCGGTCAAACTGCTTGTTCACCAACTGCATCTCCTGTTTGACATCCACCTTTTCGCCCTCTCTGGCCCGTACAATCAACTCGTCCAGCTTTCGCATCTTTAAGGTGTATCGGCTCTCCATCGTCTCCACGCTGCGTTGGGCATTCATGACGCTGATGACCTGCGAGCCCAAGAGCACAACGACGAGCGCCGGGTAGAGCATCGAGCGGTCCAGCGATCTGTTCATCCTGTGTTTTTACTGTTTGCTCTGTGGTTGGTATTTATGGCAGTTCAAACAAATTTCCATCATCATCGTGAACGGCGGCATCGACATGAACACTATGCCAAACCGGCAGCCGTCCACACATTCAGACGACCTCTCAGACAGTGACATCTGGGGTTCGGATTCAGAAGTCACCTTGGAATCCCCGGATATCGCAAAACTGCGCAAATTACACCATAAGCAGGGCTACCTGGAGGGCATCACCAAGGCGAAAGAATCCACCCTTCAGCATGGATTCGATACAGGATACCCACAAGGCGCAGCCTTGGGCATAGAAATCGGTGAGATAGTGGGATCCTTACAGATATGGTCCGCACAAAGCGACGAGAGAGGTGAGCGGGCCAAGGAGTTGCTGATGAGGGCTAAAAGGGAATTACATATATCAAAAGTACTCAGTTGGCGATACTTTGATGACGAACTAAACCTCCCAGAGAAGGGGCACCCCCTGATATTACAATGGAGGGAGCTGTTGGATTCCCTAAGAGCACGCCAATAAAAGTACATGTATAGTCTTTTTTTCTTTCTAGGTTCTCACCAGAAGGCGCACCAACCAATGTAATGCTGACACAGATTCTCCACGGATGTTGCCTGCTGTATCAACTTATCCACCTGGTTCGAAACATTGAGCTCCTTGAACCTGCTAAAGTCATTACCAGTGAGCTTATCCGTGATACGCTTCAGCACCAACGAGGCTCTTGCGTTACGGATTTCCACTTTCTGTTGCACTTCCAACCTAGCAGCCTCAGGCTCATCGATCTGTCCACGACGTACCAGCTCTGCAGTGTTCACATGCTGAAGCTTGATCCCCGTGGCCTCGGCAATGGCCTGTGCTGGTAGATCGAAACCCCAGTTGATCAATGGATCATATGCAAACGCCTCAAGAATGGCCATCAAGGATTCCTTGTTGTCGCGTAATACACGCATCACATGCTCACATGTGATTCTAAATGAACCTTCGATCCCACTCACCTCCATTGCATAGGTGAGCATGCGTGTGAGTCTGAAGGGCACTTTTTCGGGATACTTCTCTCTCAAGATGGCCGCTTCAAAACAGTCACCAAAGTCAATGTGCACCACTTTCCCCGTGATACGATCCAGCATCAAATTGGAAGGATGTCTGTCACCCAAACCAAGAATATATCCGGCCATGGACATCACCGCTAATGATCTTGTATATGTCGTACGTCTATCCAACCAGGATTCAGACGACCTAGACTTGAGCCATAGCACTTTGTATAAATCTTGTCCACGGGTGTTGTCCAAGGCATATGTGAACACCTCAACTTTCTGCAACAGGGTCAAATTATCGTAGTCTGGAGCCATCTGTAGCATGATTCGATGTTCAACATTCAAAATTATGTTCCGCGATTCACGATATTCACGTATCAATACATGGAAAGTGTCACTGTTCGGAACCCATCCTAATAATCCAGCTTTCGGTGACAGCGGGATAGCAGGGAATTGTTGAATGTTTAGATGTCTCTTGAAAGATTCAGGATCGTTCAAAAGCAGCGTATTCACGAGACCAAACAGTTGCATGACAAGATTATCCTGACGGATATCCTCATGTCCCTTGAGAAGGTAGTAGTACTCCTTTCCATCACTTCCCTTGATTCCAATTCGACGTGGTCTCTGCTTCGATGAGATCACAGTCAGCACAGGCTCAAAATTGAGAATACGCACCACTGGTTTCCCAGGTTGATAAGTTCCCGGCGCAGCAAGCTTGAGGTCATGTGCATGCAATAGTCTCGGTGAAACGTACTGTAACTCCAAAGTTTGTAATTGTGGTAGTTGTCTGTTGATACGACGGAACACGTTGTAATAAATGTCCCATGCCTGATTCAACTTGGAGATATCCTTTGTGCGACGGAAACTTTGTACCCATTCAAAGGCGTTGCTCAGCTCCCGGCCAAATGTGTTTTGGAACGAAACCTCTCTCAGTGTCTCAGGTCCACGTTCAAGCATCTTGTGCAATGGTTCAAGGACAGCATACATCTTTTCTGTGTTCTGTTCACCAAAGAATAATCTCGATGCATCCTCCAAACCTTCATACCATAGTTCATGCCATAGCACAGCGACTCTAATGAGTTCATTACTCACCAATTCACTCTGTTCTATCAGCACGGGGCTATGGAGCCTCATCTTATCAATGATCGTAGATGCAGCACGCTGTCTCGATACAGAATCAGACTTCACTGCAACCGCCAAGGTGTACACCAAAGCCTGCGGATGGGCTTTACCCAAGTCGGACAATAGCCCATGCAAAGACCTACTCACAGTCTGGTTTGGTTGATGAATCCGTGAGATCAATTGCGGTATTACCTCAAGCCATGTGTCGATCTTTACCATGCTGAAGCCCTCTGACATCGCTTGTGCTGCCTCTTCAACTCCACCAAAAGTGAACCAAAGCGTCAATAGCCGGAGTGTATCCTGTAAGGGGTTGGCATCTGAGAGCGCGATTGAGTGGAAGAATCCCTTGATAGCCGGAATCACATGCTGTTGGATCAATTCTGGTGAATATTGCGACTCTAAGCCTTCGGAACCCCCACTAGGCGCCGATTCGTTAATGGATGATTTCGAAGTCAATAGTGATATCACCTCAAAGTTCGCCAACGCCCAGTTATGCCATGCCTTGTACCACTTACTGTCAAAGTGTGTGGCAAGGAGGAATGAACCCAAGATCGTCTCTGAGTTTTCCGTTCTCCAGGTATTCTGCAAGGCAACTTGCCACTCACCTTGTTTCAAGAAACACCGGGCCAGTAGCTTGGTATACTCTTCCACGTTCTTGATGTTACTATGCGATGGCAGTGGTTGCGTGATCAGGTCATCTGGATTCAGGCCCAGATCATGGGACATCCTGGATGTGAAGTCAATCAGGTGGCTCAATGCCTCACGGCGAGAACCGGTAGCCCACATATACTTCAACTGTGCATAAACCACTTGTGGCGGTGCCCTTGACGTGTTCGGATCTTCGCCTTCTTCTAATAGCGAGTTGAGAGCCTTCTCAGCCAGTCCAAGACGTCCAGATTTCCTGCACAGATTTGCAAACTTAATCCACATTTCCATGTCCTGCTTAGGCTTGATGACCAGTGTTCGCACTTTAAGCATTCGCTGCCAGATATCCACATTTCTTTGGCATCCCATCAACCTTGCATTCCATGTCTTTCTCATCACACCACGAGTGTCAGAAGTCTGTGGCAAGTTCTTGTACTTGATGATCTCTTCGAGCTCGGCAAGCATCTGCACACGTACAACAACACCATATGCACGACTATAAGATTCACTGACGAGTGCTGTGATTTCAGTAACGAGCAAATCACGTGCCTGCACGATATGGTTCGATGCCTCATCAAAGTTGTTCCGATGTAGACATAAAATCGCGTTGAAGAATGCACGATCTGGCGATTCTGGTTTCATCACAGTCATGTAAGTGTCCATTCTCTCCCACTGACCCAGTCCCCATGCCGCCGCCGCTGCCAAAGGCGCCACTGCTCTCTTAATGTCCGTTGATGAGTTCGTCCACTTCTCCTGTGCCAATTGTGACAGTTGGTCCCACTCACCCAGTGCATGGAGACACCGCATTTTACCCATCGTTGTCTCGATAGTATCTTCCCGACGCTCATTATAAGCCTTGAGTGCATCCTCCCAACGCTGCAGCTTCTCGTACCAGGTCTCCTTGAGCTGAAGGTCATGATGCTGTTGGGCGTGTTTCAGAATACCAATTGCAGCATCAGATTGTTGGAGCTGGTTGTTGATCGAGATCAGAGCCTCAATGGTAGGCGTGGATGGTTCCTGACTAAATTCAAGCTCTTTGTAATGTAGTGCCTTTGCGTAGGCGTGGCATCTCTGGGCATATTGTCCCAATGTCGAGATGTGGATCGGAAGTGGTTTATCATCATGCTCCATGAACTCAGCAAGGTTCAACAAGGTTTGGTAGATCTCTGGAGGGTTGTTTGGTGACGATAAAGCTGTACACAAAGATTGAACAAGTTCCTCCTGGTGCTGAGTATAGAGCTCACTCCAACAACTGGCAAAACTGGCATTGAACAGATCCTTCGCCAACGGGTAGTAGCTGCTTGCCAAAGCCGAGCAAGCTCTCAAGGCATGCGATGGAGATTCTTTGAGCAACTGGACACTCAACCTTCTGTTCCACTCCTGCCAATCCTCTTTCGTACGACACTGAGAGCACTGCCATGCGTTCTTCAAAATTTGTTGGTTCACCGGAAGTTTCTTCGAGGGCTGCTCGATCGGATCTGCAGAGTCTGTGGCGTCCGCTTCCTTGTCCAAAATCAAGTTGTGTGGTAAAGGCTCATCGTTTAATAGCTTATTCACAAGTTGGTCATACACAGGAGACTGGATTTTGTTCTTAACCAGAATCTTGTTCACCACAGGGATGAAGACGCTGAATTCAGTACCCATCTGTAATAACAGGAAGCTGAGGGTATTCATAGATGCCCTTGTCAGCTCGTCATTGTCATGAGCTGAGAGCACACGCAGCAGAGTATGCACGATCCGCGATGACATGTCGTTCAGATTCACTGTCCGTGAAAGACGTCCGACAGTAGTGATGGCTGCTTTACAAACGCTCTGTGATCCAAACTCAAACAGACGGACAACGTTTGGTATGATCAGAGGTACATACTCCTCAATGTTGGATCCGAACACCACAAAAGCCCTAAGGACACGCAATGCCACATTAGGTTGCTTCTCATTCGCCAGTGAATCGAGTAAAAGCGGGAGAACAGAAGTTAGGTGCAACTTGAACTCACCACCAAGTGCCTTAGCTATAGATTCGACAAGTGAAACGATAGTCACCTGAAGATTCTGCAAATGGAAGAACTCTTTGATAACGTCAAAGACCTCGCTTAAGTGAGGTCTGACATGCTGTTTCACGATTGAGATCAATGCACTCAACTGTTGGAAGTAGAACTCCAGCATGGACGGCGGACAAGAATGCATCACACTGATGATTGCCGTTATCGTTGACCCGGTGAACTTCAGACATGTCACAGTGATTGTCTTGAATATCAGCACAATGGTCTGAATACAAGAGGAATGGTATGCTGCAAGTGAAGGATCCTTGAGGATTTTCATGAGGGTGCTGATCACCACAGTGGGATAGTACTCCTCGTTGGATGGACTCATGCCTTGCATCAAAAGCGCAACGTCAGTAGGTGGCCCTTCCACAGTGATATTCTTCGATGTACGTTCCACCTCCTTGTGCTTGTACGGATCTAGCGCTCCCAGAATACCGAGCAATCTGACAGTCTCGCGTCTGATCGCTTGCGAGTTCTCAGACTTGAGGATGTTGATGATGACTCCAAGCAGCTGTGGATAGTCCAACAATGGCTGGATAACGTATCCAGAGGATCCTGACAATTGTCCCAATGTCTTGAGTGCAGCATCACGCTTAAAAGACGAACTTTGATCCTGGAAGGTTTCCAGGATGAGGGGCATCAGCTGAGAGATATACGGCCTGATGTCTTCCCCCGCCACGACTGACAACTCTCCAAGCGCAACAATGGATGACGAAGCCACAGAAGCGGACTTGTCTCTTGACTTTGGAAGAAGAACATCAACGATCGGTTTGACATAGGGCTTCGCAACACTCTTGGAAGAGTTAATAAGAAGCGAAAGCAAGATCGCTGACTCTTCCTTCTTTCTCGTGGCAGTCGAATACTCAAGCTTAGTCAACAATTGAATCAGTGTCTTACGCAAGAATGGCACGATGTATGCAGGATTAATCGATGACAGTCTGCCAATGATCTTTATCGCCGTCTTCTGTATAGCAAACACCTCATCATTTAGCGCCATGAACAACAGCCGCACATTATCCGCCTGGGACAGCTGCGGGTCAAAGTTGCTACCGAGCGAGTCCAGCACCTCCAGCCTAATTTCAGCCACAGGGTCTGTGATAGCGATTGTGAGCAATTTGTCTAGCACTTCGGAAACAGCGTTCAAAGAGTAGCTAGATGTCTGGAAGCACACAGAGTCCTTCAGGAACAGGTCACACGAGGTCAATGCTGCTATCTTGCGCACTTCAGGGTTCTCATGCTCGATGTATGTTATGGTGCAATAGCGCACGAATTCAAAGAGTGACTCATTTTTGAAATTGAAGAAGCTAAGCATCTTCAGCGCCTGTATGATGATAGCATCGTCTGTGAAGGCAGTGTTATTGCGTGAAAACTGGGCCTCCCTGAACTGACGAGCTAACTGTGCGTTCATTTTCTTTGGCGAGTTTGGAGATCCAGGCTGTGAAAAGGAGAACCCAGAGAGGCAATGGCTTAATAAGCTCAATGTCTTCTGGTTGATCACTGGTTCCAATGGTGGAATTCTCTGTGACAACGTAAGGAGGCACTCGCGCATGTGATCACTTAGAGCACATGAGAGTAAGAGATCAAGGATGTCTCTCTGCAAATGTTTTGTAAGTGCTGGGCCCACTGCAAAGGCCAACTTGTCAATGCAGTAGAAAATCGCCGGCTCATCCCTTCTCACTTTCCTTTGAAGTCCCTCGCGAATACTGTCAAGAATGGCGTCAAGGTATGTAGTGATCTGACCCTCGACCTGGAAGGCAATGTCACCAGTGGAAACAAGCACGGCGGACCGTTCGCCTTCCTCCTTTAACTGTGACAAGTAAAAAAGCAGTGTACGGTGGAGATAACGCTCGACAAACCTTTGGGAGTTATATGCAGCAAGCAAAGGAACAATTTTTAGCACCTCTTCTCTGATCACCGTTTCCTTGTGTTCACGGAACTTGAACGAGGTCTCAAACATCGCATCATATTTCTCCTGTACAAAGAGTCCACCAGCACGTATAAGTTCACGAAAGACGAGAAGAGCAGCATGAATTGCCTCAGGTGTACCAGCACGCAACGCAGTGGCAGACCCTTCTACAAGTTTCCCAAAGACCACTCTGCGTCCCTGTGGATCACGATCGTAAACGACTCGCAGGCAAGCAGCCAAACATAGCGCTGCATCGGCACGAACGGCGGGTTTCGAGTCCTTCAGTGCTGGCCAGCAGTGCTCAAGCACAGCAGGTGCATGTGCATGGAACAGTGTGGGCGAATGCTCCGCAAGCGCCGCCAATACCAGCACAGCGGCATGACGCTTGTGGGGTTCTTTTCCCTGGAGCAATTCCAACGCTGATCTAGCCTCGTAGTCGACAAAGTCACTTGCCAAACTCCCACCGGGCAGTGCCAACTTTCCCAGTGTTCTAGCCGCAAGGCGCATAGTGGCAGGCTCCGCGCAGGGAAGTAGGAATCTTAGATAGTTTGCCAATCTCGATGTTTGCGACGGGAGATCCTCTGCACCAAAGAAGTCGATGAGTGTATCGACAGCAAGTATTCCTCCGATGTTGTCCTGTGGTGGGCCATGTATCAGCTCGAAGATCTTGTTGTTGATCTCGTTGTTATATCTGGTGAATTGCTCGGGCGACACCTCGCGCGCCGTCGTCCTGAGCTGTGCCCTGAACTCGACGACCGCCGCTGCGCGGTCAGCCGCTATCGGCGACTTGAGCTGTGTGAAGATGTGCTGCAGCGCGAACGAGTCCGGCTGAGCCATTGTGAGCGTGGTTTGGTTGGTGTTCCTGTGTATCTATGTTCCTCTGGTATCTATGGATGGGGCTGGTGCTCTTGAGTTTTGTTCGATCGGGGAAGTTCCGAGGGTGAACCGAGGATGGGGATAAACCGGGGAACATCAAGTTGGGATAATCTAGGAGAAAAAGCCTGTCGGAGTGTGTCAGCGACTGTAAAACAATTGAATAATAGAGTGTGGTGCTATGTATAAGCTCAATCTGTATTCTGTGCTCTAAATAATCCAAATATTTAGCATTTTTGTGTTTCTGGGTTTTGTGTACGTTTGTATAAGAACAGATTCCAACTGAAACTAGACACGACAGCAGCTGCACGGGAATTGCTCTAAAATCCAAGATAATCTACTCAATACGATCTTCTTGCATTGTATAATATTACACAACTATCAATTCCTTTGATAACACACCGCATAACCAATGCAAAACGCATTAATCCAATCTCAGCTCTCCGGTATTTCTGGCCTCCGCGAATTATCCTCGAGGGGCACCAAGAACTGATAAATCCAACCCTCAAATCCCCCCGAAATCAGCGACAAAGGGGCTACGAATCACCCTCAAAACACGAGATCACTCGATATGTCCTTCACATCCACTCCTGCCGTCGTTATGGGTGAGTCAATTTCCCTTATTCCCACCCTGAATTGAAATTTTACTAACACAGGCCAGACAAGTAAGCACTGCCCCTAGACCCACCTCTCAACTCAATTTCACTAACAGCTCTTCAGCGGTACCGGGCTCACAAAGCTCGGCTTTGCAGGAAATGATGCTCCTTCCTTTGTGTTTCCAACGGCGATTGCCACACGCTCGTCATCTGGTAAGCCAACGACGTCGAAATCCTCCTTTGGCAGCGCTGGTGGCTCGTCACAGGCATCTTTCCTCGCGAGCAAGCGTGGCACAGAGGACTTGGACTTCTTCATTGGCGACGAGGCCGTTGAGGCTGCCAATACTCAGGCCTACTCTCTCAGTTATCCGATTAAGCATGGACAGATTGAGAACTGGGATCATATGGAGCGAATTTGGGAAAATTCCATCTTCAAATACCTCCGCTGTGAGCCTGAAGACCATTACTTCCTATTGACTGAGCCTCCATTGAACCCTCCTGAGAACAGAGAACATTCAGCTGAGATCATGTTTGAGTCTTTCAACTGTGCTGGATTGTACATTGCCGTACAGGCCGTTCTTGCTCTTGCAGCATCATGGACATCATCTAAAGTGGTTGATAGATCGCTCACCGGTACGGTGATCGACTCTGGTGATGGTGTCACCCACGTGATCCCAGTTGCCGAAGGTTTTGTCATTGGCTCCGCGATCAAAAACATCCCATTGGCAGGACGTGACATCACAATCTTCATTCAATCCCTCCTTCGTGATCGTGGTGAACCGGACACCTCACTCAGAACTGCAGAAAAGATCAAGCAACAGTTCTGTTACGTGTGTCCTGATATTGTCAAAGAGTTCAACAAGTTTGATCGTGAGCCAGAAAAGTTTGCGCAATATATTGTGGAAACGGCTCGTGAGAAGAAGGTTGTTGATGTTGGGTACGAACGATTCCTTGCCCCAGAGATTTTCTTCTCTCCAGAGATTGCCTCCTCCGACTTCCTCACCCCATTGCCAACGGTTGTGGACCAAGTTATCCAGTCTTCGCCAATTGATGTGAGAAAGGGTCTTTACAGGAACATTGTCCTCTCTGGTGGGTCAACGATGTTTAAGGACTTTGGACGTAGGCTACAGAGAGACATCAAGCAGATTGTCAATGCCCGTATCCACCATTCTGAGCAATTGAGTTCTGCGAGATCGAGTGGTGTGGACGTTGAGGTTATCTCCCATAGAAGACAGAGAAACGCCGTGTGGTTTGGTGGAAGTTTGCTCTCTCAGACCAGTGAGTTCAAGAGCTACTGTCATACAAAGGCTGATTATGATGAGTATGGACCAAACATTGTGAGAAACTTTTCTCTGTTCAGTGTACCATGATTGGAATTTGATTAGAGGGTGTGAATGTATTTTGTGAACGTTAGATTGTTAGTGGTAGACTACAATAGCCGTGGATTCATTTGTTCATTCACTTATGAGGCGGCCGAAGTTCGTGCGCACTTATTATCACAGACCTCGAATCTAGGACGCTCGGACTTTTCCAACGACTTGGAACACGTGAGCTTGTTGGCCCTTATGTCCAAGTGTCTCGGTTTGCTGTTGAAATTTGGCTCCACTGCTTGGTGATGGATATAGAGATCAAGTTCCAACACTGAACAGCTTGGGGGATACAACGTTTAGTTTGAAAGTATCTTCGACGCATTCGCCTCCAAGCTTCCAAGTAAGCAGACGTAGCAGATGGACCGGTTTCGTGCAGTTGAACAGGCTCAGCTGGAAGTTTTCCAGTTCGATGAGAAGGAGGACTTCACCACCATGGACGTCTCCAGTGGGTGGCCATACGCACAACTCGGGTCGTGCAGTTGGGTGTGTTTTTGCTCCGGCCGCCTGCCGAGGTTAACAGCTAGGCAACTCCAACATACTACTACTAGTCCTGTCTACAGAAACCTCCCCAGATCCTCCACGTCTTCCCTCTCTCGAGTCTCTCCCCACCGGGCGACCCCACCGAGGCCCCGGGTTACCGTATTATAAAAAGTGACACTTCCAGCTTATACACTGTAGTCCCCAGAAGCCATTCCAGGCAGTGATCGTTACACATTGATACTGAGCATGGCTTACCAGGCCATGCCCATGGTGAGGATCCCAGTGCCGAGATTGTGTGGTGATGCGGACCACCCAAGTGATCTTCTTCTCAAGGTCTCAAAGAACCCAACCACAGAAGCACCAACCACAAAAGCGTCAACCACCAAAGCACATCCACTGTAAATAAGATCCACATGAACAGCCTGAGAGCCAAAGAGACTCTCCGGTGCTCGTTTATGTAAAGAAATGACCGCGGACGGCATTGCTACAGTAAAAGGGCCATCAAAAAATTGTCTTCCCTAAGATGTATGTTCTCCTTATTGATGAGTCTGGCAAAACGTGGCTGTTTGTCTCATTGCCCCGGGTCCACGTAGACTGTTAAGAAGTGCCGCCACTGTCCTGTTGGTTGAACCATAGACCACAAACGTTTGCATTGGCGAAGAATGGAGGCTTTCGAGTCCTCGATGTTCGACTTGTTAAGAGAGCCCTCAGCCTAGGCCCTAGAGGACAAATGTTTTATAAACTACAATAGAGAGCAGAATCGATTATAGTGTCAAAAAGTAAGTAATCTTACGAGTCATGGCCGCTTCAATATATCTTCTAACCAAAGCTAGAACGATGGATGCTCAGATCCTTTTATCCTTGGTCAATCTCTCCTTCAAAATAGTAAACACCTTATCCATCTTGGTCACTTTGAGGATCAACCAATGGTAGACAGAATAGGGAACAAATTTGTTAACGAACCAACTGAAAGAGGCACCTCCACCGTAGTAAATCTCCTTGAAGGACGTTCCTTTCTTTATTGATCTCTCCACAGTTGTCACCACCGTTGAACAGTACTTTGCTGTGGCCATCTTGTAAGGATCAAGTATCGCGATGGCCTCCTCTTTACCAGTGTAGTACAAAGAACCTTCCTTTGGCGTAAACTTTGGTGCGTCAAAGATTTCAGATTCAACAGCACCAGATCTCACATTGACAACCTTAACGCCCAAATCCCCACACTCTATGGCTAGATAATGTGCCAATATGTCAAACGAGGCCTTCGATGCAGCATAGGCATACATAAATGGGAAAGTGGTATTGACAATGACACTCCCCGTGAACGCCACGGTGGCATGATTTTTCAACAACATTTGCTGGAACGATCTAACAACTCTTAGCGGACCGAAAGCATTCGTTTGGAAACTGTCCTCGATATCCTTCATTGGCATCTCGAGTACTGAACCTGCACGGCTCATCCCTGCATTGAGGTACAACACGTCCAATTGACCTTTAGTCTCTTGCTTAATCACATCACGAGCAGTATCGATACTCTCTTGACTGGTGACATCTAAGTAGAGTACATGGACACCCTTATCCTTCAGTGGGGACATCTTTGCAACGTTGCGAGACCCTGCGTATACGGTCCATCCGCGTGCTGCAAATTCAAGGGCCAGCCCGTAACCGATACCTGATGAGGCACCGACGACAAATACAACTTGTGGTTGTTCAGACATGACTACTAGGATTCCAATTTCCAGTGAAGCTTGAGCCCTGGGGATAGTTAAAGAAGGCCGTGTTTCTCCAGCTGTCTTTTCGCTGATTCGCCCGGCATTTCCGATCAAAATCTGGGATCTCGGCCGGGGTCGACTCGGAGATCGGGTTTGAAGATGTACTGTTCTGTGGAGACAACAGGAGTGCTTTCACTAGCCGGTCACCAGTTGCCAGTTGGGCTTACTGCCACTGGCAAATTAGCATATTTTCGAATGACGAATTGCAGTAAGAAGGTCCGAGAAGGCCTCTAAACTGGAACACTTCTCATGTATAACTCGGTCTTGTGGCATCCACAAGTTTATATAACTCCGTAGAAAAGCTGACCTCTACGGTAGGAAATTCAGCCTTCCACCGTCTGAATCATACGATTGTCGATTGTGCACCTAGTACTCATAACACTACTGAAGTCTGAGATCCATGGGGTCTAACGTTGAATACGACTCTCATCTTGAAAGCTCATATGCGGTATTTCTCATAATTCTAGCGCCACCAAAATTTGGGTAGACATTCCAATGGCCAGCATCAGCTATTATGCATACTCGGTAAGCCTAGAAATGCAACAGGATGTCCATAATACCTAAAATTTTTGGTGTATTCCTAACTATCACCTCCAGGGCTGCGTGGCACTGCAGCCATACAGCAATCTTGCCTGCTTGGCCAAGTGGTAAGGCATCGCACTCGTAATGCGGGGATCATGGGTTCAATTCCCATAGGAGGCAGATTTTTTTACTCGGCTATGATATTTGTGTCACGTGATACATCGATCACATTAATTAATTATTATCAATATTAATTATTACGTCGTACAGCTAGCTGTCATCATGATCATCATGGTATATATTCGCAGCCAGCTGCTGCAATATGATGATGATGACACGTCGGCGACGTTGAGCCGGCTAACCAGACGTAATATATCGTGACGGCCGGGCTTATATATACATGACTAGATCACGCAGCAAAAGTCAGAAGTACTACTCATGCTGAGGTGTACACCTGTTATAACACTTACCTGGTTACAACTTACTGGAGTCTGGTAGGCTGTCACGTTTAATTCTAGGTCAGATCCCGCTCGTATACATTGGCCATTATATGACGAGAACCCGGTGCCACCTTGGCACGTGCTTCCCACGATATATTCCTACCGATACACAGCAGAACATGATGGCCGCATCGGGTCAGCGGAGAAGCAAGCAGCTTGCTTTCGAAGTAGGATAATGAATATCGTCCATCAAGCTCAATCAAAGTACGCAAACCAGGTTGGTTCCGCCAAGTAGAGCCCCACGGTGACAACCGTACCAATAAGTTGGAATATAGATGGCGGTAAGAACGTGATAGAACCAAGAACCCATACAAGTATTGCCGGTAGTTTGAAGTAGCGTCTGAATAGGAAGAATGCAGGTAACCTCCACAGCATGATGAGATTCTCCCACGAGTATCTTTCATATTTCGCTGTGAACAGCCTTAGCATCGTGCGCTCGAATCCTTCAGTCATGACTTTTCTAGTGAACTTGGACTTGACCTGCTTGACACCATTGGTCTTCATTTTATTGTTATCCAGTGATAAGGACTGTATAAGCTTCTCACTCCACAGCTTAGCATCACTAGATACTAACCATCCGGTGCCGTTTATTGCGTCCTCATCAAGGGAAATAACTGTTTCCGTTGGACCACCATTATCAACGGCAAGCACTGGGGTACCGACTTTCATGGCCTCTAGTGGAACAATGCCAAAATGTTCGAATGATGGAGTGTACAATAAAAGCTCCGCCTTGGAAAGCATGAGATCCTTCAGGTTTGATGGCACAGATGGGAGGAAGAGCACGTCATAGTCCACATTGTGTTCAGACGACAAAGTTTCATAATTCTTCTGGAAAAGGGTATAGAATTTCAAGCCAGAATCTTCCACCAGCTTTTCTAATTTTTGAAGATAATCTTTGTTCTCCTGGTTTTGTGTGTCGTATCCACCAGCGATAACCAATTTGGCACCTTTAGAAGACTTAAGAAATTCCACGTATGTTTCGATGGCAAGGTCAACATTCTTCTTCACTTCGAATCTATTCACACTAAGGAAGAATTTCTCCTGGATGAGGTTTTGGAAGATCGCTTCGGTCTTTTCTTCAATCACAGGAGTAGTGGCATCGACGCACGGGTAAATGATACCGGGCTTCTTAACATCCTTGATGAAGGAGAAAGTCTCGTTGTATACAGACTTGGTGAACCCAGAATTCACAACGACCCCGTCTGCGGCACTCATGGAGAACTGTTCCAAGATATCGAAGGGCAGTCTGTAGAGGTTCCTCAGAACAGAGTCATGTCTTGCGAGCTTCTGATCGGGGAAGTGACAGTAAAAGAGGATTCTTGCACGATCCTCGTGGAACAGATGAAGTAAGGGGAGACAGAAACTGAGCTGATCCACTATGAAAAAATCGTATTCGGAGACTTCACCGTTGATGATCATCGACATGAGTAGAACAAACTGCCTCAGCATTGCAAACACGATCTTGAATCTTCCCAAGACACCCGTGGGCAACCAATCACCGTAGACTTTCAGGGCTAGCTCATCTTTCGTGATCTCTTCGAAGCAATGCGTGCGGTCACAATGCGAGGTGAATACTCTAACGCTATGGCCTTCTTCTTGGAGCCCTATAGCGGCATCGACGATGAGTCTCTCGGCACCACCTGGAGGGTCGTTAGTTCCCACTCTGTCAGACCGTAAGATACATACCGATGCCGAGATCCGGGTGTATGAAAGCGATCTTCATGTGCTCTCGGTGTTTGGTAGGGGCGTTTCGATGTACGTGTCGCTGTTTAAGTATCACCAAAAACAATTCTGAACGAGCCCACGTTTACTGTCTTGGCAGAAAACATTTAATCAAGAGAACTAGCAAAGTAACATGGCTGACAAGAAGACGCTAGTGCGAGATCTCGGGGAGCTACTGCCACTGGATGAGGAGTCACTCACACAAATGGTGGAAAACGCTCTGACATTGCCATCTCATGGGGCCATCACAGAGTATTGGCTCGGGCTCTTGGGCGAGTCTCCAGATGCCCTGGACTTCATGACAAGGTTCAATACGGGATCCAGTTCGAAGAAGCATTCAAAGCCTGTCAAAGGAGCGGCAAACACCTGGGGCCAACCTGCAAAACCAGTGGGGAAGCCGGTGGAACACAAACCACGACTTGCAAAGAGTACGAACACTACAACGTCACAGTTGTTAGATACACCGGTTGAGAAGTCATCGAAGCAGAGTCTGAAGCGTGACAAGCAACGCAAAGTGGACAACTTGAAGGATCTAGACGACATTTTGCTTCAATTGGAATCGCAGACGAGTGATACCCAGACCAAATGCGATTGCATGGCCACAAGACATCCACTGTTTGAAGTCATACCGAACTGTCTAAACTGTGGAAAGATCATCTGTGTCAAAGAAGGACTGAGACCTTGCAGTTTCTGTGGGAATGAACTGATTTCACCAGAGGAGAAAGCTAGTATAGTGCATTATCTTGAAGCGGAAAAATCATCCTTGGAGCCCGGTAACCGTAGTGGCAAGGTCACTCCAACCTTGGCGGACAAGAAGAAGAAGACAAAGTTCACCGTTGCATCTGGTGCCGGCGTGAATCTGTGGAAGCAGCAGGAGGCTCTGTTCAAGAAGCTTGAAGCTGAGAAGTTAGAAAAGGCCCGTCAGGAGAAGAAACAGCAGGAGGAGGCTAAGCAGGTGAAGGAGCAAGACCAAGAGCTTCAGTTCTATGCTAATCAGAACCAGGTTGATCCTGACCTGGCAACGGCCCAGGCCAATTTGGACAATTTGCTCAACTTCCAGGCGAATTCCGCCCAACGCACGAAGATCATTGACCAAGCTTCTGACTTTGAATTGCCCACCGGCTCAAATCTGAACATGTGGGCTAGTGGTGTGGAGAAGGCGTTACAGTTGAAGCAACAGCAGCGTCAGTTACGTAAACAGGAAAAACGCCAGGACGAGCTTAAAGGCCGTGGGAAGAAGGTGTTGGACATCACCATTGGGAAAGATGGGAAAGCTGTGCTGCGTGAGGCCAGGTCTGCGGAGCTTGAAGAGAGCGGAGACGAGGATGATGAGGACATTGAGAAACTAGAGAGGGACATTGCCCAGGGCAAGGGAAACAGGACCAAGGAAGCGTTCAAAGTTGTGTGGGATTACGAAAAGGATCAGAACAAATGGGATAAACCAAAGTATGTTGGTGACGCTACGTCGACGAATGAAGACAAGGAACATGATTTCAACTGGCGAAGAGTCCAACAGGCCCAGAAGGATGAAGACATTGAGCAGCTTGTTGCGGCTATCTAGTGTCCCACGGTCCAAATGCATATATCAACGAAGGAGCTGGATAAATAGAGCACGCAGTAGTTTGTATTTCTCATCAGGTGATCCGGTGCGGCCACGCATGCACCCCATACTTTTCTGAAGTTCGAAGATTTCGGCGGAGAACATAACCAAGGAGTGGGGGCTAACTACGCGTTTTATTGGATCGCACATTGCGCACGCACGCGACACGGCCATCACCGTTACAGACTATATTCGGTCACTGAGAGGGAGTCTCCGTTTCCTTGCACAACATTTTTGCTACCTGTTCGCCGCACATCATCAGATGAGATGACCAGAAAGCTCGCAGTTCATGAGAAGACAGCACGCAGGCCCATAGGCCGTGCGTGTACATTCTGCCACAGGAAACATCTGCAGTGTGACCCAGGAAGACCATGTCAGAACTGTATCAAGCGTGGCGTCGCCGACGGCTGCGAGAACGTGGAGAGAAAGAGGGCCAAATACCTTAGTGAGGCTGAGAAGCTCGAACAGGCGCGCAGAAGACAGGAACACAGCCCCGAAACATTTGTGCCAACACCACCAAAGGTGGTGCAGGAGATGACTGCTCCAGGGAGCGTAGGGAATGAGGCGATGTTCCCAGATCTCGCCTCGTTCACTGAGATGAGGACACAACAGATCAACCAGCCCACCGTGGGGCAACTACAGCCACAGGTACCAAGACAGGTAACGAAACAACAGACAAGGACAATGAGTACGCTTGACTCACCCGATGTGTTTTCGTCGCTATTTGCTAATCAAGAGTATGCGCAGTTGGCGGATCTTTTGGACAACAACTCTGCGAAATCTCCCAGCCAGAGCTCTGTCACTTATAGCACCGATTTCCAGACTTCATTCCAGACCGACAACAACACGCGGCCATACATCTCACTGGAGGACAACTCGAGCATCTCGTCAGGGATGGTGCCAAATCTGGTGATGTCGCCCAGTGCGCCGGATTACACGTCACCCTTGATCCTAAGACATCTGATAAAATCACCCGAGGAAGTATACACCTCCAACTTGCAACCGTATAACTACCCAAAGGCGTATCATGCCCTGTTGGACTACTTGAGGAAACGGTTCAATAAGAGCCAGTTGATGCAGATCGCTGAGACCATGGCCGCGTATAGACCTAGTTTCATTGCTGCAACGAGGTCATTGGTGGAGATGGATCACTTGTTTGCTGAGCGATCATTTCAGCGGTCACTGCTGGAGTACGAGTCGATGTCTTCTTTGAGTTCGTCCCCAACCATTATGTGGAGACGTACGGGAGAAGTTGTCGCCGTGAGCGCAGAGTTCTCCTCATTGACCTCACACACAAAGACCGAGGTGCTTTCCAAGAGAACCTTCATCATTGAGCTTATGAATGATTCGAGCGCACTGGATTACTTTAGGCTGTTCAGTTCTGTCGCATTTGGCGATCTGAACGGCGTGATCATTACGGAATGCACGCTCGTGAGCCCAATGGGAGAACCTATAAGATGTGCGTCCACCTGGACGGTGAAGAGAGACGTATTCGACATCCCGATGCTGATCGTGGGGCAGTTCTTGCCCATCTTGCAGGTGAGGTAAGTCATGATCCAGGGTACGGAGCACGTATTCAGATGTATTACTAAACGTATTTGAAATGATACAAATAGCGACATACGAAATATACTATATTGGCGTTGTGTTTATGTTTACATACCATCTATGCAAACTTCTCACGTCGAATTAAATATTGGTCCACCGATGGGTCCGTCAATGCCGTTGTTCCGATGTCCCCTTCTTCGTTTTGTTTCCCGAAAATCGCAGGTGGCCGCCGGAGAGCAGGGGAGGGTCGTAGATTGAGCTCTAGTTCTAGCAGCCAATGATCGAACTGAGACTTCAACTAGAAGGAAGGACTAGCCGGTGGTGATGGGATGACGGAAAGAGCCATAACGTCCGCGCACTGTGAGCTTATAACGGCTCAATATCCCCTCAACCTCCCTGGAAGTGAGGATTTCCACGGCGATCAGGGCTCCCTCCTCTCTACAGGTTGTCCTCTCTCAAGCAAAAAAAAGACACGATGAGTAGAGTGGTCTTGTCGATATAAATCTAATAGTACAGTGCACTCACTGAAGTATTATGTATAAGCACTGGAGTCTGGTATCTGAGTGACATCATGAACCCTGCCCACTGCTCACTGCCCACTATCCGAAACTAAGAGTGCTCGAGATCTTGCAGCAATTTGTTCAAACGGAAAGCTGCAGCGATGCACAGATATGCACTTTGGCACGCTTATTATTACTGCTTACGTATACTACACCTGGCAGTGTACGCACTGCTGCTACTGGACAGTAAGCATCTAAAGCAACTCGATTAAAATCTTCACAAAGCAACTGTAATATATGGCACCTCCACATCTTCACCCTCCAAGTCGTCAGTACAAACCTCCAGGATCAACGTCTTGATGTGTCCATCCAGGTCCTTCTTTGTCACAGACTTGATGAGCTTAGTCAGCTTCATATCCAACTTCTCCTTCACCTTCTTTGGTGGGAAGAAAGAGGCATACAACAACGACACGTCGTATGACAACATCGTGATCTCCAATCCTTCAGACTCCTTGAAGTGGTCTAACAGCTCCTTCAACGTAATATCGCCCTTAATGTCAAATCTGTCCCAAATCTTATCAAACTCTTTGTCATTGTACTTGCCCTTTGGTGAAGCAACTGGCTCACTGAATCCAAAGAATGGCAAGGCAAGGTTCACAAACCCATTCTTGTAATCCTCAATCTTCATACGCTTGTCAACAACCTTGTACAGCTCCAGCTGAACCAAACCCGTGACCATAGCAGTCGTGGTGGCAATAGCAGGGATAATACGTCCGGCGATGAACTTGGTCTTCTGGCGGTCCGCGACTTCCATCTGGTAATTTAGGGCACGCGCGTTTGAAGCTGCGGTGATGAACTCAATATGGTGATTAGTGTCATCATCCTTCTCAAACTCCACTGGGTTGAGTCTATATCCCGCTAATGTTGCTGGCTGTGGCAAAGATGTGGCCAAGGAGGTCAACTCATCAGTCTCAACCTGTTGCTGCGCATTTGGATCTGGATCTTCGTCATTAACCTGGATCTTCACGTCAGAGCTTGGCTTCCATGGCTCAATCTTCAACTCGCCCAAAACTTTTGCGTAGTAAGCCTTCTCCGCTCCTCCTTGGTCACCCTTGAGACCATAGACAAATGCTCTGAGGTTAGCACCTCCAATGATGAAGCTGAAATGCTCAGGGTTGTTGATGTCAAACTCCAAAGGCTTTGGAGCACGCTTTCCACCGCTCCAGAACGGCGCGCCGGAAGAAGTGGTAGCATCCTCTGGGAATGTGAACAGCAGCTGCTGGATCTCCTGATTGAACTTCTTCTCAAACTCGAGCCTTGCCCACTTGATGCAGTCTTCAAAGGAGTATGGTCTCTCATTCAACGATTGAGAGATGGACTGCAGCGTTCCCTTTACATCGCCGCTTTGCTTCAACGTAGCCTCGATGAAGTTTGGCTGTGATAGATACAAGTTTACATTCTCCGCAGCGTCGGTGAAGTAACCCTGGAACAGACTCTTGGCCCATGCGATAGTATGGTCAATCTTGTTTGGGAAGGAACGCAATGTACACAATGGGATGGACTTCTCCGGTGGATCCTGTGAAGAGGAGTAGGATTCAGTCAGCCTTGGAATGACAACTTGACTGTTAGCCTTGGTGCCCAAAGTACCCGACTCAAGCAAAGCTCTGCGGAAGAAAACACAACGACGGTCCACATATGTACGAGCATCAATGTTATCCAATGCGTTTGTGACAAAGTCCAAGCTTTGCCAGAACTCATTGTTGAAGATATCCTCAGTCTCAGGGCCCACTTTCTCCAGTTTGGCATCAATGTGGCCCTCCAAATCTGGATTAATGGAAATAGCAGCGTCAGCGGCAACCACAGACTTACCCTTCCCCACATCCTTTGGCCTGAAAAGGAACTGACGGTTCAAGTTAGATTTTTCAATGGTGTCATTGTCTGTGACAGTGATCTTACCCTCAGGACCGGATCCAAGGCCCATCAATGCCCAATTCTTGAGCATCTCACAGCCAATGGCACCAGATCCAACAAGGAATGTCTTAGTATTGGCAATGGCCTTCTGGTATTCGAGACCAAAGACAGCAATTTGAGAATCATAACGTGAGTTGATTGGTTTGGTATTCTCAGCAGATCTTGGGAAAGTGGTTGGGAGAGACTCAAGAGAGTCAAAGTACAAGAACTGCTTGATAGGGACGAATTTCCCAGAACAGGCCTTCAGCACCTCTTGTGCGACCAATCCACCAAGAACTGCAGTGATAGCTGGCAAATCACCTTGTGCCTGGTAAGATAGCTCCTTGAACAAATGCTCGCTCAAGTCACCTTCAAAGTTTGTCTGCGTAGCCAAGTTCTTCGCCAAGTGCATGAACTCGTTGTAATCCTCATCATTGAATGGTCTTGGGAGATGCGATCTCTTGGTCTTAAACTGATGTAATGCCTGGAACCCAATATGCAACTGTGGTGGATGATCGAACTTGGCAAAATCAGAAAATAGGAACTCTGGGTTGGCCAATTGCTCGATGAGCGGCTGGTATGAAACTTTCTGCGGCGCTTTGACCTGAGTGTATAAACCACCCTTCTTGTACTTACCCAAGTGGGAGACATCCCCAATACTGAAGGCATATGGACCAGGGACACTCACCTTGAAAATCTGTTCACCATTGATATTCAAGCCTTCAACTTCAGAGAATTTGACGAAGTCGCCGTCTTCGAAGCCATGACGGTTATCATCCAAAACGGACACGAGTCCATTTGGCTCAATATCAGAGACAATTCCAGTGAGTGGTTCTTCACCAGTGGCATCAATCACTGTGAAGTCTGTGCCGAAATCGACAAACACAGAACCGAACAAACCTCTTGCATCTGTGGCGATGAACTTGATATTGTTCGCATGAGTGAAGTTGTTGATAATCACCTGAAGCTCCAAATCCACATCAGTGGCAACAATAACCTCAAACTTGGCCAACGTCGACTCTGAGATGTCATCAACGGTGGCGATTGGTGTATAGGCATTCAATTCGGCAAGTCTTGGGGCACTTGCCTCAGCCCTTGGAGCTCCAACATCAGACTCAGTGAGGAAGAACTGAGTGGACAGATCCTTCAACTCCACTGGAGCAGGGTCATAAAGAGAGATCGACTTGACACCAGCCAATGCCACGTTCTTCGCGATTTCGATACCGAGACCCTTGACACCAATGATTAACACGTTGGAGTTTTGCATCTTCAACATCGCCTCTTTGCCCAAAACATACAGCTGGCGAGAGTAGAGAGACTCATCAATCTCATGGGATGGCGAAGGCGTGTCAAGCTGCATCTTATCCGACATTTGATTAGGACTCAATGGAGGTTCCGTTTGCTGGTGGTAGGCGAGTGGTGGCGCTCCTTATAAATACGAGAGGATCCTGAGAGCATTTGGCTGACTAAGCAGTGGTGTCCGGATTTGGTCGACGTGATGAGCACGGTTCTTGCGCTTTCCACAGACGTATAGCAACGATACTCCGTTACACCACTCTGTTGCTTGCAGACCCATTGCCCGTATAACATAGCCCTATGACAGAGGAGAAGGAACTATGGGGTGGTGCCATCACCACCAAGATCCCATCTGGCTTAATTGATGCCTCTGATTACAGGCAGGTTCCTGACACACAAGAGGTGTTCCTTCCCGGCATGGATGCTACTGAGACCAGCCTAGACGCTCTTAGAACCCAGGACTCGTTGATATTGGAGCTAATGGAACGAATTGATGGTGATGATATAAAGGCGATCAAAGAGCACTTCACCGAGATTAGCACTCTGAATAGTGCCAATGAGTGGCTTCCGTACCAAACAAAAGAGTGCACGAACTTGTTGGGTGTCAAATCATACGTCTCCATTGCTCTTGAGCCAGCTCTTAAATGGGGTAGTAAGGAGTCCGATGATCAAGAGTATAAGCCTGCATTGGCTGTCCTGCTAGGGGTCGTCAGGCTCCAGAACGTGGAAACCGACCTGCTGATAACATACAACGCCCACTTTAGTGACAAGAAAGAGCTGAGAGCACTGGAGCAGCTACAGAATGAAGAAGACCAGGAGAACGTTGCCCTCAAGAGGATCAATTATGCCTCTGGTGTCGTCGAGCAGGTGATACAGAATCTCAAGGTGGAAGACTGGGGACTTTTCGGTTGATTATTGAGTTACAAAGCGATAAACAGCCTTTCTAAATTGACAAATAGCATCATACATACACTTTCTTCTTCTGTGAATAACCTCAGTTGTTATTGTATGCGCGTAGTAACCACTTTGAGCCTCGGAATTGGCCTGTTTGGGCAGTATTTGCCCGGAACTGACGGTAGTCACTCAAAAAATTCGTTGATTCTGAGCAGTGTGACGAGGGCCAAGCACAGCGTAAACGAGATCAATTGAGCACCCCATACCAGTGATCTGTCTCCCAGCTACTCTACTACACACCTGATGTCGTTTGAAGACCCTTCCATCGTTTCAATGACGCCACCGCAGCCTACTAATGAGCACGGGAGTACAAACGACGGAGGCAATGCCATCCTCAACCTTCTCAAACAGGGTGAGCGTAACAAAGAACAAGAAGAGAAGGAATCGATGAACATCGAGAAAAACACATCAGCACAGAATCAGCCACAAACAGTTACGGCAACATCCGCAGCAGAACCCCAGAAGGAGGACGAAGAAGAGAGAGACCCGGACTTACTACCGACTGGTGGCTCAAAACACACAGCAACAAAGAAAATCGTCATCGAAGACTGGCCATTCACTATTAGGGACTACACTGATGGGAGCATCACTAGGTACATCCCTTCAGAACTGCTCAGGCTCAGGGAGTCGCCGTTAGTGGCCCCACCAGAGGGGCTTCCACCAAGGGATTACTACAGACCTGACGCCAAGGTCCCACAGACACAAGCAAGAAGAGGAGGCTATGGATATCAGAATGCGAGAAATTATGAGAACACAGGGGCTATGGGTAACTTCAACCTGGGCCGTAATGGCGGCCGTCAACAACGGAATGGGAATTCAAGACGGAACCAACGAGGAAGACGTGACGAGGATATGATTCCAGGGCTCGACAGAAATGCTCCAGCGATTGGTAATGCGGACGACTTTGAGAAATGGAAAGCCCAGATGAGCTCCGGAATCAGAGGTTCCAAGAAGGAGGAAGAAGGCCACGGTGTTGTCCATGAAGAGCCAAAGAATGCCGTTGACAGCTTCTTCGGGATGGCTGCAAGATCAACAGCCTCACAGCTTGACCGTAATGATACTGCTGAGGGAGCAAAGAACTCTAGGTTTTTTTCCATGTTCGCGGCCCCGGAGGCCTCAGCACAGCAGACGCCACCTTCTCAAGATGTCAAGTCGGACGAAGCGAAGGGTGATGTTTCAAAACTCTTATCATTCCTTGACCGTGGAGAGAAGGCGAGTGAAAAGGAAGCTGCTAATGGACCACCAGGTATTACTACACAAGGACAGTCACAACCACAAAGATCACAATTCTTTGCGCAGCCATCGTCGCCTGCACCGCCACAACAGAAACCACAATTTCCGCCGGGACTTGGACCACAGAACAAGCAGAAGCAGCCACATGGTGACAGTTTCCTCCAGTCTTTGATGAAGGACCCTTCTGCACACCAATCAGGAGCTCATTCAAACTCACAAGCTATGGAGCCATCAAACGACAAGTCAGGCGCTCCACCACAGGGATCTCCTAGCCAGGATCCACAAGGCCAGAACCCCCAGAATGCACCTAAGTCTGGACAGCAGTTCCAGCAACCACCACCAGGGCTTCAAGGTCTCCCTCAAGGAATGCCACCATGGATGAATCCGAACTTGCCACCGAACATGAGACAACAATTCCCTCCTCATGGTAGATTCATGCCAATGCAGGGGATGCCACCGCAAGGAATGCCCCAAGGAATGCCTCCTGGTATTCCTTATCAAGGCCAGTTCCCGCCACCGCATATGATGTATCCACCACAGATGAATGATCGTGGAATGCCAGCGTTTGCTCCACAAGGTCAGCACCAGCAAGGCCAGCAACCACAGGGCCAGAATCCTCAAGGACAGGACGACCTGAGATTTCCTCCAGGATTCTTCCAGGGTCCACCACCGGGATTTATGCCAGTGAAGCGCTGATTGAGATGTTTATAGTTATGCTTTTGATCTGATTTCGTCTTGTTAGGATTGGTGTAGATCACTTTAGCACTACTGATAAGGGAGAAGGAATGATGTAATTCACGGCAGCCTCCCCTCCCAGAACTACATTTGATCACAGAGTTCCGATCTTCATCAAGCACCGCGTGAACTGTTTGGAAGGGAAATTTACCATGCTCAACTATGTACTACGCAGTGACAAAGAGGAAATTGGGCAACGATCGATGATGCGTTATGCATACCCGCGCATATCTCTGCATATTCCTTGGTATCGGGGGCAAAAAGAGGTCCCAATCGTTCAGAGCCTCGCCCCATAAGGTAGAGATGCGTAGGAGTAGTAGTAATGTCAATTCAATTCATAAAGAGTATCTAAAGTCGGGATTCTGCTTGTCCGTCAAGTCAGCAAACTCAATGTTTTCAACCTTGACGTACTTCTCCCCCAGCGCCTCTCTTTCTTTGTCTCTGCGGGCGTTATCCCACTTGTACGAGAAGTACATCACCATCAGTAGCACAATAGTGGCTGAGTAACATCCGACGATACATCCCTTTGCTGTCGGATAGTGCGGTGCCTCCGAAGAACTGAATGTCTGTGGTCCAATGATGTTTCCGGCGCAATAGGCAATGAGGAACATCGCATTACCAACCATCTTCTTCGTGTGGCCAGCCACGTTCGATTGGAAAAGGGATGACACGCAGATGAAACCAACGTCACTAGTTTGCATGATAAACAATCCTGCAAGCCTTGCTTCCTTCGTTGGTGCAAATGCTAGGAGACAGGACCCCAGAAGTGCAATGGACAGTGCCATGATGGAGATCCAAATACGAGATTTTATGAAGCTAAAGCCATACAAGAGGCCCATTATGGCTGTAATGCCAAACCCTAGAACAGAGATTGGGATGTTAAGCACAAGGGAACGCTTCGTGGAGTAACCAAAGTCTGTGTTCAACAAAATAGACGTAAAGTTGGAGATACCTCCATTCGGTATTTCATCAACGACACCAAACGCAAATGCGAGCCAAATGCGATAGTCCGAAATACATTCTCTGAACTGGTTCCATTTGAAGTGCTTGTTTCCGAAACCCTGATGGTTACTTCTGATACGTTCAACAACCAGCAATTTCTCCTCCTCGGTGAGGAACCATGCCTGGACCGGGGTGTCTGGGATATGGTAATAGAATGCCACGGAGAGCAAGATGTTACACAGACCAATGATGATGTAAACCACTTTCCATGACGCAATGGGCCAGTCACCACCATGGACGTAAAGACCGTATGCAAACGCATAACCAATGATGGCGCCAACATTGCAAGCACCGAACCAAAGACAGGTACGGAGGAAATGCTCCTCTTTTTTATACCATTGTGTTGTGAGGATAACCATTGCAGGTGTGATACTTGATTCCATTCCACCCAAAAACACCCTTAGAAACATAAACCCAGCATAATTGGTAGCTGGGAAGAGACACACAGTGATACCCCAGACGAAGATGAAACAAGCAGTGGTCTTTGCCACTGGAAACTTTTGCAAAATGAATGACACTGGCAGTTCAAAGACCAAATATCCTAAATAGAAGGCAGAACCCGCCCAGGAATATTGATATCCGGACATGTTAAGATCTGTCTTCAGCCCCATGATTGAAGCGAACGAGTTAGTGATCTTATCCATATACTGGACAGCATAGAGTAACACGAAGAAGGGCATCAGATACAAGTCAATCTTTCTTAATAGAGCTTTATCCTGCTCAGGTGTTAATGTGATGCCTTTGGATTCAAGTGCCGTTTTCATTGCCTCATCCACAGAAGAATCAATAACGATCCCTGCCTCATTGGATGAGTGAGCAGACAAGCCATCCGAAACCAGCTCGATATCTTGAGTGGAGTAGTCTTTTTTCTCTCCCATTTGAACTGGAGGCTCAATCGTGGTCAAGCTTTGTCCATGTTGGCTCGGCTTTATAAACAGGACAGGTGGAGATAATGAAGAGAAGGGAGGAGATAGCTGAAGGAGACGCCACCAGGCACCTTATCAGTTTGATACTCTTTCAGAATTTCTGATAGCGGGAAGTCGCGATATCTAATCTGTAGTGCGAAGCAGTTACCTGCGCTAACCAGCATGGTGAACTGGGACCTAAAACGGTAGCGGATAGCGGATAGCAGGACATTGAGCAAGAAAACAGGACCACCATGAGACTCGGCTTATGGCTCACATAATCTCGACAACAGTCAACTTGAAGAACTTCAAATAATAAGCCCCCTTGCTTCCGCTTTTAAATTAGCACTGTCATCCTGACGTTGTGCCTCAGACTGTCAGGTACTATTTTGAATTTTCAGCCTCGCTCGTCTGCACCTGCAGGACTGTCTTGTACAGGAGGCATTGGCTGATAAGTGAGTGATAAGAAGCCTGGAAGCCCTCCACCCAGCGCAGAAATTTCCTCATATGGATGTAAATGCGGTGTGATTGATAGCTAGTTGAATCCGGTATAAGTTAGTCCCAGCCTTGACCTCTCCATAAGATAGTGGACGTCAAGGAATCCAACGATGAGCTCTTTTTTCCCCAAGGAGAACCCTACTACTTCATTCTGGCTGTCACAGCCTACCGACTTCTCCAAGCATAGAACGACTGAAGACCTACCGAAGGAGGTTGACGTTGTGATCATTGGTTCTGGGTATGCCGGCACTTCTGTCGTCACGCATCTCCAGGAGCTGAGGCCCGATCTCTCAGTCGCCATGTTCGAAGCTCGTGATGTCTGTTCGGGTGCCACTGGCCGTAATGGAGGGCATATCAAACCGTATTGTCATCGGTTTTATGATCTCTACGAAAGAATGTGGGGACAACAGCGTGCTGCTGAGATTGTCAACTCGGAGCTTGAGACACTCTGGAGGTTAAAGAAGGTGATTGATGATAATAAGATCGATTGTGACTTCTTTCTGACCAGAGCCTGCGACGTGTATCCAGAGAAGAATGACCCACGTATCGCTGCCGACTTGAAGTGTTATGATATGATGATGCAGAACCCGTGGGTCGATGATGAATTGAAGAAACAGATCCAAATCCTCCACGGTGATGCTGCACGGATGATCTCCAAGAGTAAGACCACAGACGTTGCAATCACATATCCCGCAGCCCAATGCTGGCCATGGAAGTTGATGACTGCTCTGCTGCAGAAAGCTGTTGGGCGTGGATTAAACTTACAATCCAACACTCCAGTCTACAGGGTCATCCGCAAGGGTAATAAATGGCTAGTTAAGACCAAAAGAGGCGACACATTGTGCTCTAAAGTGGTATATTGCACTAATGGCTATACCAAGGCCCTTCTAAGCGAGTTCAACGATGCAATTGTTCCTCAACGTGCTGTTTGTACAAGCATGACTCAGAAGGACCCAACGCAGCCAATACCACACCTGACAAACACTTACGGACTGTTCACAGAGAAGCCTGTCAGTGATTATCTCATCCACAGAATCGATGGTACTGTGATCGTTGGAGGGCAGAACAAGTCCATGTATATCAATGGACCAAACCCACTAGCACGTGTGATGGACTTTGTCGACGATACCGTGGTGGAAAAGGCTTCCATTGAGGCATTCAATGAGTCGTACATGAGTGATAGATTCAGCACTTGGAAGGATATACCTGTGAATGTGAAGCATTGGACAGGTATCCTGGGATTCACCAATGACTACATGCCATATGTTGGTGAGTTGGACTGTATTGGCAGAGAGAATTCATTCATTGCTGCCGGGTTTCATGGTCATGGTATGCCTCGTATTTGGTTGGCTGGTAAAGCCGTTGCTAAATGTATCGTGGAAGGGAAGGAGATCAAAGACATTGGCTATACTTGTCCAACTCCCTTTTATATCACCAAGGAGAGACTCCAGGGGAGAAACATCCACAGAGAACATATGCTGGCAACTACAAAGCTGTGATTCTGGTGAATATCTGATCATTCGAGAATGAAGACGCTTTCCTGTTTGGCCATAATGTATTTATAGTCTCGTATCACTTTGCCTTCTTCTTATCCTCAGCATCCTTCTTGGCGTAGATTGCAGCAGTGAAAGGCTCCTCAAACTTCAATGCCACGGCGTACAACAAGTGTACGAACAACGTGGCGAATAAGCCTGCAGGCTTTCCAAAGTACAATGCAGTACCCAAAAATGATAAAGTCGAACCCACGTACATTGGATTATCCAGAACGTTGAATGGAAAGCCTGTGACTCTGTCTTTCATCAAGATACCGAAATAATCACCAAGGTACGTTCCGGTGACACCCAACGCCCACATTGAGGAGAGCACAAAAATGTTACCCAACGCAAAGAAGAAGTATCCAGCATAGACAAACACAGGTCCAGTGAGCAATTCCGAAGTCTGTTGCTCGCTTAGGGCACGCTCATAGAGATAGTCCCTAAAGATACCGAGTGAGAAAATGGTAAATGCGAGGAGATAACATCCATTCTTTGCCCCACCTGCAAGCGTGGTGAGGAAATGTGTCCTGTATTCTATGCGGGGATTAGTGGATTGTACTTGAGAAGAGTCAAATCATACATACCGAGACGTGCGACGACGTTCCAGAAGATCGGGTTGAAGCAGATTGAGCCAAGGGCAACTAGTAAAAGAGTCAGTTCGAACTGGATCCGTGCAGCAAGTGACACATACTTTGGAAGCTCCTCTGCGAGATGTCCACCTCAACACAGAGCTGGTTGAAGGCGTCGAGCACTTGGTTCACTTTCTCAGCCATTGTTGATCGGGGGGTCGTGTGAGCTGACTTGGCTGGCTGGCTGAACGGGTGGAAGTTCTGATCTTCGGATCCTGCGTCGTTGCCCATTTCGCATGTGACAAGGACGGCGATTTCCGGTAGCGCGCACGACTTCTGACGATCGCGGGAATTTTCGCGGAGATCTCGAAAGCTCTTATTGTGTTGACCACATTGGGCAATAAAGGGAAGTTTGAGCGGTGATGCTGTGAAACGGTACGAGTTGAGGCTTCTCGGCGAAATGCTTATAAACTACGGGCCTTGTGTCAGAATATGGGGCCCTTCCGTTTTTTTGTGGTGTACACCTGCCGCTGAACTGAAGTGATGACATCTCCAACGACACTGCAGTCGGATGAGACACTCCATCCCATGGAGCTATATGATCTGGATATCCAGGACGATGACACCAAACGTGGAGTACATCACACCTCATTGACTGCTCGTGTGCGTAGGGCTCGGATATTCATGCTCTTCGACTCATCTGACCTTCCGCTGTTGGTCTTCGGCGTGTGTGCCACGATCGCTGGAGCCCTAGGTCCAGCAATATCTGCCATCCTCATGGGTCGTGTCTTTCAAGTTCTGTCAGATTTTCTCTTAGGCGAATACAAGTCCTATGCGTCGTACATGCATGCTATCAGACTATCTACCATGGCTTTGCTTGCCCTCGGTGCAGGTTCCGTCGGCGTCGTATGGGCAACTATCACCTGCTGGATGCTAATCGGCGAGAAACAAGGCCTAAGAGCGAGACAAACCATGCTGTCGACCTTCATGAGGAAACCAGTGTCATGGTATGAGGAGAACGATAAATTGATGGGCGAACTGACTCAGATGAATAGATGCGTGGAGGAATTGAGAGCGGGAACATCCGAGGCTACAGCACTCGTATTACAGAATATCGTTGCTACATGTGCACTTTTGGGGACGTCATTCTATTATTCCTGGTCAGTGACACTTGTCATGATCTGTTCCGCACCATTGATCACTGTGCTGGTCATTGTGTTTTCAAGACTCGTTGAGAAATTCACACATAGGGAAAACATGGAATCAGCAGAAGCTGCCAAAATCTTGGATTGGTCACTGACCTCTTCCAAAATCGTAAGACTGTTCTCCACACAAGATTTCGAGTATGTCAAATTCGTGCAGGCGTTGGAAAAATGCAAAAATGCTTTTATTAAGCTGACTTTGGTGACGAGTCTCAATCTTGGCTCTTTGAGATTCATCATCCTTTGCATGTTTGTTCAAGGCTTCTGGTTTGGCTCATCACAGGTGAAGAAAGGTAATGTGAGTACAGGTGACGTGCTCACCTGTTTCACCTCGTGTCTCATGGTTGGTGAGACTTTGAGAAGCACACTGCCACAACTTGTCACGATGCAAAAGGCAAGCGTGGCCATCAGTAAGATTCAATCGTTCATACGGCTCAGGGAGCAAAAAACAGTCAAGACCAAGTTCCATGAGAAGTTTAACATGGAGGACTCCAATAATATTCTGCTCTACCCGGAGACCTGCAACGGTGACATCAAGTTCAAAATCGTTGATTTCGCATATCCAACTAGAAAAGGTACCAAGGTCTTGAAAGACGTAAGCATACATTTCCCAGCAGGTCAATTAACCTTCTTAGTGGGAAGATCCGGATCAGGAAAGTCTACATTGAGTAGCTTGCTGTTGAATTTCTACACTCCAGATAAAGGCCGTGTCGAGGTTGATGGATTCAGTGTTTCCGCATTGAGCGACAAATGGCTCACTGATAACATCACTCTTGTGGAGCAAACATGTACATTGTTCAATGACACCATAAAGAACAACATTCTCATGGGTTGTGTAGATTCTGGATTTGACAATGTCTCTGCAGATGAATTGCAGGAAGCAGTTCGAATGGCTCTATTGGAAGAAGTCGTGCGTGACTTGGAAAATGAACTTGACACTGTGGTAGGTTCTAATGGTGTGACTCTCAGTGGTGGACAACAACAGAGAGTTGCCCTTGCTCGTGCACGGTTAAGAGACTCGCCGATTTTGATCCTTGATGAATCCGTTTCCGCGTTGGATATTTCGATGAGAGATTTGATGATAGAGGCAATTAAGAGATGGAGAAAGGGTAAGACGACCATTATCTTGACGCATGAGTTCAGTCAGATCGGATCAGATGACTATGTTTACTTAATGGAGAATGGTTCTGTCGCAGAGAAAGGTATTCGCAGTGATCTGGAAAGACAAGGAATGTTCAAGCATCTGGCCTCGTTACAAGGTGTGCCGCATGAGATGGATACTATGTCTTCCTTTGATGCTATTATGGAAGACCAGCCGTTTCTGACCAAAGTTGGTTCCCGCATGTCCACGCAACTTTTGTCAACAATCAACCCATTGAGTTATCTGCAAAACCAAGAGTTCCAGTTCGAGATTGATGATGTATTGCTTCAGACATCAAGGCTGAAAGGTAGGAGAAGAAGAAGAAGAAGAAGAATCGCCCCACCTGATGGAGAGAATGCTGTTGAAAAGTCCAACAGTGAACGTCCAGGATTGACGCCAATCAACAAGATCGTTAGACGTATGGCGGCCACTGTGGACAAGAAAGGTATACTTTTACTTGGAGCTGTCTTCGCTATCATCAATGGTGCATGTGGTCCCGTGTTTTCATATGCATTCTCTCGATTGCTCTCTGGTATTGTCCCACAAGGTGACGGAGTTGGCAGTCCACACTATTTACTCAAATGGTCGATGATTGTAATATCCTTGGCATTAGTTGACGCTGTTACTCTCTTCTTGAAGGAGTTTTTACTGAACTATACAGCCGAACTTTGGATCTTTGGATTGAGAAAAAAGGCATTTCAGAAGATATCACTACAGGGACTCACATGGTTCTCTGAATCTACCAATACCGCTGCAGAAGTGAACTCCCTTCTCGTGAATGATGCTAGGGACTTGAGATCATTGATCTCTCACTTTGTCGGTGTAATGACCACTGTCATCGTCCTTGCCATGATGGGTTTGGTATGGGCATTGGTCGAAGGTTGGAAGCTTTCTTTAGTGTGCATCGCCATGATTCCAGCATTTGTTATCACTTCTGGACTGTACGCCGGATTGTTACAATCCTCTGAAAATGATTACAAGAATGCAGTCGCGGAATTGGAGACACAGTTGTACGAAGCAGTCAAAGGATACAAGACCATCCGTACTCTCAGACTGGAGAAGTACTTTGAAGCAAAATTTCAAGAGAGGGTGGAAGTTTTGCAAAAAGTTGCCAAAAAAAGATCCATGTTCACCGGGATGGGTGTTGCTGTCACGAATTTGCTGACGTTCGTGGTCCAGGGTGTTTTACTGTACTACGGAATGAGTCTGGTTGGGAAGAATGAGTATACTGTTCTGCAATTAATGGAAACATTTGTCTTGTTGGTTTTCTCAATAATGAATTGTGTGCAGTTGATCAATCAAATCCCGGATATCAGTCGTGGTCAAAGAGCTGGAACTTACACTTTCCGCATTGTGGATCTTGAAGCTGACAAAGTTGAATCACGAGGCTCCTTGATCCCAGAGAAAGCAGCTGATGATCTTGTTGAGTTCCAAGACGTGAACTTCTCTTACCCCTCTGCGCCAAACCAGCCGGTGTTGAAGAAAGTCCGGCTGAAAATCAAACAAGGTGAACGTGTTGCTATTGTTGGTGAGTCTGGCTCAGGGAAGTCTACATTGACCTTGCTTCTCACCCGTCTGTATGAAGCGCAAGGTATACATTTCGATGGCGTTGACTTGAATGAGATGGATCTCAGATGGCTCAGACAACAGATTGGAATGGTTGACCAGAAGGCACAGTTCTTCGATGGCACGATTCGAAACAATGTTACTTATGGGTTAACCAATGTGTCCGATAATCAAGTCATTGAATCGTTAAAATTGGCAAGCATATATGATTTCGTCATGTCATTGCCTGAGGGGCTTGAAACACGCATTGATACTTCATTAATCTCTGGTGGTCAGGCTCAAAGACTCTCAATCGCCAGAGCACTTGTTCGGGAACCGAAACTGTTGATCTTGGACGAATGTACTTCTGCATTGGATGCTGAGGGCACTGCTCGTATTGCAGAGCTCATCACAAAGAATCTTACAAATACCGGGATCACAGTTATGATGATCACACATGCCGAAGAAATGATGCGGGTCAGTGATCGCGTCGTGGTGATGAAACAGGGGAGCGTGGTGGAACAAGGACCGTTCAGCGCACTCTATGGTCATGGTGGTGAACTGTTTAGAATTGTTCATACTGTTGGCAATTGATAGAGATCAAAAAGAATGAAATTAATACGAGACATTGTTAGCGCTTGGTGTCATCAGACAGGCTTTTTCTGTAAATGTTTTCACCTTGAAGCCTTGCCCTGGTGATATAAAAGGGAGTTGGACAAGTATGCTCGATGTCTTTGATCTTCCTTCACTCAGCAATACGTTTATCCAGGGCCTTGCCAGCCAACCAAACTCGAGGCATACCATGTCCATGAAACTCGGCAGCAATGAATACATTATACCTCGCAATTCAGTCTAATTCGCCAACGTATGGCATCTAATCATTCGTGGAGCCCATGATCCCAGTCCAGTGCTTCACACCAACTGCGGTGTCCTTCCAAGTGCTAAGCCTATCACTCATGTACGACTCATTGAATACCTCAATGGAAGCCCTTTCCACCGCAGTATCATCATCTCATAGTTCTGCAGGCCCTTGGCGATGCTTGGGTCACCCTTCACCGGATAAATGCCATGGGATCGGGTCAGGAAGAAGTCAAAGTCGACCTTGTTATCCTCAGCAAGTCTCTTCAAGACCCAGAGATGTTCATAATCGTTTTTGGAGTTCAGCAGCTTCTCTTTGGCCCCAAATCTCCTCGTACATCGTATAATATCGACGACAATACGGCTTGACATGACCTTCATTATGACCAGTAACCAGAGCAGACAACATGAGCTTCTAACAAGGCAATTAAGAGATCAGGATTCAGCTCCTGAAGATGCCCGAAGACTGAGGTGCCCGCACATCCGGAGCCAATGATAACAAGTTACAACGTCAACCTCCTAACTCGGTAGATCCGGTTCTGTGCTTGGAGAACTCATGTGGATATGAGAGCCAGTATGACGTTGTAGGGATTCTCCTTGGGGGAAAAAGAGCTCATCGGCTCAACTTATCCAATCGAGACTGCAAAGTTCAATGGAACAAGCCCGTGGTAAGGGGCTCTGAAGGGTAAACTTCCCTTATCAGCCAGGCATGGACTTATGATAACTCGGATTGTCTGGAGCCAGCGCATTTACTACCCGATAGGGCAACGGCAATCAGCAGGGCCAATATGCGCCTCCCCTGTCTCCTGTCATCTCGGAATGGATCCTATGGTAAACACAGCAATGCAGCGTGCTACAGCCCCATGAGCCATGCAGTCTAATGGAAAGGAATAAAACGAGTCGTTGTTTATAGGCAGAGCTGGTCAATGGGATGGGGGTAGATCAGGACAATTGAGTAGATGCTAGCAGGCCCTTTCTATACAAGTTCTCGCCTTCAAGTCTTTCCTTGGTGATGTGGAATGGGGTGGGACAAGTGTACTCAATCTCCTTAATGTTCTTCTCCTCCGCAATGCATTTAGCAATGGCTTTGCCGGCTAACCAAACACGGGGCATGCCATGGCCTTGAAATCCTGCAGCTATGTATGCATTCTTTCTCCCAATGCAATCCAATTCACCAACATAGGGTACGAAATCGTTAGTGAATCCCATTATACCTGTCCAATGTTTGACATCCACCGGGGTGTCCTTCCATGTGCTGAATCTATCACTCATATAGGACTCATTGAACACCTCTATAGATCTCTTCGATACGCAAGTATCATCCACCATATCGAAAAACCCATCCAAGGGTGCTGGTCCATCAGCAAACTGTGATGAATACTGCCCACCGACAATGATCGTACCATCCACTCTGTTGATGAGGTAGTCATTCACAGGCTTCTGGGACAACAGACCATACGTGTTCGTAAGGTGTGGGATTGGTCTCGTGGTGTCCTTCGGGGTCATACTTGTGCATACACCACGTTGTGGGACAATGGCATCATTAAACTCGCTCAAAAGAGCCTTGGTATAACCATTAGTGCAATATGCCACTTTAGAACAGAGCGTATCACCTCTTGCAGTCTTTACAAGCCACTTGCCATTCTGAGCTACCACCTCCTGTACAAGCGTATTAGCTTGTAAGTTTAGCCCACGATCAACAGCATTCTTCAGAAGCGCAACCATGAGCTTCCGTGGCCAGCACTGCGCTGCTGGATATGTCACTGCAATGTCAGTGGTGACATGCTTTGAAACCATACGGGCAGCATCACCATAAAGGATCTGGATCTGCTTCTTTAGTTCGTCCTTTACCAATGTGCTTTGCATCATCAGCTCGAAGCTCTTCATGTCCTTATCAATGCGTGGGTCATTCTTCTCTGGATACACGTCGCAGGCTCTGGTCAGAAAGAAGTCACAATCGATCTTGTTATCATCAATGACTTTCTTCAATGCCCACAGTGTGTCAAACTCCGAGTTGGCAATCTCAGCGGCGCCCCGTTCACCCCACATCTTTTCATACAGATCAAAGTAACGATGGCCGAAGGGCTTGATATGCCCTCCATTACGGCCAGTGGCACCCGAACAGACATCACGAGCTTCGAACATGGCGACTGAGAGATCGGGCCTCAGCTCCTGGAGATGCGTGACGACAGAAGTGCCGGCATACCCAGAACCAATGATCACAACGTCAACCTCCTTCGGTAGGTCTTCAGTCGTTCTATGCTTGGAGAAGTCGTCGGCCTCGTCGAGCCAAAACGATGTTGTTGAGTTCTCCCTGGGGAAAAACGTGCTCATTGTGCCTACCAAACGGGACAGTGCACTGTGCTTAGTGGCAGTATCAGTCACCAGGCCCTCAGGGACAGGACATTTGTTTTTATGGCTGGTCTCGCTATCTGCCATCTCCGGCCGTCTCAACGTCCGCAAATGGAATTTCGGCTGGACATCCGAATGCGGTTCTTCCTATTGTTGTCGCACAGTGGGTACTCATTCCCTTTTATGTCTGCGACATCGTCCGCGTGAAGTGCCGAGCGGGCCTTGCACCGCAGGCATTGTTCGATCACGACCCAAGGATTATCCATTTCAACGGCATTGGATCAGCTTACCAAGATCTACTCATACTTTAACCAGCTCTGCTCTCAAGGTCACAACTCTGGTACAAACTTCAAAGAGGCTAAGGGTAAACATGGCCGGCGTTAAATCAAGGCAACCGGAAGCTGTACTCGCTGTGGATATGCATGGTTTGCCAACATTCATGGCGTATGAGCATAATCCCCTGAATGAATGGCACTGCGGCTGTCTAGATTTCGCATTGAACGCTTCATCGATGAGACTCTGAGCGGCTTAACACCAAGCCGCTGCGATAATGACGTGTAAGGAGCCCAGCGTATCGGTGGGTGTAGTTTCAACGGTATCCGAAGACGCACGTCGCATGCGCATGTGGTCGCGCGTGCTATAATTTCCATTCAAAAGCTGCTGTGGATATTTTCATAGTAATAGTATAATATGCACGTCGTATGTAGATGTGTACTACCAGCAGCCAGCTCATAATATCATCATACATATATTGCGCCCGATGTCAATCATAATTACGACGTCGCGTGACTGATCACGTGACCAAACCTGCAGCCTTGAAAAATAATGAATCCTATGCGATTCGAACGCATGCATCTTACGATACTTGATCTTGAGTCAAGCGCCTTAAACCGCTCGGCCAAAGATCCATTTTGTAATTTCTGGCTATGCTAAGAAGGTTTACAGATTCCGTGGACTTTCGCCATTTTGCGGAAAAGTGTGCTATTCGGCAAAACACTTTCTGCAATACGGCCCAAAATGGATCTATCGCGCAACTCATCTCAAATTTTTTTGAAGTTATCAACAGCTGAGCTCTTCTAAGATATACCTAAGATTTACAAGTCGCTAGCTGTCAAACTCCATCTCGATCGCGCAATGTCATCTTTGGCTTCTCAGCTCAGCACTATTGCTGCTGGTAGCAGTACCGTCGCATTTGATCGTAAGAAGAGACAGAAACTTCATGCCGTCTCTTTGATCTACACCTCCAAGGTCGCTGTGACCCAGGATTACGAGATTATTTACTCGAATGCGTACGATGCGCTCGAGGAGCTCATCACTGTTGACAAGAGATTTTCATTCTTCAAGAATTCTTTGTTCAGTGAAACCTCTGTTAACGTTGACAGAAACATTCAGACTGTCGAACAGAATAGGGACCTGGACAATGCAGTAAATGCATACCTTTCTTTGATCTCTCCAAGATGGAACCTTGCACCTGCTCTCCAAACAACTGAATGGCTTGTTCGTCGCTTCCAGATCCACATTCACAATGCTGAAAACTTGCTGTTGAGCACCATCAACTACTACCAGACTCCAGTCTTCAAGAGAATCTTGGAGATTACAAAGCTCCCACCTCTCTTTGTCGGTCTTGGTGGCTTCAAGAACAATGAAAGATTACCAACGAGTGTTTCCATGGTGAAACTCTTCAGCGACATTGACCTTTTCAACCCGTACATCAAGTACTTGGAGGATTCCACCTCAAAGAATATTATTTACTCAAACCAGCTCCTCTTCTTTACTTGCATCGCTGTTAACGTCATTGCCACTCTTTCAAAAGATGGGAAGAGGACCAATGCATTGACTCCTCTCGTTCTCGAGGTGTGCGCCAAGTTCTTGAGCAGCACTAATTCCGATGCCCACGTTGCAGCTCACACCGCCTTGGTCGTCTTGGCTACTGCTGTACCACTTTCCCAGGAGATCATTTATGCTGCTACAGAGACCATATTATCCAAGGTGCAGAAGAAGGCGGAAGGTTCTGGTCTCGTTGCCATTACCAAACTGTTTCAATCATTGAACGGCTCCAAATTTGAGAACCTCCCCGTGAGAATTTACAGATTGTTGATCAAGCTCGTCACAGTTGACATTTCGCGCTTTGAAGAGATGCTCAAGTCCAAGACTGTCAAGTCAGAGAAGCTGGCTACTGTGCTTGTGAAGACCATCTTGGCTTATGACTTTGAGGACCGGTCTAGTCTTGTGTTGGACATCATGAAGCAGATCTCACTACCATCATATGAAATGAGTTATATCATCAGAGACTCGCTCACTGTTATTGACTCTCTGGAGAAGGACAAATCACAAATCACAGCATTGTTTGAGTTCTATATTAAGTATCACAAGGAGCTCCTACTGGAAGTTTTGAGAGAGCAAAATATGAACCCTGACCTCTTGGAGATCAAGCTGCAAACTTCACTGCAGTTGAGCTCGCAGACCGGAACAGATGACATTATTGACGTTAGCACAGTTCCGGTTACCGCTGGAGAGTCCAAGGAAGAGCTCATCAAGAGTTTCTCAGCTGACAAAACATCCATCACATCCTTTTTGGCTTCTGGTCATAACTCTCAGTTCAACAAGCTCAGCATCCTCTTCATTAGGGCTGTTCAGAATAAGGCAATCAATGAGTTTGTGAGCACGTCATTCGCTACACAGGACTCCGTCATCACATTCCTTGTCCGCGCTGCCATCTCACCTTCCGTTCCAGCTTTTGCTCGTGTGCAGGCATTCCCTGTGCTGAAGGAACAGCTCCAAGAAACCAATGCCTCCATTAACCTACTCACATTGGTTCCAGTGCTTTTGACTGGTCTTGCTGATACTCGTCGCGCCATCAGAGCATTGACGCTGGAGACATTGAAGACAATTGCATCCAGAAAGCCAACGAAGACTTTCTATTTGGAGAAATCGATCTTCGGGGCTGACTCGAAGGAAATCCAGCTCATTTCTCCTAGGGATGGAGAGGGCTTGCTAAGGTTGATTCTCGAGGAATACTTTGTTGAGAATTCCGAGGTATCCAACATCCTTGTCAACGCGAAAAAGAGTGGTCAGCTCTACCTCGCGTTCCTTGCTAACCAGGCCAACCTGATCCCTCTCCCTGCTACGAAGATTGTACTCTTCCAGATCATCAGAGGCACCGTACCAACTGTAAAGTCTGCTGTCTTGTCCAGAGTATTCCAAAAGCTGCTTGAAAACTATACCTCCGACAGGGAGTCTTGGAAAAACACTTGTGATGAGAACAAGGTTGATTTGAACCAGTTTGAATCCGAAGTTGTGAACTTGGTTGTTGCTAAGGAGAAGAACCTCTTTGCGATCCAATTCTTGATTAATTGTTTGAACTCCTCTTATGAATCACTTGCTGAGCTCGCCTCTGCTAAGGTGATTGCTATCTTTGGCTCCTTGAAGTACGAATTCCAGATCAAGCTCGCAAAATCAATTGTTGATGCTTTTTCTAGAGTCGGTGATATCTCATACGATGCTGCGCTCACACTCCAGTCCATTCCATTGACGTCTGAGCTGATTGTTGACCTTCTCAAGGACTCACAAATCAATCAACAGGCCGACGAGCCAGGTGTTGCTAAGAGAAGAAGAAGATCATCCGCATCTGCCAGAGCTGCACTTTCAACTGGTGACCTTGCCAAGGTTGCTGAGAATCACTTGCAGAAGATCACCGTTATTTTGGAGACCTTGGACAAGAGCTTGAAGACTCTTATTCCAACTCCTACTCTCCTTACGGCTCTGTTCAACCTTTTGGCTGACTTGGAAACTCTTGGTGGTGATGCTGGCCTTCCCGTGCTTTACACGCAGGAGACGCTTGCAACAACGATGGTTAAGATTATCAGATCGTTCAAAGAGCACAACACCAAGCTTGATTCCAACTCTGTGAGAACTGACATCGTTGTTGCTGCAATCAGAGCTTCTCCATCTCCACAAGTTCAGAACAGGCTCTTGCTCGTTGTCTCAGAGCTCGCCTCTCTGGCTCCTGAAACTGTCTTGCATTCTGTAATGCCAATATTCACATTCATGGGTGCACACACTATCAGACAGGACGACGAATTTTCTGTCCACATTGTTGAACAGACAGTTGTTCATGTCATCCCAGCTCTTGTGAACTCGAACAAGAACAATAAGGCAGACGAAGTGGAGTTCCTACTCACTAGTTTTGCCTCTGCGTTTGTTCATATCCCGCGTCACAGAAGGGTCAGGCTCTTCACCACGTTGGCTTCCACCTTGGGTGCGCAATTATCGATTCACATCATTTTGTATCTCATTGGTGTCCAGTATTCCAATGCTGTGGCCAAGAACCGCGTTGCTGAGTCTAGATCTTTGGCTGAGTTTGGCACTGCATTTTTGAAACATTTCACCCCGGTGGAGCAGCTCAACGCTGTCAAGTCTTTCACCGAGTCATGGAAGTCTATTCCAACCGATTCCTTGGCTAGAGACGCGGTAAATTCTGACGTTTTGGTTGCCTCTCCAATCTTCAACTCCACAATCTTGTCGTTGACCGCTGCAGAATTGCAGGCCCTGAAGGTTAACTTGGTTGAATTTATCGATGTAACTTTGGTCGGTACAGAGACTTCTTCTGTTGCACCATTGCAGCTGAAGGTCTCCTCTGTGTTGTTAGACTCTGAGTCCAGCGATGAGGACAAGATTGTCGTTTTGGAGTCCTTTGGTGTGCTGGTCCAGTCTTTGCTCGGTTTGATCGACGAGGATCAAGCTGTCTCCAAATCGCTCTCCGCACTCCTGAGCAATGTCCTCTCATTGCTGCCAATCAGAGACTTTGTCTCTTCCATTGCCGGTCTGCTAGTTGATGATTCCGTAAACACTGTTGTCCGCCAGCAGCTCACCTCTCTCTCCTCCGACAAGTTTGAACTGGAGTCGGTTGAGAATGAGGAAGCGCATGAGGGTGCTGAGCAGTTGTTGTCGATTCTCCTCAAGAACGCGTCAAGCCCCTCAGTCCCATTGGCCCAGGCTTCTTTGGACACGTTATCCTCTTTGGTGGATAAATTTGGCTCACATGTTGACAATGGGATTTTGATAAAGACTTTGGAGCTTTCCACCAGTGAATCTGGTATTTTGAGCACCAACGGTGAGGTTGTTGTCTCCTCGTTGAGTTTGATCACCAATATTGTCTCTGTTTTGGGTATCAAGACCATCTCATTCTTTCCAAAGATTGTCCCTCCAGCATTGATCATTTTTGGTGAAGCCAGCTCTATCGAGGATGACGACACTAGAGGAACGGTGCAGCTTGCAGTGCTGCTGTTACTCTCTAGTTTCATCAAACGTATTCCAGCCTTTGTCACTACAAATCTCCAGCAGATCTTCAAAGCCATTTTCACAGCCTCTGGTGTCAATGAGGCCGTCAGATCATCCATTATTCAGCTTGTTGTTCAGAACATGGACCATGTTGCCATATTGAAGTCTTTGTCCAATCTTTGGGAGTCGACATCTAAGCTTGAGGCCTCTTCTATTGGTCTCTACCTCAACGCTCTTGACTCCACAGTGGACGCGATGGATAAGAAGACTGCCACCTCTCAGGCTGCCAAGTTCTTCAAACTCTTGATTCAGCTCTTTGAGTTTAGAGCCCAGAGTGAATTTGATAACAATGCCATTCATAGAATTGAGGCCTTTTTCCACACTATTGCCAACAAGTATGTTATGAAACTCAATGACAAGACATTCAGACCATTGTTCGCGCTACTCGTTCGCTGGGCTTTCAACGGTGAAGGTGTTAACTACAGCAAGATTACAGAAATGGAGAGACTCACGTCCTTCTACAAGTTCTTCAACAAGCTACAGGAGAACCTCAGATCTATCGTTACCTCTTACTACACCTACTTCCTTGAACAGACTGCTGAGTTGTTAAAGAGATTTGCAGACATGACCGTTGTGGATATCAATTTACGTCGTATTGTGTTGCATTCTCTAACCTCATCCTTCAAATATGATCAGGACGAGTACTGGCAGGCACAGGCTAGGTTTGAGCTTATTTCCGTTTCTTTGATGAATCAGCTAGTTTCCATCGAGGATGGCATTGGTAAATATCTCGTCAAGTCTATTGCTTCATTGGCACAGAATGCTTTGTCTGATGAGCACAACAAGGCCTTGAACCTCTTGTTCCTGTCGCATATGAAGGCAGACTGCAAAGCCAGAGAGAGGTACTGGGCCACAAAGGCACTGAAGAGTGTCTACCAGAAGGTTGGTGACCAATGGTTATCACTTCTACCACAGTTGGTGCCGATCATTGCTGAGCTCTTGGAAGATGACGACGAGGATGTCGAGTTGGAGACTCGTTCCGGATTGGTTAAAGTGATTGAGGAAGTGTTGGGTGAGCCTCTCGACAGGTACTTGGATTAGATGTTTATAATGAAGTTTACCAAGATTAGATATGCCTTGTAGCTTTCCTCTATTAATGATGTGATGCATGGAGTTATCAACGGGCGCTGCTGGTGGCAAGGTCTTCTCTATGCAACCCTTCAGTGAGTTGAGTGCTATTCTTGAGCACTTTTCTGACCGACAGGACTTCGCCGCGTTTAAAAGTAGACTTCCTGGTGTGACGTCAACTGTAAATCAGTCTTTATCAGCATGTAACATTTCACTGTTTGAACGAGGTCGTAAAGTCCACAGCGAAATCCTTCTCCTTCTTCTCCGGGAAGCCCTTCTTGGCCCGCAACTCAGACAAAGTCTTCTTCTTCTGCTGTTTGCCCTTGTTCTTGCATGTACACAGCTTGCCACATCCTCCTTCCTTGTTGTGTTTATGCTTATGCTCCGTCTCTTCGTTGTGTGGCGACAGGACACCCTGTGTCCTGAAGTAGAGGTAAGCTGCACCAGCAGCGAGCACAAAAGTCACGCGACCGCCCGAGACGATGTATAGAATCGATGCCACCAAGTATATCACAGTGGGTATCATCGAGTATGCCTCTGTTAGCCACTCTCTCGCAGAAACTGGGAAGATCAGCTGCAGCTTTTATAGAATGACCTCCTCCTTAC
Source organism: Williopsis misumaiensis (assembly GCA_003707745.2). Classification (NCBI taxonomy): domain Eukaryota; kingdom Fungi; phylum Ascomycota; class Saccharomycetes; order Phaffomycetales; family Wickerhamomycetaceae; genus Williopsis; species Williopsis misumaiensis. The sequence goes on from PPLI02000030.1 coordinate 90,073, forward strand.
AAATCGAGATGTTTTGATTGGCACAGTTTTAGTCACAAAAAAGAAAGCACAGACAGGTGAGTCGTGCGTTTACCACTTGTTTATACGTACAGACAGAAAACCATCAAAAACGAAAAAAACACTCAGACTTCTATGTTTCCATCAATCGTAGATCTCGATAGGTGGGAGCCTGTCCATGTTGTAGAACCAGTTGCCACTCTCGAGCTCCTTCCAGAGCCAGTCCGTTGGGAATAACACCAAATGGCCTTGGATCTCGCTAAGGATCCTGTCTGCCGTCTGGTGGCTATACACACGCGCAGAGCCGAATGGTGATCTGTTACGTAGTCCATATTGCCCACTCTTTCCTCTTTGGGGAACATCTTGGTATGTGGAGGATTCCTGCTGTGGTGTCGTCTCGGGATCGTCTGGTACCTCTCCCAAGATACCTTCAGCTGTACTCACTCTGTTGACGTCTTCCATATGCACTGATCCATGCCTGCTGGAGTTTTCATTCGAGCTTGATGAGCTGGAAGGTCTGCTTCGTGCTGCCTGCTTCTGTCCCAACACAAATGCGGTATGCAACTTCGAGAAATTCTTGTAGTCAACCCAACTGTCAACGGTGTCATCTGGCTGGCAGTGGAACACCTCTCTGAAAATAATAGTATTCCGGTGAGCATTGGCAAACCACACATCCTCGTAGAACGAATCTTCCAATGGATCACTAAATCCATAAGGATCAATGAACTTGGGGAACTCTTTGTGTCCTGTCACCTCATTGATGGTCTCCACGACACGACGTGTAGCCTCTGAGTCTAGACAGACAACGGGAATGTTCTCACCTGGAAGGTTGTCAATCTCATTCAGGCCTGGTGTGACTGAGGGACTCATAATATCAGGCACACCTCCGTTTGCATCATCGGTCTGAGATGGCTTCGCAGATCCACCGCTAATTTCTGTCTTCGTCTCAGAAGCAACCCCATCTGGCGTTGAGGAATGTTTCGCCTTGGCTGGTTTCGCCTTGGCTAGTTTCGCCTTTTCCTCTTGCTGGTTAGCCTGTTGTTTGGCTGCAACGCGCTGCAGATAGGATATTCTCTTCAACATGTTCCACCTTTCTTGGTCCCTTTCGGCCAAACACAGCTCGTCGTCGTTGCTGAGATCTGAACCATCGTTCGTGAATCCTTCATCGGTCAAGAACTCCAATACCTGTTCCACATTTGGAAGGAAAACATGCGTAGATTCATTCATCATCGACTCAATTGCCCATTTCTGTAATGATCGAGCAGCGTTAAGCTTAGAGGACTTGTAATCCTTAGATCCCATTTTGTCATGCCCACCACCTTCAACATCTTTCTTGTGCTCCTCATTATTATGGACTCTTGAGTCAGACGAGAACTGTTTCTTGTCACGGATACCAGCATTCTCCTCTCTAGCACGATTGTTGAATGAATGGAATGTCAACTTCACCGGCTTGTGAGCTTTGGCTTGCAAGTGTGTTGGTAAGTTCTCCCTGTTGTCCTCTCTGTTGATCTCTTCGTATTTTGGATCACTCTTACCACTAGGTGAGATTGGGACATTGTTCGCCTTCTGGTATTTCTTCCATTTCTCAGTACCGGATGGCATGTTCAATATGTCCCTTGAGGCCAACTCAACCATGGAAGATCTAACCTCGTGGTCCTTGTTAGCAAAGTTGAAAGTCTTCGAGTTCTGACCGGTCTCTGTCTCCTTAGCCAGCTCTTCAATCTTGTTGAATCTCTTCTCAACAATCTCCAGGATATCAACGTCAATGCCTAAGTGCTCTCTCATCAATCTCATTCTCAATGTGTGTGCAAACTTCGAGGCCTTGTACTCCTGACCATCCATTGTTGTGTTGACCATCTCAGTGTCTCGGACAACACATGCAATCTCGGAATCTCGATTACCCCTCTGTGATCTCTCATTAATGTTGGCTGACCCGATGAGAGCAGAGCGGTCATCAACAATGAGGATCTTGGCATGTATATACAACTGCTCACTCACCAAGGTTCTGTCCGGGCCAATTCTACCCCACTTTCTCAAAGAGTAGAACTGGATGTAGTCATATGGGTTGATATTCATCTTTTTCAGCTTAGCGAAAATGGAGGTTGTTCCTCTCGAAATTGACTGAAACTGACACTGCATGATCACCCTCACTGCCGAACCATCAGCTTCATCAACTTGGCTCTCGAATCCAGGCATCAAAGGAATCACGATGACCGCCTTCCACCTCTTTCTCTCAGTGTGGGCACGGATAATTCTGTCGACAAGAGCGTCACCAATTCTGTTCTCAACAACTGTACCATCCACACATGTGGAAGTGATAAAGAACTGGTTCTCGAAGTAGACAAAGTGTTCAGATGTCTCAATGAGTTTCAAGTAGGCATTCTGAATGGATTGTTCGTGCTTCTTCAATCCCAAGGACCAATTACCGGACGATCTCAACAACTGAACTTCGCAAGTTCCACTCAGATCAAAATCATCCAACTCCTCTGGAGTGAACTCTGATGGTGGGGTCAATATTGGTGTTGGCCTCGAGGGTCTTTTCTGTCTTAACAAGTAGTTCCATCTCTGAACAAAATGTCTTGCCAAATCCCTCGCAGGCTGACCAGCAATCATCATGTGTACATCGTGCCATGGCATACGTGGGACAACGTCTCTGTCGTACATCGACTCGTATGGCTTATCCAAATCGTAGAAGTCCTTGACTCTTGGATTGGAGTAGTCTTTACCCGGAAAAGTTTGGAATTGAATAGACTCTTCTGTTTCTTTGTTTGCACCAAAGTCCAGCGGAGAGTCGTCAACCAAGACGTGATCGGGGGTGTCGAATCTACCAAAGCATAAGTCAATACCGCCGACAAATGCCACAGTGTGATCCACTATGCATAACTTCTCATGATGTGCCCAGAAGTATGTGTTTTGGAGCCATTGGTTTGGTGAACGTAACACATGAATGTTTACATGCAAATCGATCAACGAGTGTTTTGTCCAGGAAGAGTCGGTCACCACGGTAGAACCAACGTTTCGATACACAATAACAAAGATCTTGACGCCTTGTTCTGCCTTTCTCTTCAATATTCTGTCGAGACGCCATTCTTGGTTACCGTTAGCTGGACGTCTCATATACAACTCCGGCGACAACCACCAGTCATGAATATAAATAACATCCTTAGCCATCTCCAAGGCAGAGCTCACGGCCCAAAAGTGATCTCTACCGTCAACAAACCATTGAGCGAAACTGTTTTGTCTCACTGGTGCGAAACTGCCAAATCTGTTCGGTTTGGCCCACGTTGTGTTCTTGAGCATTGTCTGAACAGACTGTACCCACATGATGGCTTGGTTCCTCGACTTGGCTATGATCTTAAGTTCACGCTCGCTGTTCTCAAATTTGATCACAAAGTGTGGGAATGACTTGCGCTTCCCGTCAACCGTGGCATTCCCATCTAGTGATATTACATCGTCATAGAATGATTCATTGTCGTTGTCGAACTGCAGCGGAGCAGATGAGTTATCCTCACCGGAATACGTCACTTTAAAGCTGCTGTCCACCAAGAACACCTCTAGCGGGGTTGTGGAGTAGATGTCCGAAACGTACATGAGGTATGAGGATCTTACCAAAAACCATTTGTTTGTGTGTCTCGCCACCATCTGTGTGATATCGCTCAGCCTCAAGTGGCCAACTCTCCAGCCTTGTGCCTTGGACCTTGAACTAACAATCACATAACCTTGTTTTCCCTGGAACCCATTTTCATAACTTAATAGAACTCCAAGCGGAGAGAGCTCAAAGAACTGAAATAATCTGTTTGCTTCGGGTTTCAAGGCCAATACAAGGACCAACTGCTTCAAGTAGGACTCAACCTTGTTTCTATACATCTCACTGTGTATCTCAGAAACCCTGAAGTCTTCATTGGAGCCACCCGACGCCAATTGGTGAATGCGGCTCAAAAAACCACTGGAGGCAGCTGAATCACCTGACACCACCGATAACATGCTCCTCTGTGCAGAGCCTGGTTTCGGAATCGACAGGTACGTCTGATTGAACGTGGCCGGCTCATGGTCGTCATCATCATTGTGCTTACTTGAGGCTTTGGGGAAATGAGGAAGATCAGCCTTTTTGAGTCCTCTAATGTTTTTGGACTGGAACATTGCCCCCTTGAATCTTGAATGTAGGCTGATAAAGTCTCTCATGTCCTTGATCACTGACCACTTTAGACGATTTGGACCAATTCCATACTCCAAATTCAGTCGGTATTTTGTATGGCGGCTGTTTGACTTGGAAACATCTTCAATATTGACAGCTAGTTGGGATAACAATATCGGAGCTCTTCTTGTGCCATGATCGTCTTGGAGCAAGGAAGATGCCAGGAAAAGTGCAGCCGGAGATCCAGCAATCAAACTAGTGACCAAGTTGGATGCTCTCATCCTAGCGGCTTCATCGGAGGCATTAAGTGCTACCCTCTTTTGGGGCGGCTTAGCCGTGCTGGTGGACATCTTCCTTGTCCGTCCAAACTTCAATGCATGTTTCCACTCCTTCCATCTTCCAGACGATTCCTGCCCTCCAAAGGTACCAGGAATGAGCGAGAATCTGCGCCGCCATGTAGGCACGTCTGCTGCATCTGCCTCCACTTCAGGCCCTACGGCCTTACCGTTCAGCTGTATCGCATCGGCACCATCCTCAGTATGGACGTTGTGAGGATCGGTCCGCCCGGATGCAACATTGCCATTCTCCAAAAGGTCTGCCCCGTCTGGAGCAGGTCTTGTAGGTTCAGGTAAACTCTCACCGCCCTCCCGTTCCTCGTTGTCATCCGATTGCTTGTTGTGAAAGAGATCTGAGCGCCAATCAAACTTGTTGTTCATCTTCTCGGGTGCAAAGAGCTCGCTGCTTCCATTAGAATATCTCTTCTCATGACTTTTCCTTGCGGTTCGGTGCCAGCCACGGGGGCTAGCATTCGGGTCCAGGTCATCCAACGTCATGGCAGAATGTGCTTGAATGTGTCAAGCCTTTGCCAGGTGACGCGTGCTGTTCTGGGGATATGACGACTGCGGCGGCAATAAGTACAGCGGGTGTACAATGACGTGTTGTAACCGCTTTGCTGTCTCGTCTTCTCTATTAGCTTCGAAGCCCGTTGTTTTGCTATCTCGTAGCATTGTTTTGAAGGAAAACTCGCGTTTATATGCGCCAGTCGGTCGGCTTTGGGGAAATCCCACTCACTGACGGCTAATCGAAGTGCCTATAAATGCACCAGAAGCACTGGCCCTGCCCTGACTACTGCACTGGATCCTCTGTCTGTGGAATTCAATGTTACTGATAGACTCTTTGAGAGCCCTTAACCGCCAACTAAGGCTGTTTCAATTTATGTAGCAGTGTTTACTCGCTAAGATTTCCATGCACGTAAATTTGATTATATCAACACAGCCAAGGCATCGCCACCAAGAAACCCAGAATGGCGCGCGTTCACGCCAGCGTGGAGCATATCCACCCACAGCTGATTGCTAGATACAGCTCACTGGGTCCTCTGCGTACATTCAAACGCAAACGTGAACTCGACGGCACACATGAGAAGGCGCTCCGCCAGCGGCTATCCATTGTGCAGAGCCCTACTTTCCTTGCCTTGGGAGACACTCAGTTGACGGCTGAGCAACCTTTCGATGACGAGTTTGAGAGTTTCGGAGGAGTAATCAGCGTCGATGTCGATGTGTTTTTGAAGATCAAGAACGGTCTTGTCTGTGTACACTCAAAGAAGAGAGGCCAGATGAAGGAACAAGAATTGATGGTGCTAAGTTTAAATGATCCCCAAGAGCTTGAGAAGATCACAAAGGAAGTACGAGTTGTCTCTAATAACAAGGTACACTTCGCTGATTACTTCAAGATCTTACAGAAGCCAATCCTGGAGATGAGCGTACAGGGATCCGCAGTCAAGATCTCAGTGAGATACACTTTCGAAGTCTTGGAGACACTTTATCTAGACTACCCCTTGGACATCGCCACTGCCATCAGATCATTAGTCGAGAACACCACTGAGCTCCAAGCTCTGCCCAATCAAGCGATCACCCCAAAGCTATTCTACGACTGTATCACCAAGAAGACGCTAGCGTATCCTGAATCAGTCAAACCTCCACTTGTCCCCGAGCTGGACACTGATTTGCTGAGGTTTCAAGGCACCACTGTCAACTGGATGCTCGGACGGGAACACGTGACATACAACGAGGAAACCAGATCTGTGGAAGACATCCCCTTCTGGACAGATAAACACACGTTCGCTGATGATGAGACGATACGGGAAAGGTTGAATAGGTTGTCATACGGCTTTGAGCTGATTCAGCTGCCGCTTGTTGATACGCCCGTGTGGTATAACAAGTACTCTGCTAATGTATGCTCGAAAGACACGGCCATGAAGTTTCTTTCTGATGAGGCGACGCCGAAAGGTCGTGGAATTCTATCGGAAGAGATGGGTCTCGGTAAAACCGTTGAGCTTGTTGCCCTCATTCTGTTGAATCAGCGGCCGCTTTCACAACTTTCCGAAACTGTCATAGATGCTGCTGAGAGGGTAATTCCAAAGTCGAAGACCACATTGATTGTCTGTCCCGACTCCATTCTTTCACAGTGGTCAGATGAAATCACTCTACATGCTCCGAGCCTCTCTACTATGGTATATAATGGTGCAAGCGAAGACAGAAGTAAGACCCCCACCGAGGTTGCCAATGAGATGTCTAGTCATGATATTGTGGTTACTTCCTACAGCGTGATGGCGAGAGAGGTACACAATGCAAAGTATAACCCTGCAAGAGCTAAGAGGGCAAGAAGGGCTACTACGATGAGACGCGATCTTAGTGACGAGCTGAAGGATCCAAATGCGTATGATAAGGAGGCTCTTGATGCGCTGAAGGAGATATACGATGATATGAATCTCCTCAATGCGCAACCCGAAGAAAGAACTGACTATTCATCGCCGCTGGTATTGCTAGAGTTCTGGCGGATGGTTCTTGACGAAGTTCAAATGGTGGGAAGATCACTCTCCAACATATGTACCATCGCAACACTCATTCAAAGACATCATTCGTGGGGTGCGTCAGGGACTCCAATTAAGAACAGTGTCGATGATTTGAACTCACTGCTGACTTTCATGAGATTACATCCATTCGGCTCATCAGGAGCATGGAAGGCTCTGCTAAGAAATCAACATGACTTTACCGACCTCTTCTCTACACTGACATTTCGACACACAAAGACGATAGTGAAAAATGACATAAATATACCTCCACAGAATCGAGTCCTATTGAGTGTTCCATTTGGACCGATTGAACAAAACAATTATGATGAAATGTACAAACAATTGTTGTCTGACGTTGGACTTGATGAAATGGGAAACCCTATCGTGTCTGATTGGGAGCCTACGCCGGCGTATTATGAGACTATGAGATCCTGGCTGGCTGTGTTGAGAAGGCTTTGCTGTCACCCAAGTTTTGGACGTGAATCTGGCCCAATAGCTGCCAGGAATTTCCAAACTATGGACAAGGTCTTGGAGAGGATGATAGCTGAGGCCAGTGAACAGTTTAGGGAGACAGATCGAACGGTTATCACTGCGCGTCTTGAGATTGGACAGATCTATGAATTCATGAAAGTCCCAAAAGAAGCTCTTGCCGTGTGGATTCAAGCACATGCTGAGATTGAAGAAAAGCTTGGTCACAAGGAACTACATGCGATTGAAATGAATACAACTGCAGTGAGGAGCACGCTTGAACTTCTGCACAGGGCTCTGTTCTTTATGGCGTCTGCTCACTACCAGTTGTACACCCCACCTCTGCAAAAGCTAGTACCCACAATCCTCAATGATCTTGCCATAATACGAGGGGTTGATATTTCGACTATCACAGAGGACACCCTCCTCGAGGAAGACATCGTTGTCTACAGGGTATTGAATAAGGTTGAATCCGAGCATCAGGATCTTGAGAGGCATTTCTATGCGAAGGCCCAAGAGGTTAGAAAGAAACTGCTTTCCGAACCCATTGATACTGTTAACAAAGGTATTATGAGCCTGAACGAAACAATAGAAATTCCTGCACTAAGTTTGGGCCAGAGGAGGTTTGAGGACGTTGACCTTCAAGCGTTCAAACTTCAACTGGATTCTGTATTGGTCAATCTCAATTCTCAGGCCATGATCATCAACAGGTGGTGTGAGACGTTGATGAAGATGCTGAAAACGCCCCTGCTGGATACTGTGACGGATCCAAGTGGTGAAGAGTATGCTGCGTCTCTGAACGACCAGGAGTACACATCTACTTTTTTGACCTTTATCCAGAGGGTGATGAAAGACAGGGAGGAGTTGGTTCTGGGGAAGGCTTCTAGTGAGGCCTATGAATCAGTACCTGAGGGTTCATTGTTTGACAGCACATGTGCGAAGGAGCTTGAAAATGAGTATCCGAAACTTTCTACTAAGGAATCGCTTCGTAACTTGTTGGTCTCATCTAGGGCGCTGATAGCCAGAAATGACACGACTTCAGACCTAAGGGCATTCACAGATGTGATTATAAAACTTAAGGATGCCTTTGAACAGCAGAAAGAACTGTGTGAGAAGTACAAGAAGCATTTCAGAGCTCTTAACAATCTCTACAATACCAAGATCAACTACTTCAGACAGTTGCAAGAGATCTCTGATAATGTTAAACCGTTTGACCAGAAAACACACAAGAATTATAATCCAGAGGTGAGCATTCGTGATCTCACGAGTACGATCCAGAGTGCAAAGAGTGACGCAAAGCTCGTCGAATCACGTATTCGGTACCTCAATTCTTTGAGGGATGATGCCTCGAAGGAGGACAACTCCCGACATTGTGTCATCTGTCGTGGTGATATCACCATTGGGTCACTCACGGCTTGTGGTCACCAATACTGCAAAGACTGCCTCGGTGAATGGCTCAAGAAGCGTGCCACATGCCCTGTTTGCAAATTGAAAGTGAAGCCCAATGACATTTACTCGTTTACTTTCAATCGACCTGCAATCAACGTTAAGCTTGCGTCTCAATTTGAAGGTTCATCGGAGGAGATGTACCAAATTTATCAACATTGGGACCCGGACAATCTACAGAAGCTAAATGAGATAAAGCTTAAGTTCAACCATGGCTCCAAGGTGAACATTATCGTGAGGCAGGTTTTGTGGCTGAAGAGGCGTGATCCAAATGTCCAGATTGTTATCTATTCACAGTGGACACAGTTGTTGAACATCATTGGCAGTTCCCTGAAATTTAACGGCGTGGAGTTTTTGAGCTCGTTCAACGCTTTAGAGAGATTTGGATCTGGCGCAAAGACGGCATTGCGCAAAGATATCGCACTCTTCAAGAAGGATCCACGGATTACTTGCTTCCTGCTTAATGCAAACGCTGAAGCGTCCGGTTTGAACCTGATTAATGCCACACATGTTTTCTTGTGTGAGCCGTTGGTACAAACCGCCCTGGAGTTGCAGGCTATCAGTCGTATTCATCGAATTGGGCAGAAGAAACCAACGACAGCGTGGATGTTTACGATCTCTGGAACGGTGGAGGAGAGTATTGTGCTACTGTCTACGAGAAGACGGTTGGAATTTAAAGAGCAGCTGGAGGAGGAGGAGCTGGCCAAAAGCGCAAGTTCACTCGTCAAGACTGGTGGTGAGTTTGTGGACTCCTCTGACTTGTGGAATTCGTTCTTCAGCCATAAAGTAGGTAGATTAGTGTGAAAATAGGGTATTCAATGGCCTAATGGACAATTTCGGCAAATATCGTGTAGAGTCTTATATTCTCGGTGACTTTCGATACCATGGGCAGTCTAGATGAGTTAGATGAAAAATTTATGTTCTCAGAATAATAATCCAAATGGACGCCTTTGAGCATGACACTTGTACCATAAACCTATAAGCAGTCTATTGGAATCCACGGTATACCTTAAGGGTGCAAACTCGAAAACATAGGCATATTTTTTATTCATGTCCTAAACAAGTAGGAGAACGAAGCAAACTGTGAGGATACTGGATCGGGATCCGAGGAAGGGATCCGAGGAAGGGACCATATGATCAGCACATCAGATGATCCTCACATCAGATGATCCTCACATCAGATGATCTTCACAGCAGACGATCATCCAGTATCCAATAGGAGTTAAGGAAATAAGAGTGGAACATGACTGGTAGAAGCAGACCCAGTATAAGAAGGGAACT